>CM067209.1:14625942-15225942 GCA_034190965.1 Prunus campanulata | reverse complement strand
AAGTCAAAAGAGCTAACTAGAGACTAGAGTATTAGTCTGGTTTCACTTGGTATAATGAAACACACTCCCTTGCTCGCTCAATCTCTCACCACCATTTCACCCACCCATCACCCCTCTCATTCTGCTACACTTACCAGCACCACACCCACCAACCTCACCTCTATTTCTTCTTTCCACATTCCACCACCAATTCACCACCTACCTACCCTTTCTTTCTCTTTCCTTCGCCTCCCACCACCACACTCACCTCTCTTCCTGCTTCAAGGTTTCTTTTTTCTGTTGCTTTTAGTATATTCATTCTAAGGTACATACAGACTCATATACAGTACCATGGGTGCGCCTATGCATAGCCACATACATAAGAACATGTAGTTTCCATTTCACACAGATGCAGATATCACTGGCATTTGTTTGAAAACCATCTTTGGATCATTAACCAAAACACATTTAGCACAGGGCTTGCAGATACAGAGACGAAGAAGAAGAAGGGGAACCAGAACTGGAATCAGACCGTTGCAGGAGAAGACGATGAAAGTCAACATCTTGCAGTGGCATGCCGTTGCTTCATGGACATGGGATGCACAAGATGAAACATGTGGGATTTGCAGGATGGCATTTGATGGTTGTTGTCCTGATTGTAAACTCCCTGGGGATGATTGCCCACTAATTTGGGGTGCATGCAACCATGCGTTCCATCTTCATTGCATCTTAAAATGGGTAAATTCACAGACTTCTCAGGCGCATTGCCCCATGTGCCGCAGGGAGTGGCAATTCAAAGGGTGAGAGAAAAACTGGAATCACTAACCTGGTTGCTTTCTCTTTCTTCAAGTGCAGGGGTTGCCAATGCAGGCTTGTAATTGTTTGATTATATACTGGTTGATGTAATGCCCCTCCTTTGTATTTGTTTTGTATTGGTTGATGTAAACAGTAGCTACAATCATTTATTATATACCCTCCAAAACACATTTAGCAAACCATCTCAATTAGATAATTTCCTATGCACAATTTAGAATCCCAATCACCAAGGCTTTTAATGATACGCCAATGAAGGGCAAGCTCTTCCAGCTTGACTTGGTGTGAGACCTACTGAGCTATTGTCCTCATCTCAGAGAAAAGTTGCAGATCGGTTTCAGCATTTGAATTGAGAACTAAATTGTGAATCCTAGCAGTGAAGCTGACGTCATTCTTACATCCCAAAGGAAACATTTACAGGCCTAAAAGACCATTCCAAGACTACCCGTCTCTAAAATCTGAACACACATTCTCTACACTAGCAAAAGGGAAGGAAAGGGTCCAGCTTAAGACCTTTAGAAAGAAATGACATAAAAATTCAGGCCTCATTGAGGGAAAATACTGGCTCTTTACATAAGGAGCTAAGCCTCCTCGCAGACAAATCAGTCTGTTATGTATGCATCAGCTATGCCCTATTATCCCAAATTGTTGAGATGCAATCTTTGGCAAAGACAAATTGGGATATATCAATAGAGAACTACCACAACACCCCATACGGACATGACGTTCAACAAATGGCGAACATAGAATTCGATCAACTATATGGAGCCAAGATTGATTAGCAATTTTATTTGCTTTCTGATGGCAAAAGCAATATGGGATGCAATTGCCAGAACTTACTTTGATGACAATTACTTTGATGTCATTGCTTGGAACCGACATTCGACGACGAAGTGGTGCTGGGAAACAAACACTGGTAACTTTTATCATTATGCAATTTCGTTTTCGTTTCGTTTGTTAGGGTTTCTAATTTCACTTTTCAAAAATGCCCTTGATAAATAAACACTCGTAACGTTTCGTTACAACTCCGATTTGCCTACCGTTTGCTCCTACTCGCTCGTGGAATTGAGCTCCGTCACGGTGTAAAGAAAATTCCAAAATGAGTCTTGAAACAAAAGAGCCCCAATATCCAAAGTCAAAATCCTAGGGGTGAATTCATCCAAGTACGCTAAAAATTTGAAATTTAAACGAAAAATGTGGGGCGGGTCGCTACACATTAGATTACGAATTTTAATGTTAAACCCATGTACTTTTTGATTCTTGCGTGTTAGTAAATCAAGTAAAATCATGAATCAATACCGATTTCAAGTAAGTAATCATGTCTTTAACATTTTAAGAAATTCTCAAGCATCTTCTCTCTTGTTGACAAAGTGGTATTTGAGAAACTGTTTTCCCTTTCCTTTTTGCCTCAAAAGGGTTTATGAAATGATTAATGAGAAGCTACTACCTAATTACTAATTGCATATTCATCTTCTTTTCTTCTTCTTCCGGGGCTAATCCGTCATGCTATCCAAGATCTTGCGGCTGATCATCTTTCTCTAAATATTTTGTAATTGTTGTATGTAATCACCAATTGGTCCGGTTAGATGAAAAGAAATCTACATTAACATGGTATTATTTTATTATTATCCTACTCTCTTTATGAGGAGTATATTCCAGTGGTATCTAAGCATAATTGATAAATACCAATATTTTTCCTATTAATTTGGACGGGATTGTAATAAAATATTACAACCATATGATCTTCTAGCTAATCAAACAAAAAAGGTGCTATCCCTAAACAAACCCCAAACCCTAAAATCCTAAATGCAGAGGCTCGGGATCCCCCAAAAAGTGTCATACTTAACAAAAAGGGAACAAAATAAAAACCGGATCTTAAATTTATATGCTATATAACACAGTAGTTTTTTTCGCCCACTTTTTAATGAGCACGATAGCAAATCAGTAATTTCCAATTTTAATTATTTTTAAAATTTATTCTTTTTGGTCTGACCATATTTATTTTTCTTAGACTACCCTTTTTCTTTTATTCTCAGGATTTGGTATTTTTACATGAATACTAAAAATACTAGTAGTTTTTTATTAGGTGTATAATATGCGTACGCAACAGTTATAACCAGAGAAAAATAACAAGGCATAAAATCCCAAAAATCCAAATATGCAAATGCAAAACGCCAGAAAGGAAATCCAGCACTTGGGCCCACTGTGGGCCCTTATAACACAATAGGCAGACACATGGCCCATCCCCATTCCGCCGGCCCTTTCCACCACTCTTCAAAATGCCTCATTTATATTATTTTCTACTCTCATTTGAAGTGTGTCTCCACCTTAACTCACCACCACCACTACTACTATCGCCATTCCCACAATCATGCAACAATGCGTCGACGAACTTGTCAACGACATAGGCAACCTTAATCTCGAGTGCTCCACCACTGCCGCCACCGACACCGACACCGCCATTTCTGTCAAAACCACTTCAAGTCACATCTCATCCGCCAGTAAGCCTCACGCTCGGCCACGCGATCCATGTTGGGATGCGATCCAAGGCAAGAAGTTCAATGGCACCGGGATCAGCCTTGACGACCTAGGCCTCGTGCGTCGCCTCGGGTGCGGCGACATAGGGAGCGTGTACCTCGTAGAGTTAGAGGGTAGTGATGGGTGCATGTTTGCTGCCAAGGTGATGGACAAGGAGGATTTGGCTAGTAGGAATAAAGGAAATAGGGCAAGGATAGAGAGGGAAATATTGGAAATTTTGGACCATCCTTTTTTGCCCACGCTCTATGGCTGGTTGGAGTCGGACAGATGGTCCTGCTTGTTGACCGAGTTTTGCCCCGGTGGTGACCTCCATGTCCTCCGCCAATGCCAACCGGACAATCGGTTCAATCGAGTGGCCGTCCGGTGGGTACATTTTGAACTTAAAATTTGCAATTTAATTATACTATATGATCATATGCGTGACATATATACATATGTGTGTTTGAGTTTTCTTTTTCATAAAAAAAGAACTTTAGTTGATTAAATTTGCAAAATGGTACAATATAAAACGAGTCATAATAAGTGGGGTTCCAATATTTGCTAGAGACTATTGATTATTTTGTGTGGGTTCCATAGGGTTTTTAATCTATGTCTGGAGACTGGGACAATCTTTGAATGTTGCAACCCCACAATGCAGGTAAGTGCCGTGCACTCGATCATGATCATCATGATTCAATGCAAGTTTCTATAATAGGCCTCGATTAGGATAACTTTGGATTAGATTACTCTTTTTGTTTATTGCCTAATTAAGCATGAATTAGGATTGATATTGAATTACTCAATTACGTGATATAATTGGTAAAGAATCACCAAATTGATAGAAAATCATATGAAATGAGATATGTATGGTTATAAGATCTGTCGAGGATTTTCCTTGTAATTTTCTTACTTTGATTAACAAACATTAAGTTTTTTGATATAATATTATTTTTTCCAAATTTACAATCTAGTCTTTTTTGGTGCTTGAAGATTTTATGCATCTGAAGTGGTTGCTGCTCTAGAGTACCTACACATGATGGGAATAATCTACCGTGATCTGAAGCCGGAAAATGTGCTCATAAGATCAGACGGTCACATCATGTTGACCGACTTTGATCTCTCATTGAGAAGCAGCACTTCAACATCAACGGCTCAGCTTGTTTCTGATCAAGACCCACCAAACACCAATCGATCCTCTTATTCCACCAAGCAACCACAATTTGGAATATCACCATGCATCCTGCCTAGTTGTATGGTTCCGTCGGCATCATGCATGCACCCAAAAGGCAAGCGCAAAAAGAAATCAGGTCACCGTGTGTCCCTCGGGATTGTGGCAGAGCCAATCGACGTCCGATCGATGTCGTTTGTCGGGACCCACGAGTACTTGGCACCGGAGATTGTATTAGGCGAAGGCCATGGCAATGCAGTGGATTGGTGGACTCTAGGCATATTTATATTTGAAATGTTTTACGGTGTCACACCCTTTAAAGGAACGAATCATGACTCAACTCTAGCCAACATTGTGGCCCGGGCCCTTGAGTTCCCTAAGGAGCCCACGGTACCCGGACACGCTAAAGATTTGATAACGCATCTTTTGATCAAGGACCCCACAAGAAGATTGGGGTCCACAATGGGTGCGACAGCAATCAAGCACCATCCATTTTTTGATGGGGTCAATTGGGCATTATTAAGATGTAATGCACCACCCAACATTCCTCGGCCTGTTGCTTACCGGGACCTTGTGCAAGCCGAGAAAGGTAAGGACACAACAGTAGAATACTACTAGCAACGAGTTTGTTTAATACAATTGTAATATAGTTTCATGTATATACGTGGTTTTTAATTTTGGATGCTGTGAAGTTGTTTTCTTGGTTATGTCATATCAATTCCCCTTTGTAATTGAAGAATTCTAGTCCTTCCATTCGCAGTCATGTAGTGCCCTTTGTAATTAAAATCTTGCTTTGAAAACCCTATTTCGAGGAAAATCCGGATGTGGTTTAAGTGGCCTCATTATAAATTCTACATTAATTTTTTTTTTCCCACAAAAATTAAAAAATAAAAAAAATTAAAGACCCCTTGGCTGAGCAGGCTGAGGCATCTGAAATCACTTTTTAAGACGGCATCTGAAATCATTGATGCTTGGCTATCTTCGTTTTCTGCATATGCCAGTGGTGACAGAAATATAGAAATATCTACTATACAAAATTATAGAAATATCCTCTATAATTGATAGCCACTTTTTTTTTTTGGGAAGACATTTCCTATTAAGAGGGGCGATAGCATACTAAATTCACACACACTACACGGATGCTAGGACTCAAACGCAGGACCTTGCCTGAGGGAGTAAATACTGTAAACCACTACATTAACGGGTCCTTTGCACTTGATTATTTATAAGTGTGCAAATTTTCAAGCCATTGTAGCATAGGTCCAAAACCTCTGATGGCCTATATAAGGAAAGATCCAACAAGATCAATGTGCGGATGAAGGATAATTAGCTAGCCGTTATGTGAGTAATGGTCCATACATTACGTGCATTAAAGTCAGTAACTACAGCACGTCCCAAGTCATACGACTAATTGACATGATATGCGAGAAACGGGTCTCGGCAGATTCAATGGGCGCACACTACTAACCAGTAGAGTCGATGTAGATATGTGCTATGAGAGAGTAACATTTTAATTTAATTTTTGTCTAGGGAAAAAGGAAAAAGAAAAAGTGATTTCAATATTTGGTTTCGCTGCTAATTCAATTTAATGATGATTCCAACCATAATACATTGTCAAGCATAAAAATTTGACTGTGAAAGTTCAAAATAAATGTTTATGAATGCATAAGAATGCTATATTGATAGATTATTGATTGGAATCCCATTTGTTATAAAACTGAAAATCGTAAATTTAATAATATGCATTCCAGAAAATTGACTTACCAACACCCAAAATGTTGAAATCTACTTGTGTTTTCCAAGAATCTCGCTTCACAAATTCTCTCATCTAACTTCTGAAATGTTGAAATCTACTTAAATTTAATATTATGCATTAAATATTGTTAAGTTGATCAAACAAGCGTTGGAAGTTTGAAAGCAAAATTATCCCACATCGGAGGAAACAAATGGTTTTACATGCTTTATAAGCATGATACTTTTACACCAATTAAATAAGATTGGTGGGCTGATGGGCTTGGTAGTGAAGGTTATACATGGTTGGCTTGGTATAACTTCGCCAAAGTTCAAGGATCCAGTGCTGGAGTTATAGATAGTTGAATCCTGTCAGATAGACTCTATCTTCAATAAAAGTCGTGTATTAATATAGTGATCAATATTATAAGTCATTTACTGAATTTCTTCTAACAACGGGGATATGCCTGTTTAGTTAGATTAGCCCTGTCCAGTCCTAGCACCAGGACTAAGTTGAGCCCTGACATGACTCTTGGCGGAAGGGTGGAGACCACTGTTGTCTGTCTACCTCTTTGTTGTCACTGTAGTAGTACCACCAATTAATGCTGCGACCAAATCTACATCTATCCACTAAAAGGGGAAAAAAAAGAAAGAAAAGAACTATGAAAAAAAATCATAGACTATATTGCTGAGAGACAGAAAATTTACATATTGGCTTTGTTTTGATCCGTTCAATCTCTTTCACTGCACTTAAAAACTGTTACTACATTTTTCTCTACAATGGCTGAGCTATCTCTGGATTGCTATGATGGTGCATCGACGGTGATGGTTCCTCAGCACACAGGTCATGGCCATGAATCAACGGCTGCAGTGAAGTTGCAGAAAGTGTACAGGAGTTATAGAACCCGGCGTAGGCTAGCAGACTCGGCTGTGGTTGCTGAAGAGCTATGGTTGGTGCCCCGCTAAGTAATTTTCTTCTAGTCTTCAACATTTTGATATCATTCTAATTCTGTATCTATGGGATTAATGTTTGGATTGGAGGTGGCAAGCTATAGATTATGCAAGGTTGAATCATAGTACAATTTCGTTCTTCGATTATCATAAATCTGAAACCGCAGCCTCACGGTGGAGTAGGATCAGCTTATTTGCATCCAAGGCATGTTTGCTTATGTTTCATACCACATAAACTTTTTATTAAATTAAGAAAAAAAAAGGTTTCATGAATTTGATTATTTTTTTGTAGCTGGGGAAGGGATTATCAAAGGATGCTAAGGCACAAAAGTTAGCTTTCCAACATTGGATCGAAGCGGTAAGCTCGTAATCGATCTAGACTTTAACTTTCCTTGTTGTGCCTTGTATTCATCCTCATTTGATGCTGGTTGTTGCAGATTGATCCAAGACATCGTTATGGCCATAATCTGAACTATTACTATGATGAGTGGTGTAGAGGTGATGCAGGACAGCCCTTTTTCTACTGGTACAATTTACCGTCTTCATTCTTTCTTTTTGGTGACTATTTTCTCTGCACACCTTGTAATTATTTCAGTGTCAAAATCATCGTTCTTGTAATTATTCTCTGTACATGAAGTGATACCTTCTTATTTTTCGGGTGTTTTGAGTTTTTGGCTTCGTGCAAATAAAAGTTCCCTACTTTTGTAATTACATATCTACTTTTTAGTAAGACATAAGAACATCCGTCCAATGAGGAGGGATATGTGGAAGACAAGGATTCCAGAGTACATCAAAACATGAACTTTTACTCAAAGGCTCCCATAAGCATGGATATTTCAAAATCAACTTAGTTAAAAGAAAGTCTTGCTAATATACTTGGTAAGATGATTTAGAAAGAACCTCTGCCTTTTGTAGGTTGGACGTTGGAGATGGCAAGGAAGTTGATCTCAAGGATTGTCCAAGATCAAGGCTGCAACAAGAATGCATCAAGTATCTTGGACCGGTACCATACTTCCGTGCTGCATACATATAATAGGATCAATACACGGTCAAAATGCAATCCAATTGTTGCAGAGGCTCGTAGCTCTAATGGTTACGAGCATTTACTCCTATACCTGAGGTCTCGACTTCAAATCCCACCTACCCCTAATATCGTTGGATTAAGAAAATAGTATTAGTGCCATTGTTGGAAAAACTTAAGCAGCATTCCTAGTGTTAGAATCTAATGAAATATCACATTACTGATATAATAATTTCCAGCCACCACCACATTTGTATTTCAATTTCAATTGTTGCCCTGTTTTTTTAAGATATTTGCATCTCCAATTCCCTTTATGAGAACATTTGAGTGAGAAATTTATTACTATATACCAGACTTCAGAGAGATCTCTGAACTCTGCATGAAATAATGTATGCTAACTTGTTCGCATTCATCTTGTGGTGACCTTTCATGCAAATAAGCAAGAGAGGGAACACTTCGAATATATCATTTGTGAAGGGACCTTGGTGCACAGAGGAACAGGATCTCTTCTTGATACAAATCAAGGAATGGAAGATTCCAAATGGATTTTCGTGATGAGCACATCGAAGAAACTTTATGCTGGCGAGGTAAGATCTGATATGGACATCAAACCATTGAGGTTGCAGTCTCCTATCTCAATTTGCAGATGACTGATGCTCTTCTTCTTCTTCTTCTTCCTTCAAGAAGAAGAAGGGATTATTTCATCATTCCAGCTTCCTTGCCGGAGGGGCCACCTTGGCTGCCGGAAGACTTAGAGCAGAACATGGAAAGCTCAAGGTATATTAATCATTAATGCATCAACCTGCATGCTCAGTAAAATAGTCTCTGCTTCTTGAAGACATATTTACTGATATGGAATATGTATATTTGCAAAGATTCCAGCACCCACTTGGTATAGGACACACACACCACAAAGAAAATATTTGTAGAATTCGTTTCTTTTGAGTGTTATTTTAGATCAAGGAAAAGCCTGCACCTTTTCCATCTGAATTCTGTATGTCCTTTTGATTTCCAGTCTGTATCGGCATACAGCGGACATTACCGTCCAACCAATGAGAACCTTGGCAGCTTCCTCACCTTCCTTAAGGAAAATGGAGTTGCCCTTGATGGAGTTCAGGTATACAACTCATCCTATTCAATTTTATTATACCTGTTCCCAGGGTACTCTGCCTACAATAAAAACATGCAGTTGAAACATTCCAAGGGACATAGCTCTTCAGAATTGAAGGAAGAAGGGTTGAAACTGAGACCTTTTAGCTTCCATTAATAATCGAAAACCTGTATAATGTACAGACATTTATCTGTGTTTCTAGCTAGGCTTGTTTCGTCTGAGCTTTTTCCATTTTAAGCAGGTACTTTCTCCCATGGAAGGCAATGAGAGCTATGGTTTGAGCAAATCAATTCAACCTGGAAGAACATACGGACAAACAAAAGCTGAAAACCCTGAGCTTCATGCTTCCAGGGTGGAAGAAAGCAATCAACAGTCTGAATCATGTACATTTTCTGAAACAAAAAGAATAAGTAGTTACCAAAGAACCATATCCAGAAATCTCTTCAACCTCCGAACAAGTGTCCCTAAGAAAGAAATATTGCAAAGGATCAACTCCAAGAAGGAAGCAAGTTCATGTCAACTAGGAGACCAACTGTCTTTTAAGTGGTCAACAGGAGCAGGCCCCAGGATTGGATCTGTTGCAGACTACCCTCTGAAGTTAAGGCTACAAGCACTAGAATTTGTAAGCCTCTCGCCTAGGGTTTCCCTCACGGCATCCCCATCGGAACCTCCATCAGGTCTCACATCATTTACAACTTCTTGCAGGATAATGTGACCGGCATTGTAAGTCTGCCGTTCTTAAAGAATGTGACTCTAAAACCACTGCACTCAAGCACAAGAATATATATGAATAGTACTTTACAGGATTGACAACCCTGGTTTTTCTTTTGAGTTCATACATGTGCTAGGATACATAGTCTCATGGAAGACAAAGTAAACTCGGAATGTTGTAAAGGAAAAGTACCTCAGAAAACGTTTTACTTCTCTGCTTGAATGAAATTCATTTAGGCTTCATTTAAATGGAAGGATTCAAAATCAATGAATTGAGATGAGATTATGAGGTAAAATTGTTTGTTTAGACTATTACCATTGTGGAAGCAAAATATCTCAGATCCTAGGTCAAATAATTAAGCCAATCAATTTGGTTATTTGATTTAATTGGGAATTATTTGATTCTTTCCTTAATTAGGGATTTGATTTAAATAAAATCCCTAATTACATCAATCTCTCCAAATCAGGGAAGAATAATTCATTTCCATCTGTGGAATTATTGTTCTAAAACCCTACCCTCTGAGGCTCTTATAAATACATGGCTCCTTGGTTGAGATACGTCTAAACTTGTCTGAAACTTTGCAGAAATTCTCTCTCACAAACCCTAGCCGCCATACTCTTTCTCTCCCTCTCTCACACACAATGCTCCGGCCACCACACATGGCTCCGGCCACCCGGTTCTCACCCTAGAGAAATCTCCATCCTATTGTTAGCTATTGTTTTCCTACAAACACTCTACCTAACTTAGGCATCGGAGGACCTTTGGCCAACACCCCCCGGGTGTGGTCTTTTCACTCCGTATTGTTTTGCAGGGAGAAAGAGAAGCGAAGAGGAAGGCGGAATCTTAGACGAATATTCTTGTGGGACGACCTCCTTTATCGGCTGAAGATTGCAATAAAAGCCCAGGCTTTAGCAGACTACCATCGGCTGAAGAAGAGAAGCTGATCAACAAAAAGAAGGAAAGTTCGAGAGCAGACAAGACCTCCGTCGCACCTGACCAACTCAGAGACATGTGGCAGTTGTGCGTAGATAGAGTGTCGAACCAAAAAGAGCTGGAGCAGGTGTCGTTATCATCACCCCGGATGGAACCCTGTTGGAGCAAGCTATCATGCTTGGCTTCCTAGCCTCAAACAATGAGGCAGAATACGAGGCATTGCTTGCTGGCTTGCGCTTGGCAAAGGAGCTATCAGTCAAGAAGTTGGTCATCTACTTAGATTCCCAGCTGATCACAAATCAAGCCTCAGGAGAATACATAGCGAAGCACCCAAGGATGATCTTGTACCTTGACAAAGTCCAAGAGCTGTTGAAGGTGTTTCCTATCTTCACCATCCAACAAGTGCCTCGAGCAGAGAACGGGCAAGAAGATGCACTGGCAAGCCTAGGATCAACGCTGGATACCCAGTTCAGACGCTCTATCCCGGTCGAGCACCTTGACCAACCAAGCATAGAAGAGGCAGAGCAGCCAGACTTGTTGCAGATCGACGAGGATCCTAGCTTGCAAGATCCCATCATTGACTACCTAGTGAACGAAAACTTACCCAAAGACAAGTCTGAGGCTAGGAAAATTAAATAGAAGGCTACGAGATACTACATGAAAGACGACATGCTTGTTTGCAGATCATACTTCGGCCTTCATCTTACTTGCATCAAGTACCCGCAAAAGCTCGAGCTTCTCTACAAAAAACACGACGGCGAATGTGGGAATCATTCTGGGGGCAGATCGCTTGCCCAGAAGGCTCTCAGCATAGGCTATTTCTGGCCTACCATGTGCCAAGACTCCACGGAGTATGCTCTAAGATGTGATCGATGCCAACGCTATAAGCCAATCCCTAGCCGGCCAGCCGAGGAATACCATCCGCAGAATAGTCCATGGCTATTCATGCAGTGGGCCATTGACTTGGTGGGACTTATGCCGACGACACCTGCCAAGAAGGAGATGATGATCGTCGCCACTGATTACTTCACCAAATGGATCGAGGCCGAGGCTTTATCCTCTACCAAGGAAGCAGACGTCGAACGATTTATCTGGATGAACATCATTTGCTGATTCAGTTGCCCGTAGTCGATAGTCACTGATAATGGTACACAGTTCGTGGGCAGACAGATCACCGCATTCCTTGCGAAGTATGGCATCAAGCAGCACCTGTCAACTCTTAGATACCAACAAGGCAATGGCCAAGCAGAGGCATCCAACAAGATCGTGCTGGACTGCTTGAAGAAAAGAATGGAAGGAGTCATATGGGCTTATTACACAACCAAAAGGAGATTGATCGGCAAGACACCATTTTCTCTGGCCTATGGGACAAAAGCAATCATCCCCCTACACATCACAGTCCCTTCCATGAGCATTGAGGTGCGCAGTCTTGACCAAAACTACAAGCAAATGAAAGTCAACCTTGATATGCTCGAAGAGGAACAAGAAAGGGCCATTGTTCGAGTTGCAGCCTACTAGCAGCAGCTGACATCCTACTATAATAAGAAGGCCAAGATCAAATAGTTTCGACCTGGGGACCTTGTGCTCAGAAAAACTTTCATCACAACACCAAGGCAAGGGTCAAAGAAGATGAAGCCCAATTGGGAAGGCCCCTGTGTGATCAGCCGACCTAGAGGCAGAGGAAGTTACACCCTCGACACTCTAGAAGGGAAAGAAATTCCGAGACAATGAAATGCCCACCACCTTCGGAGATACTATCCATGAAGCTCTTCACTTACCAGCTGGGCTCCTAGCAGGTGACGAGCCTCCTTTACTCCCATTGAAGACAAACTGCTTTCGATGTTATCCATATTGTTCATTTCTTTTATTCAATAAAATGATGTAGTCACACCAACATCAATACAAGAGCAAGATTTTCAATGAAGTATTTTTTTCAAGCATTATGTCCCACAAACAGACACATGCAAGCGTCCAGCCTTACCTCCATTTAAGGCAAGCTACTTCTCGAGTACAAACTCAATGGAGCCTTTTTCGAGCGCTATGTCCCCGACATACGCACGCAGGCGACAAGCCTTACCTCCACTAAAGGCAAGCTACTTCCCGAGTACAAACTTAATGGAGTCTTTTTCGAGCGCTATGTCCCTGACATACGCTCATAGGCGACAAGTCTTACCTCTATTGCAGACAAGTTACTTCTCGAGTACAAACTCAATGAGAGCCTTTTTTGAGCGCTATGTCCTCGACATACGCCCGCAGGCGACAAGCCTTACCTCCACTAAAGGCAAGCTACTTCCCGAGTACAAACTTCATAGAATCTTTTTCGAGCGCTATGTCCCCGACATACGCTTGTAGGTGACAAGCCTTACTTCTATTGTAGGCAAGCTACTTCCTGAGTACAAACTCAATGGAGCCTCTTTCGAGCGTTATATCTCCGGACATACACTCACAAGATATCATGTGAATTGAGGTTTGAAAGACAACTGAAAATTCCATAGCAAAGTGGCCAAACAGCCAAGTTCAACAAGAAATAAGGTGGCCGACTAAAATTACAAAGTTCAAAAATAGTAAAAATGAACTATATCTACTAGGGGACTTTGGCAGATGACCCTTAGCCGATCACATCCTCAGCTACCTCCTAATCAACTGCGCTAACAACAACCTCATTCTGCTCAACCGGCACCATCTGCTCAGCAGCCCCAGCTGCCTGCTCCTTCGCATCTGCCCTAACCTCATCAGTTATGCCACCTTGGGCGTTGTCTTCCTCCATTGCAGCTTCATCTGTTACCTGCTCTTCAACTGCTTCTACGTCCACAACATTGATTTGCTCACTTTGAGAAAGGGGCAGGTCAAGACAGAGCTGCTCACCATCTTTATCTTCGAGAGGGTAGCAGGGAAAAGCACCATTCTGGCAATCCAAGTATTCCAGCTTGTATGCGTTAGTAGTAATCTCATGCTTCGACGCCTTCGTGGCTTCAACATGAGTGTCAAACTTGACCAGCAGCTTGCCACGATACTGCGCCGGAGCAACATGCTTACGTTCGAGGCGAAAGTAGGCTTTCGTGCATTCGAGCAGAGTAGCCATAAGAGACTTGAGCTCACCATCTTTTTGGCCAACAGAACTCTTGAGCGTAGACATACTCTCCTTCATCTCGGAAATCCTCGCATCATGGCAAATTCGCTCGTTCGTGAGCTTGTCAGTCAGATCAGCATTCTTTTTCACCAGTTCTTCAAGTAAGGCAGAAGAGGAGGCAACAACACGCGAGTTCCGCATGGCCCCAACATAAAAAATCATCCCCTTTTGAAGATGATACATGGTAGCTTCGTCTTACTTATCCAAGGAAAGGCTCGAGAAAGTGCCAAGGTCACCAGCTTGATACACGTGGCCAACCAGCTTAGCACAAGCAAATGGACTTGACAGAAAGCCTGTTTTGAGCATATTTATCACCAAATCCTGGATCGGCAATTTGAGCAACTAAAGGACTCTTTGCTTGAGCATATGACTCTTTAGCTCTCTTGGCCGCAACTTGCAACATTGAGTCAGCTCCGCGCTTGACTATTCGTGGCCTAGCAGACAAGTCATGGTTGCTAGGCAGAGGTATTGTCCTCTCAGTTTGATCCCCAAACCTTGCTCCTCGTAGACGCCCCAAACCTTACTTCTCAGCTGCCTTCTTACAAGGCAAATCATGGGTTTTGGGCAGTTTGGACGGAGACTTGAGCAGAATATCTCGGATCTCCTGCATGTCATTGACCTTTTTACTGTTCAGGCTGACGAGGCGCTTGATCCAGGCAGACGAGGCAGGAGCAACTCCCATATGGACCTTCTCAGCAGACGAGACCCCGCTTGAGGAAGACTTGCTCGTGGCAGAAGAAGGTCTTGGCTGCTTTCGCTGTGGAGATGTATCCCTTGATCGTGAGACTGCAGCTTCATTGCGGGTGGATATATTGCTAGCCTTCCTCTCCTCAGGGAGCTCGGTCAAGGACTTCTCCTGCTTAGTTGGCAGGTCACTTAGGTTCAAGCCATGCAGCTTCCAGCTTTCAACATCTTCAGTAGGGGGTAGACCACTGACCTCCTTCCGATGTTCGCTCTGCAACCAGGGCCATTCACGAAACTAGACAGGGATGTTTAGAGCTTGCTGAACCTTGGTCATGTTCAGGTCGAGATCGAGCTTCTTGCGGATGGCATTCTCAGCAAGTAAAGACGAAAGTTAGTCAGACACACAACAAAGAATTCCATGGTAACTGTATTAGATCAAAGGGATACAACTTACCATCACAGTAGGTGAGAGGAACGAGCGAACCATCTCCAACCTCCCATTCCTATCTGATGTTGACTTCCAACACGTCTGTGCTTCACACATGATCGCCTTGACTCAAACTATCGAACAACTTGGCGTTGCACCTAGAAGAAGTAGAAGAATTCCTGCACGGTCAGACCTAGCTTGAAAAAGTGGCTCAGATTCTCAAAGCAAATGATCACCTGATAAATGTTTGGAGTACACTGGCTCGGGGCACACTCATGGCATAGAGCACCTCTTTGAAAAATATTGACAGCGGAAATGTGAAGCCTGGCGAGAAGTAGAAGGGACGGAACGTGATAATCTTGGCGCCTGGATTGTTAGGATCCGCACGAGGTACACTGTTGGACGAGGGCTCCGCTAACTTGACATGCACGTCCTTTGGAATGGCGGAGTCGAAAAGTGCACGCCATGTTTTGAACTGGGCCTCGGTGGTGACTAGGTGAAAATTTGCCATGAACCTCTCTTTGGGTACTTGGGAGCCACCCCACGGGTAAAAGGGCACTTGCGAGTTTGGTGATCGGCTTCTCCCTTTAGAAGACATGGTCGTTAAGCAGATGCGAAAATAATGAAGAAAATCGCAAGGTAAAATTCCTAGTTCATGGCTCAAAAAAAAAAAAAAAGAAGAATAAAAAAAAAAAGCAAATAAAGAAAAAAAAAGGTCCAGCTTGGAGTAGCCCAATCTGCAGAGGAGCCCAGCGTACCTACCAGCTCGAGCCCACTTGGCACACAGCACACGCAGCCTAGCTCGCGCCTCAAGCTTAGCGCGCATCCAGCTCTAACCCAAGCCTGCGTCGCTCTCTCCAGCCTTACAGCCTGTGGTGCGCTCCAGCTGTTCACGTTGCCCAACAACGATGCCAGATGCGCTTGGCCCATTTTAGCATACTCCAGCTCGAGCCCAGACCGCAGCCTCAGTACAATGCAAGGCCAGCCCTTGCACACTTGTTCCAGGGAGCTTCTATAATGAGGGTTTATAGTGAGGAGGCTATTTGAGGAGGCCCATCTCACCATCAAAAGGGGTGTGGAACCCCCAATGCACCCCCCCCCCCCCCCATGTACTTTGTTTTTGGTTATTGATGGTGAGATTTCACCTCCTCAAATTAGCTCCTCAGTCTAGCCTCTCCGCTTGTTCCAGCCTGGCCTGTCCGTGCGCGTTGTAGGCCCACATGTCTCCAGCAACAGGCTCACCTCTAGTTATACCCAGGCTTGCGTCACCAGCCCTTGTTCCCATCCAGGCCTTTCGTGCGTCTTAGCCACCAGGTTGCGCCTCACCTTTTGGTTGCCAAAACTCACCACGCTGGAAGCTGCACCTCACCTTCTTGCTGTGAAAAATCAAGCCAAAGAAAGAAGAATAATTTTTTCAAGGCTCGAGTCAATTTACCTAGGGGATGCACTCTATCCTCCTTGACAAGCAAACGATCTTCTAAGAACTCTCTCTGTGAAAATATGGGAAGTGTTTCTTGCAACTTGAAAAAAAAACCAAGGAAGAGCCTCATATTTAAAGCGACTGGAGTTCCTTGACCTACAAGGAATCCCAAGCCCATTCCAAAACCTCCTCCACTCAACAGCCCAAGTCACAGAAGGAAGCCCAGTTACAGCTGGACAGCCCAACAGTTAATTCACACCTCCTCCATGCCACCACGTGCCAGGCAGAAGCTGGGGGCATTTGTGGAAGCCAAATATCTTAGATCCTAGGTCAAATAATTAAGCCAATCAATTTGGGAGTTATTTGATTTAATTGGGAATGATTTGATTCTTGCCTTAATTAGGGATTTGATTTAAATCAAATCCCTAATTACATCAATCTCTCCAAATCATGGAAGAATAATTCATGTCCATCTATGTAATTATTCTCCTAAAACCCTAGCCTCCGAGGCTTCTATAAATATATGGCTACACCAAGGGTTGAGGTACGTCTAAACTCTGCCTGAAACTCTGCAGAAATTCTCTCTCACAAACCCTAGCCGCTATACTCTTTCTCTCTCTCACACAAGGCTCTGGCCACCCGGTTCTCACCCTAGAGAAATCTCCATCCTATTCTTAGCTATTGTTTTCCTACAAACACTCGACCTAACTTAGGTATCGGAGGGCCTTTGGCCAACACCCCCCGGGTGTGGTCATTTCACTCCGTATTGTTTTGAAGGGAGAAGGAGAAACAAAGAGGAAGGCAAAATCTTAGACGAATATTCTTGTGGGACGAAAATCGCTCCCACAACCATCTATGTATGGCCAGATCTAGAAACTAAGGAAAGGAAAAACACAACTGGATTTCAAATGATTCCTTGCATATGGTCATTTCAAATATACTACACGTAGTTATTTCAAATACATTCAATCCAATGTGGTTATTTTGATACAAGCGTTATCAGGAAGGAGGGTTTTCTCATACACAGTACTATCAAGGTGTCATGGGGGTTTGAATCTAGTGATTATTGATTTTGTACCAAATTTTGCTATGCTGTCAAATCCAATCCTTTCCTTCAAATCTTTTCATCCAACTGGAGGATTACATTATAGTCGAAAACGTTAATGTTTTTAGCTGAGAACGTCAATAGTGATTTGAATGGGTGCTGAAAAAAGCAAATTCTGCATGTGTTAAGGTCGGGACCATCTGCAGATGACTAAAGGTGGTGGAATGAGTGGATGGCTTTGTTCAAACCCTTCAAATAGCATGTCGTTTTCAAGCTGAAAGGCTTCAACACTATCAGCGCATTTCATGGCACACCATGATGTTCATTTATTTCCACAAAGGCTTTCAATGAGATTTTTTCATTTTATTTTTTAATACAAGCGATAATCTAAACTATAAGGGGAAGAGGGGGTGGGGGGTGGGGGGTGGTGTTCTCACACACAGAGCCGTTCTATAATAAGGGGTGACTTATATGTGGACTTCAAGTGAGGACCTAGTTTTAGTAGTTGGATCATTTTGATCTTGCCAACTTATTTATACTGACCATTATGTCCTTGTTTTTAGTCTTTGAAAAATATTACGGCTTCTTCGGTGGAGCCAAAGCTTTCGCTATTTGTAAATGGAGTGCCTTTTTTAATTTTTTGTATGGTGCAAATTCATTCTTGCTTTTGGAAGTCATTGCCGTTCATATTCTTGCCTTTTGGATTTTGTCTTCTTTTGCATGAGTGATAGTCATGAACTCGAGCTATTAAGATATTCTTTAGGCATCATGTTCTCAATATTGTGCAATTCTTCCTATGTTATTCCAATAGTCTTGGTTGTGACGCAGCGAGATATAAGAAATAGGGAGATCGAACGATAACCATACAAGTAACAATGTCAGAATCCACCAACAAACTGGAATCCACCAGAGAAATTGAGTAAACCTCAAATATATTGATTGAACATAAGATGAATGAACTGACAAATACAACGCCATGAGTTGGCTTAAATAGAAACCCTAAAATAGTAGGAAACCTTAGGTTCTAGAATATTCCTAAACTTAGCTAACAAGAAAATTATAAAAATCATAACTAACATCATATTAGGAAAATAATATCCTAATAGATAACTTATTCTTCAAAATATAAAATTAAACATTAAATTAAATACAAATCTTGACAAAATAATAATTGCTTCAAACTTCCGCAATCAATTAGGAAATCCCAACAATACACCTTCCCCCTTTTCCTAGCGCCATAATTGACATTTAATTGGAATTTTTCTCTCTTGCACGATTTCCTTCCAACTTTGAGCCACTTTATTTTAATTAATTTTTGAGTAACTGCCGAATAACCCCCTGAACTATATCGACTGTCGAAATCCTCACCTTGAATTATTTTTTCAGTCAATTTAGCCCCTCCCGTTAGTTTTCATGCAATTTCATCCAATTTTCTATCTAGATGACACATGTTAGGCACGTGATTCACTATTTAATTAAAATGTAATTTTTTAAAGTTTAAAAGAGTTAAAATTTTAAAACTACAAAACTGAAAAACAAAAAAAAAAAAAAAAAGAAAGGGGGGAGGGGGGGGAAGGCAATCAACATCTTCCCCAGCCCCTTCCTCCCAAAACTCTGTCTGCAATCCCACATCCACAAGGGTTTTCGAGTGAAAGCCAATGGTTGGTCCGTGTAAATAAACATATAATCAGAATCAAGATATGTTTTCATCTTCATCGCCACCTATTTGTTCTTGATTGGGTCAATGTGATTTAGGGATTGCATTTCACAGTGTTTGGGTATTTGGAGACCGGATGATTTTTATGGGTGATTATTTTGTTTTCATTTGACCATGGGTGTTGGCTAAGTGTCCATTGATTTGGTTTTGCTATCAATTTCTTTTGCTGATTTTTGTTACCTGTGGACAAAGAAGGGGTGGGAGGCGGTGTTAGAATGGATTTTCATATCTGTGCATCTGTGTTGCAGAGAAGGCGTTGTGCACTCGGGGAAGAAGACAACTTCTACTTTGAATTGGATTCTTGAAAGAAGAGAAGAATAAGAATGAAAAATGAATGAGAGAGAGGGAGAGAGAGAGAGAGAGAGGAGAGAGAGAGAAATATGGAGAGATGGAGTAGACTGGGAGAAAAGAAAGAAAAGAGAAAGAGAGGAAGAAGACGGAAAAGGAAAAAGAACAAAGAAAGAGAGGAAGAAGACGGAAAAGGAAAAAGAACAAAGAAAGAGAGAGAGAAGAAATCATGATATAACATTTTCTTTATTATTTTTTGGTATTGTCCTTGTAAAATGACAAACTTACCGTTATAATTAACAGAAAATTGGATGGAAGTCTAAAAACTTGACGACATGTGCCAAATTGACCATTTAAAATAGTCTAAGGGCTAAATTGGCTGAAAAAATAATTCATGATGGAGATTTCGACAAGCATGATAGTTCAAGGGGGTATTTGGCAGTTTACCCTTAATTTTTCACACCATAATTGACCCATATTTCGTGCTACATCAGGTTGTCAGCTTGGTCATCCATGTAATCAGTTAGCTGGTTGTAGAGTACTTCATAGATTTCTTTTCTTGCTCTGCTGATCCTGAAATTAGTTGAGTCTTGTGGCTTCTCTATTGGAAATTTAGAGTAAATCTAAATGACTCTGTTTTGATAAAGAAGATGGAGGTGTTCGTCAGTGGCTACCTAGTGAAATTCCATTTGAGCTCCTCTATGTCTTTCTATGTCTTGCTTCGTCGAAGTGATATTTACTGGTTTTAGTTCTGGAATAAACTGCTGGCTGGGAGAGAGAATAATATTATGTCTTGCTCTTTCTGGATATATATTGTCTTCGAACCATTCAGGAGGAATACTATTAACTTCTAGTAAAATATTTTTCCACAATTTTAGATAAAACTTTAGAAATTCTTGTAGTTTGGGAGAGAAGGAATGGACATGGTGTGGCTGTTCAATATATACATTGGCTAAATAACCATAAGTTAAACGGAATCTTGGGGTAATTGGAATTTTCTTTTTGTCATGCTCTAAACAAACTTCTCCAAGCCTTGTAAGAAGTGATTATGGGGATTATTTTCATGCCTAGTTTAGGGTTATCTTTTAGATGGAAAAGAAAGAGTTGGATGGCTAGTTGGAGAGAGATACTCTTCTCATAATCTAGTTTCATAATATGGCTTTTAGGACACTTCTCGAAGGAATTTGAATTTTTCTCTTGTCAAGGAGTGGAGAAAAGATGGATTGTTGGTATTTTCCTTGACAAATGTGGCTGACACTAGGCTATCTTTATGCTTATTAAAAATATTCTCAAGAATACTACCAGATTCTATAATGGATGTTATGATACTATTAGTGGGTTCAATAAGCTCCTTTCCTTTGTTCATGCCTATCACTGGCTCAATAGCCTCTTTTCCTTTGTCTTGTACACTCATGCTTTTTTGATTGGGCTCAATAGCCTCTTCTTTATCTTTTAAGATCATGCTTATCTTATTCACATGTTCTGCCAACTTTTTCATGGCACTGTCTTCTTCTTGTTTGGCTTTGTCCTGTTTTCCCTGCAAAACCAAAAGTTGCAGTTGTTCTCTTCCTTTACCATATTCATCATTATAAATTAAAAATTATTGCTCAAGTGCTTTGATCAGCTTCTTTTGCCCTTTTCTCATGCTGTCATTGGCAATTCTGATATTCCAGAAATTGTCAAGTAAATTCTTCGGCCTATCTGTCAATAAAGCTCTTGTGCGATATTTTAGTACTGGATGCACAATCTCGTACACTGCTATTCCATTATAGAAATGAGTGGCACTGGTGGTCTTACAGGTCTAATTATGCTTAGTGGCATCCCACTTGGGAATGGTGTACCACTTTTCTTGCTTCTTGATGATGAGGGTCCAAAATATTCCATACTCGTCATTGAATAATTCTTGATAAGATATCTGCCAAAGTGTTATCATTACCTTAGACTGGCCAAAATCTATTTCCTGTAATAGAATCAACAAAATTTACCCATCTTCGGGCTGCTTGTAACTTAGACTAGTAAAAATAAAGAATAGTAAAACTTCAATATGCAAAAATAAAGAAAATGCATCAATTGAATTAATAATTCCTAAAATTTCTAAATTTGTTGCTAGTAACTTAGACTGTATATCACTCTAAATTTTCTTGAGGTGTATCTACAAATTTGTTCTTCTGATTTTGGTGATTCTTTATGCATTTTTGGTATAATATCCATGCCCATCCTATTGATGAAGCATCTGTTTCCACTATTTTATAACTATTATCTAAGGGTAATGTCAAAGGTTTAAGTTGAGTTATTTCTTGCTTGATATTTGGAACTAATTTAATATCTTCACTATTAAAATATTTTTGTTCTGTCTTGCTAGTTTTACTATGTAAGACTGCTATTTTTCTTCCTAAATCAGGAATAAAATTTCTTGCATAATTTAATAATCCTAAGAATGCTTGTAATTGTTTTTTGTCTATTAATTTATCTGGAAATTCTAAAACTTTCTTAGCTATGTGTTCTTGCAATTGTATAGTGTCTGACTTAATATACATTCCTAAAAATTCTATATCCTACTTTTCTAATTCTATTTTATTTTTACTAATGACTATTCCATTTTTAATAAAATCCTGCAAAATTATTTCTAAGTGTTTTCTATGGTCATTCTTAATTTATTATGTATAAGTATATCATCAACATAAACACTACAAAAACTATCATACTTCTTAAAAATTTGTCATTCTGGAAAGATCGATGGAGCATTTTTCAAGCCAAAAGGCATGACAAGCCATTCAAAATGTCATTCTGGACAAGTGAAAAATGTCCATTCAATTGACTCTTTTGCTAATCTAATTTGCCAAAATCCGAATTTACAATCAAATTCACTAAAACATTTACGATCCTGAATTTCATTTATAAGCTCGTCTTTATTTGGTAATTTATAACTATCTTCATATGTGTTATCATTTAGTCTCCTAAAATTTTATACACTTCTAGCCTTACCTCTTTTAAGTTCTGAATGTTTAATTACTATGAGGGCTGCTGATCTATGTCTAGATTTTGAAGGTCTTATTACTTTCAAATTTAGTAATTCTTTTATTTGATGTTCAAATTCTTGCTTATCTAATAAACTACAAGGCATGTCTGCTGTTTTTATAGTTAGGTCTGGATCAATTATGTCTAGTTTTGCTCATATTTTATTCTTACTCTAATGTAATTAAGGGTCATCTCCTATAATCCTAGTCTGTTATGCTAATTACAATAATTCTTCTAGTGTCTTTGGTCTGTCTAACTGCATTATCTCTTGTGGCCATCCTAAATTAATATATTTAAATTCTTCATGTTTGTTCTTCAAACATACACATAAAGTCTTCTAAGTCACTTTTTGAGCCATAGAATAGTTTGACTATGAATCTATATGTTAATGCTATATATACTTTAATTGTCGCTCAAATTGTCTAGGCTATAAATAGATTTTAAGTCTTCATCATCTTTCTAATTGGAATTGTAGTTCAACTAATTGTATTTTCTCTCTTGGCTGTTTACCCAATTTTGGACATTTTGGTCTAATGTGCCTTGCTTTTCCACATAAATAACATTTACAATTACTTTTATCTTTTGGTAACTTATACTTCCGAATCCAGGGTTTATTTGTTCTTTTTCTAAAATGTTTAGCTATATATTTTCTTTTTCTAAATGTTTGCCATGGTTCTATGCTAAATCTTTTATGCTTCTTAGGCCATCTCCAACCATGCTGGGGTTGAACTCAAATTTCCATCCTCTAAAATACAACTATTCATGTATTTTCAGGACTCAAAATTTTTTTCCTCCAACCTTGTAGACTCATAATTTGAGAACGCAACTTTATTAAATTGTTTAAGAATGATTAACCCCTAAAATTTTTTCTCGTTAATTTTTCTTGACATTATTTTTGTTTCAACATTCATGATTTAATTTTCTAAACATTTAAACCTAAAAAAATTAAAATTCCAAAACATAATAGAATTTCACTTAAAAATAAAAACAAGTACAACAACATTTTATTTCATGGACTTTGAAAGTAAAAACAATGTAACCACATGACTTACTTGGTTAGTTGCAATGCGGTCACAACATCTACATCATCCCAATCTATAGCCCCTGGAGCTGCTACTTTTGCGTATGCCCGGAATAATTCGAACCCTTCATTGAAGTCATTGCCATAATTGTCTTCCATTTTTACTTTTAGTTTTACTTTTACTTCATTGGATTCCTTTATCCTCATTCAATAATGTTCTGAACTTTTGCCCACCTCCACTTATGTTCTTCAATTATTTTATGAACCCTTTCCTATCTCCTATTGTCTTGTTTCAATCATGTTCTGAACCATTGCTCGTCTTTGTCCATCTCACTTTATTGGATTCCCTTATCTTTCCCTATCTTTTCCCATCTTCATTCAATTATTTTCTAAACCATTTTTCCATCTCTTATTGTCTTGTTTCAATCATGTTTTGAACCATTGCTCATCTTTGTTCATCTCACTTTATTGGATTCCCTTATCTTTCCCTATCTTTTCCCATCTTCATTCAATTATTTTCAAACATGTAGGTCATCTCATTCTTTTGTCTATTTAAGAAGTGTTATTCTACCCAATTGACCACACAATCTCCTTCAATCTCATTATCCTTCTTACAATGAATTCAAGTGGGAAGGCTATACAAAATTTCTTCAATGATGATTCTAATGATGATGACCTTCATCAACAGAGGGTTGCAATGGACATTCAATACCATACGTTTTTGTTGGAGAAATATGCTCAATAGTCCAAACATGATTGTTTTGTTGTAGGCCGTGAATACAAGAATCGGAAGAGAGAGAAAAACATCATAAGAGTATCATGGAGGACTACTTCTGTGAAAGACCACTTTCCAAAAACTTTTGGTACATATGCAACCAAAATGAGTCGTTTGATTGATTGGTGCCAATAGCACCATCTTCAGAGATAGAAACCCACCCTTTGCACAATGCCTCATCTTCTTGTGGTTTCAAATTCACACCTCTTTGGTGGATTATTATGGCAAAGGGAGAAAGGAAGAAAGGAAATAAATTATTTTTGGTGGATTATTTACCAAATGAATGGCTATTTATAGAGTTTGGAATAAGTTTTGGGGTTGGATCTGATTTAGATTAATTATAAATATTATTTTGACCGTTGGATTTAAATTTGAGCCGTTGGATGTGAAATTTTATTGTTTAGATTGCCTAAAATTAATCCTGATCGTTGATGTAAAATATAGCCGTTGCATTAAAAAAAAACAACAACATAGCTTTTGAAATTCAGCTGTTGGATTCCAACGACTCTCTTCACTGAAGATGCCAGCTGTCGTGCCAAAAAGCTGTTGGCCAGACAGCTTTGCTGTCTCGCGGGGCCCAGCTCTTTTTCCTCTTTACATGGGCTTCCAAATAGAGCTTCCAAAATACATGTGTTGGAGAAGAATTTTGGACTCAAAACTGAAAATTTTGGAGATGGTCTTATAAGGTCTATATTTCTTATAACTCTTCTTATATATTTTCTTTTGCTTATTCTTTTTATGACATCCATATTTTTCAGGTAAATCTATATTTTTACAACTCACATAAAATTGTTTCCTAATTTGTCTTTTTGCTTTTATTTGGCTACATTATGTTCTAAGTATGTCATAAACATGTTGAACTCTAGTCCCTATTGATGTATCAGTTTTTCTAGGGTGTTTTTGCCATTCTGTCCAAATTTTCTCTCCTATTGGTCCTTTGATTTTAATTATATAGGTGCCCAATAAATTAGTGTCATTAATTCTACCAATTCTTCCTAAATATTTAAAACATTCTGAAGTATATTCTCTTGCAAATGACAAATTTGTAATTGTTCAAGGCTTCTTATTGTTTGAATTTGTTCTTGCTCCTTTCTTCCATCTAATCTATTGTAATCTAAAAATTCATATTTGTTGTAAATGCATGAGTTGGTGCATGACCACCATATCTCTTAGTATTTCACCGTTGAATTTTATGTAACCTATGCACTAAGTATTTGTAATTAGTGCTTGTAACCTATAGGTATATTGTAATGGTGGTATTCAATTTCCTATCTTGTAAGCTTATAAATAGGTGGTTGTACCAAAGATTAAGGGAAGAATGAACATGGTGAAACTTTATCCTTAGCATATCATTTCTCTCTATATTTTCCCCATCTAGTTTTATAACACGTTATCAGCACGACTGCTCAATATTTTCTTCTTTCTTACACCACAATGATATGTACAACTTAGATGATGCAGTTGTGCATCTATGAAATACCAGTGTATGATGTGGGTATCATATATACATATTTTTATTATTGTTTCATGATATGTTTCACGCTTTAGTTTACTATGTTAAATTTTGTTTGGCTAACCCTTGTGCAAATTATATAATTAGCATAGATCATATTGAAGTTTTTTTTCTCTTTAATTTCTTTTATTGCAAATATAAGAAACTCACTGATGGCATTCACTTTATGAATCATGTACCTGACATGATATAGCCAAGAGTTATTGTTATTATTTTTTAAATATGTACGCACGTTTCCTACAATGCTTGTTTCATCTTTTTTCTTTTTCTTTTTGTCCTTTCATACTAATGGAAATTTTGTGGCAATTACAACATAAATAAAAAAGATATGATGACCTATTAGTTTACTTGTATGCGTGTATGATTAATCAACAAAATCAATTGCATTTTATTATTTGTAGTTGATAGGTATAAATTATAAATAAATGTTTTGATTTATTTTTATCTTTTATGCATATTTTATTTAATTGGTTTGTTTACCAATTTTAAGCATGTTTTAATTCATTACAATATGTTACGATGAGTTTGTATTATACAAAAGATCAGGGCCCGAAGTTCCTCGATCCTCATCATATAACTGGATTAGGACCTCAAGTCATTTTGATTGAATCAGAACCTGAAGTTCTTTGATTCCAAATAATTGAGGGCGTGAAGTTCCGCAAATTTAAAGAGCACATAAGGACATGAAACTCCTTGATTTTATATTAATCAAAATTAGAATTCTATGAGGCCTACATATGTCAAGAACCCGAACCAGAAGTTTCAAGTGCATATACATCGATTTGAGTATGAAGTTTAAAGCACAACTATTAATTCAATTTATTTAGATCTGTGTATTCGAACCTGAAGTTTCGAATATATGTTGATATGAATCTGAAATTCATATTTTTCATGGATCTTAATACTATATATGAACCCGAAGTTCATTACTTATTTGTGCCTATATGAACCTGAATTGGTTGGAAATCCAATTCTTAAACTTGTGGTTTTATCTACATATTGAATCCACATTAATATTGGATTATCTTGGAATTTCATAGTCTTTAATTTATTTATTTTATTCCTTGTTTATACCACTTATTTTATTTTATTTTATTTTATTTTATTTATGTTGGGTTATTAGTTAAGTTTGTTTTACAGTGGTAATGTCTTGTATTACCGCCCCAATATTGACAGCCAAAGGCGTCTATTGGAGAAACTTCCTACTTTCTTTTTTGGGTAGGAAGTTTATGATGTCATGAACCAGAAGTTCATGAGGCCCCAATATTACACAACTATTAAAGTAGTTGAAGATTATGATGTCATGAACAAGAAGTTCATTGATCGGATAACTTTTATGTTGTGGCATGACTATCTTGGCAATCCATGTTCTACAATGAAACATAAGATTTTTATAAATTTGTAAGGACATTGTTTAAAGACTCAAACTATTGTCTTGTCCAACAAATGTCATTACAAAGAATGCTCACAAATAAAAGCTGTCATAAGATCATCTCAGTCAAAAATTGACTTTGAGCCCTCTTTCCTTAAATAATTCAAGGGGATATTTGTGAGCCTATACAATATTTAATTATGGATCACTTCACCAGTTTTATTGAATGTGCCTACTAAAATGGTCACATATTTGTCTCTTGTCAAGACGCTTATGAGCACAACTCCCACATTATCCAATCCAGTCAATTTGACTTGGTAATGATGATGAGTTTATTTTCCTAAATTTTGAGACAATTTTCCCGCTGTTAGGGGGAGTAATGGTAGTTCCTGAAGAATGTCGTGAAATAGTGTTGAATCGGTCCGCTTTTGTCTCATTAAAGGATAATGCATATATAAGTTATACATATGCTAACATGGATTGATATTCTCGTATCACAATCCATCAACATGGTGACTATATATATAATGCATGCCTGGAGCATGACAGAAATATAGGTTCTAAAGACTTAACTCTCAGAAGTGGAGATTATTAGAAAAATTCATACTCTCAGAAGTGGAGATTATTTGAAAAATTCATGCCCTATAAAAAAGAACACTCTATAGGAGGTTATGATCCACATATTCTAATTAATTCATCGTGAAAGAGATGTTTGTCCCATAAGTGACAACATAAGCCCCTGAAGAGGCATTGGTACCCCAAAGCAATGAGATGCTTATAAATTATGCATGCACATACACATGAGAATTGTGGGATTGTGAATTGTGGGATCGTGAATCGATGATACATTTAGTTTATTAGTAGCTACTACAATCATCAAGGGCTATGATTATATTAAATCTCGCCTTGTGAATGTCGACAAGTTAAGTGATTGGCCAAAAATGGAACTAGGCAATTCCATTTATCACTAAATATGAAAGGTTGGATTTTGAACATATAACTCAAACACCAAATTACAAATGTTAAGTATGAAGACTATGGATTGGTGTTTGTGAAGTGAAATAAGATCACTAATATGACATAAGGTTTCTTGGTAGAGACATGGTTTTAGTCTCCCATCTCATTGTAGATGCATCCACATTTCTATAAGTACATTTGTTATTTTAACGCGAAGCTTATAGCATGTGTTAAATGCATATTTATTAAGACTGTATGGTACATGGAGATCCTCAAAGCTCATGAAATATTTGAGTTATATCGCATGAAGCAACCCCTTGAAGGATATACAGTACCACGATATTCTTGATTAAGAGTTTGAGTATTTTGAATTCAAATTTGATGTTGTTGTAACATATTCTGACGATTAGATTAGTTGTTGATGCTACTAAAGAGCTCAATCATTTGAAAAGTGAAAAAACAAGTCGAATAGTGTGATAAGACAATGTTGCTTGTATTGCTCAAATTAGAGAAGGCTTCATCAAGGGTGACAGTTTCAGAAAAAAGTCGGGAGATTGGAGTCAAACAAATTTGTTCACAAGATAATATGGTGAACCTTTATACCCAAGCTTTTCTGAAATCTATATGCCAGAAGTTATTGAAAATCAATGAGAGATATCAATCAGGGGTAGTATCCTAGTTCTACTACATACAATACATATGCGCGTTGTACTCTTTTCCCTTCGATTAGGTTTTTGTCCCACTAGGTTTTTCCTAGCAAGGTTTTAACGAGGCAACATAAGCGCATCCAACACCATATCAATGATCCAGAAGAAAGTTTCACTCTTTTTCCCTTCGCTTCGGTTTTGTCCCACTAGGTTTTCCAAGCAAGGTTTTAAATGAGGGAACTATGTCATTGTATGGTGGACATCCAAGGGGGTGTTGTAAATGCATGAGTTGGTGGATGACCACCATACCTCTTAGTATTCCACCGTTGAATTTTATGTAACCTATGCACTAAATATTTGTAATTAGTGCTTGTAACCTATAGGTATATTGTAAATGGTGGTATTCAATTTCCTATCTTGTAAGCCTATAAATAGGTGGTTCTACCAAAGATTAAGGGAAGAATGAACATGGTGAAACTTTATCCTTAGCATATAATTTCTCTCTATATTTTCTCCATCTAGTTTTAATTAGTCTAATAAAAGTATCTATATTAAACATTTCTAATTTGCTACTTGATGTTGTTCTGGATTTTTAGTTTTCCATGCTTGAAAGAAATAAAAAACCATTCCGTCTAAAGTATGTTCAAAATAATCTAGCATATATCTTTAGTGTTGCTAAAATCTAATACTATTGCTGCGTGTACACAACCTTTCTCCCATCTTTCTATTGTTTTCTCCCAATCTTGCACGTCTACATTATTTAAATTTAAAATATTTCCAGCCAAATTAACTTGCTCTATTCCTCTATAAGGAATTCTATTTCTTCTAGGTTTAACTGTTTCTTGCTGGAAACCACTTGGTCCTGATTCTACATTTTGTTCGTTATATGGTTCTTCCGTTTGTCTAAGATTCTGCTTATCTATTCTTCCTAATCCTGTATTTGTATATCCTAGTCCTGATGATGCAGTTTCTTCCATATTTAACATACATTCTACTTCTGTTATCATATTATTGTACTCTTTTTCTCATAAAATATTTTCTAATCCTATGTCTAAAATTAACTTCTTCATTTCTTCATCTGATAATTTATGTAGTCCTAAATCATAAGTTTTATATTTTTCTAAATATTGTTCTTCATCTAAGTGATCTATGTCATCTATCAGCTTATCTACCACGCTATCAAAATTATGTTCAATTATATATATTTCTAAATTGTCAGATGCCATATGAATCTGTTCTTCTAGTTCACTTTCTAAATCTTCAAAATTATCCAATTGTCTATAATTACTGAATCTAACTGTTGCTTTTCCTAGATGATTTTCAAATATTTGTGCTTTATCTGGTTGCCTAGCTATTTCTTGTTGCTTGTAAATTAGGTAGTGTCCATTCGGTTCCTTCTAAGAAACTATTATCTACTAGTTTAGCTTCTATCATGCTAACATGTTTGCTTTCAAAAGTCTGTACTAAATTATGAAATTGAATATTAAATTTATGATTAAATCTATTCGAAACTTTTCCTACATACATGAGACCAATATTTAAATTTTTATATTCTCCCTTCATATTATAATTTTTAGTTCTTATGCTTTCTTTGATGTATTTACTAAATTCTTTAATATTAATGACATAATTAGGGATACAACCTATGACTGCTATGTTTGTGCTAAGGTCTACTTATGTTGTTGCTATGGCTGCTTGTAAATGGTTATCTCATCTATCATCATATATGTATACTAATGCTTTAGTGCGTACTTGTGCTCTAGTTAATCTTATGATGCCTATCATTATGGTTCTTATATATTTGGACTTTCTATAGCTGTATCACTAAGTAAATTTAAAGTAACTTCTTTAGGGACAAACCTAGGATTTCAAAATGGGGTGGACTAAATTTACCTTATGTATAAACCTATTAAAAAGATAGATTATTAGACGGTACGAGTGAATTTCATTGATAACAAAAACTACATAGGGGAACATAATGAGCCCCTTAAAATGCATATAGTACAACCTTAAATAAACACATTAAACTACAAGAAAAAAGCTGTTAGTTTTTTTAATAGAAGTGATAGTCTAAAGGGGGAGGAGGTTTCTCACAAATGTACTAATAAATAATATATTCATAATGATGCTGAGAGATTAATAAAACAAAATATACAAGCAATTAATAAATAATTTTGTGAGTAAAAGATTAAGCAAAATTAGAGAGTGATAAATGATTTTGGTGGTGTGAAAATTTTGAAGAAATAGGTGGGTTTTATAGGGAAAATTGAATAGTACAAAAACTTTAGAAAAAGAAAGAAAATTGATGTTGGTATTAATTTTCAAAAGATTTCCATTGGTATTAATTTTCAATTTCAGTTGGTATTAATTACACTAACAGTATCGAATCATGCTTGAGTAGCTTCAATGAGTGTGAGTATAACTTTTTAAAAACCAACCATTGGATGAGCAAAGGTTGGTTGAGTGCATGGGCTCTAATGAGTGAGTAAATATAGCAGTTGCGATGAGGAGAGTGAAGCAGCTCCTGAGTGGGGGTGTGTGGGGTGCACTTGGGTGGGCTGGGTATTAAAGTTGGGCTATAAAAGATCAAATCACTTGGGCTATACAACTTATATCATGTTGGCTGATACTCATATTTTAATAGGTCCGTATATGGTGGCCACATTATAGAATTTCCTCTCACACACACTACCAAGGCAACATGTCAGTTCGAACTTAAGATCACTGGTTTGCAAGTCAAGCCCCATTTTAACTGGGCTAAACCCCTTTGGTTCAATAAGATTCCTAGAAGCCCACATTTTGAGTAAAAATCAACTTCATTTCCTATGAATATTTGGTTGAGCTCCTTTGTCATGGGCCTTAACAAACGAGCCGGGAGCAGCTTAAAACGGAGCAAAGAAGAGAGTTTCAACAACAGACTTATTTTCTTTTTAAGCAATTCTTGTTTTCAAATGTTGACCATTTCTTGCAAAACTCTTGTATTGTTGATAGGACTTGTTTTAATAAGCATAACACCTTTGCCCTGATGCCTTTTCCTCCATGTATTTAAGGTTTTTCTTAACAAAAAAAGTCGCAAGCATTAGTATTTCAATGAAAAACGAAGCAAAAAATAGGATCTGAAAGAAGGCACGACACAACACAATGTCACTCCTCAATTTATTTATACAGAAAGTCACACAACTAGTTCAGAGAGAAACATTGTCGTTTACAAACAAGCAAAAGCTGAAAGAGCACTTGATAGTTTACAGGACACCATACCAAGTTCATTACTCTTGGACATATTCAATGATTACTACCACATTAAACAGGGAAAGACTAAGCAGCAGCCACAGCTTCTGCAGGCTTTGCTTCAGGCTCTGCTGGTGCTTCTGCAGGCTTTGCTTCGGGCTCTGCTGGTGCTTCTGCTTCCCAATAGGCAGTCTTCTTGCCAGTTTTGGAAACGGTTTGCAGGACTGTCTCGGATGGTAAATTGCTTTTCACCGTCACTTTCTGTGCGTCGAAATCAATGTCATATGATTCTACACCTGAAGATAATAAGAAAGAACATATCCCATCATTTCAAGATAATATGAAATCAACAAAGTATGGACTCTACATTTTGTTAACAGCTAGAAAACTGATTAATAGAAAGATTCCAAATAAGCTCGATTTTTGGAGTACATAATATAGGTGGTACCTATATTCCTCTGCAATTTCTTACTTTTCTTGGTTCCAAGGGCCCTACTGCTTATCTAAAACCTAAATCCAGGTGGAGAGCAATATCTCTACCTCAACTTTTAAATGAGTGTTAAAAAGGGAATCAGTACACGATTCAAAGCACTAAACCACCTAGTGAACATGAACATTTTCATGGTCTCTCAACCGAAGGTGATGCATACACCCAGCTGTCAAATGTAAGAACAATGACCTATTTCTTTCTTTCTATGTGTTTTTTGGGACACCAAAGTGATAACCAGTGTACAGAGGTTCAGCTTCAACATACACCACAAAGATATAGCAAACTTTCACAAGATAGTAGCATTGCAAAATTAAAATTCACATTCATACACACAATTTCGTACTCAATTGCAATATAGAAGTAATTATAAACATTAGTCAAGTGAATGTGTGTCTAGGCAGGCAAATAAAAATACAAATCAGGAAATCATCAGTAGTGCATTTGGCATTGTTCAAATACTATTCTTATGATATATTACAAACACTTAAAGAAGCACAATCTCAGAGAAGAAGAAGAGCAAGACAATGGAACTGCATAAATGAAAGAGCTGTCAACAAACCTTCAAGTTTTCCAAGAACCCTTTTCACAGCACCAACACAGCCTTGGCACGACATACCAACCTTGAGGACAGTAGTCTGCAACAAAAACAAATCCAGGATTTAATTACTGATAGTAGAGAAAACAAAGAACCAACGGATGCCCACTTTACAGTATCAAACTTATGCTAACATATTGGCATTCTAATGAAAATTACAAACTCTCCAATCACTTTTGGAGATATCTTCCAACTCAAGACATAGTTTCTTTTCTTTCTCTCAATTTATGTAGTTCATTCGAAAATCAAATCCCATCCCAAAACAAAATAAAACAAATTGAGACCATCTTGAAGATGCAGAACGCTTTCAAGTGGACCAAATGTTCCTTTATATATCATTAAATCAAACAATTCCTACAAAACCAAGAGACCATTGAACCAAATACCTGTGTTTCTTCAATTGCTTTTGGTCAGAATAAAAACCTAACTCAGTGACAAAATTCAATAAGCAAAAGAAAAACTTCAAAATCATTGTAGCCTGGACAAGCTTCAAGCTTCAAGCATCATATTCCTTATGAAAAACTGAGAAATATTTGTTGCACAATCCCAAAATTTTGGTTCAAAAAGTTTTTGTATAATCCCACTGTAATAACATTCTCTACACAAGCTGAAAATACTAATTGTAAACACAGAGAGAAAGAGAGAGAAATTTTAAATTAAACCCAACATTATGTTCCAACAAATTTCTGTACAATCTCAATCAAATTTGACTTAGAGGGACCTGAACTGACATCAAGCAACAAAAATCCCAACCCAGATATGAAATTGAAACAAGCAGAAGAAAACCCAAATAACATATTGGTATGAAAGTAAAGGAGAAAAGCTGAGCGAGGTACCTGAGATGCCATCTCTGAGTATATGGATTTCAGGAAAGCTGAGCAAAATTGAGAAATTTGTTTTTGTGGATGGTTCTGCAACTGAAAACCCAGAAGGTCCTCTTATAATAGAATTAAAGAAAAAAAAAATAAGGGAAGGAAAACGAGTTGAGGAAACGATATGTTGTTGGCGGTGGGTAAGTGGAATCAGGCTCTGGAAAGGTTGACCCGCAATTTTGGATTTATCACCCATGACGTAACGTAAAAGCAATAGCTGTTATATTTACTGTTACTTGGTTTTCAGTTACTTTTATATTACTGTTATTTGCCATCAACGAATCTTATTTATTTATTTTTTCTCCTAAGAGCATTTGTCATTCAACCCATATTTTAAGTTCAATTCCCCCCTCCTCTAATATCGCTTATATAAAATGCTACTTTTCTCACATTTTAGTACTTTAATTTTGTAACACATTACAGATGGCAATGCCATATTAGGGATGACAATGGGCTGGCTCGGGGCAAGGTATGGCAATACCAACCCCGTCTCCTCCCCTGTCTTCGAATTTTTTTTTATAGGGGAATCCTCGTCCCCATCCCCATCAGGGGACTACCTCCCAAACCTGCCCCAAATCTCCGACTTTTTGTTTTAAAATTTTTTTATCCAACATTATAATACTTAAATTTCATTTTAAATTATCATTCAACTTAATTACATTCAATTGAATTATAAAATTTACCTCAACAATTCAAAATAATCTCAGTTCAATTTGACAAAACTAAATAAATATTATATTATATCATAATATACACGGCTATATTATATTATATATGAATTAAAAATAAATATATTCCTTATTGGGCCTGGTTTGGAGATGGGGATAACAATACCATCCCTGGCCCGTCCCAGCCCAGGGATTTTAAAATTCGATAATCCTCATACCCGCCCCCGATTATCACTCGAAATCTCCCTCCGTGGTCGGGGACCCGATGGGAACCTAGCTTGACGAGGATTTATGCCATATCAATTAACGTGGCTCCAACTATATTTTTAATTTTTTGTATTATTTTTAGTAAAATTTGCATTAATATCATTTAAACTTTTAGGAATGTGTGTGCCTACTTAAACTTCTAATTCCTACCATTAACTACCTGGACTCTTTAAAGTGTTGTAAGTAACTTACCCTATACATCAGATTTCGTTCATTTTTTCGTTACAACATATCATGTAGCCTTCAATTTTAGTCTATCAATTTGGATTGAATTATTTTAATAAATTAGACAAGTGTCATGGTCGTTATTTGGATAATATTGCAACATATTGTGTCTTATAAATCTCACTTAGAGGACTGAGACTCATAAGAACCGACATGGTCCAATCCAATCTAATATGTAGGTTAAAATATGTTCAGCTCCCAAAAAGCTTCTTAGGTCCCCCACATTATCACTTAGATTCTTTTTTGTACTCTTGCAACTTCCACTTTGATTATTAAAAATAAAATAAAATAATTATATTAAAAAAAAAAAAAAAAAAAAAAAAAAAAAACTCATGGCAAGAAACACAACTCAAAATTCATGGCGTCCAATCATTTGATGCTAACCATACTGAGTATATCGATCCCGAACCAGCAATAAACCACAATTTATAAATATCTGAGGAGAGTTGTTTTTCTTTCTTTGTCTCAACTCTCAACTAGGAAATGTTCTAAAAACATCACAAGACTCCACCAATTTGGTAGAAACTAGCTATAGCCTCAATATTCCTTTACAACATTACACGAGCTTGATAATAGACTAAGTGCCCGTTTGGCATTGCTTATTTGGGGTGATAAGTGATTTTTAAAAAATTTTGAGATGCCTAGCCCGTTTGTTAAACTATGAGAAAATCACTTATTGTTAAAAATTGCTGTGAGAGAAAGCTATAAGAGAAAGCAGTTAATGAGGTGCTTTCATTTTTTGATTATACAGGTTTCAATTTCGAAGAGGTACGCTGGGTTTAATGATTATGCGGCAATCATTTTTTGATTATGCGGAAATCAATACCAACAACACTTTTAACAAAAAGTTTACCAAATGCCAAACTACTTTCTCTTACATATGATTTCTCTCACAGCAAATTTGACAACGATTATTTTCACAGCACAACAATGTCAAACTGGCCCTAACATGAAGTTAATATGTTATAAAAAAAATTTTATTTGTTTTTTTATATTTTATATAAAAGAGCGATAGTATTTTATTGAGAAGGTATATAAACAAAAATAAGTACAAAGTAACTAAGGTGTCAAATATAGATACAACTTCTCCAACGACCAAATGCAACAAGTTAAATTGATCTGAAGAGAATACGCACAACCCAAAAAATTATGAAAATCTTCAAATTAGCAGCCCAGAAGCCCATGTACATAAATGGGGATTCCTTATTCCTTTTTTCGTTGTTGAGAGAATTGGGATTCTTTATACTTGTCAGTTTATGTAAGTTTCCAAAAATGGGGATTCTGTTTTCGAAGAAAAAAGAAAAAAGAACATATGAATGATTTATTACACTTGTCAGTTCCTTAAAAAAAAACAAGATATGTATTGTATTAGTAAGGGTTTAATTTCAATTAGTACCTTGAACTCTTACCTTTAAGTCACGTTTGTCCCTGTACTCTCAATTTTAACGATTACATACCCTAAGCTTTTCAATTTTTTGCAACCTAGTTTCGACGTTAACTTCATCCTCAAAATTTCTGTTAATTGCTTGTGTGGCAAGCTTGAGTCCCACATCTTCACTTCTTTCAATGTTAGTTGAAGGGTATTTAGTTAAAAAATGTTTTGCTATTAATGTGTGTAATGTGTTCTTCATGAACGGGAAGACACCAATTACCCAAAAATACTTTTCAACTGACATCGAAATAAGGTGAGACCCATGCCTACCAGGCAATTAACAAAAATTTTGATGTTGAAGTTAACATTGGAAGCAAATTGCAAAAAATTAAAAAGCTTAGTATATGTAATCATTATAATTTAGAATGCACGGACAAACGTGCGTAAGGGTAAAAGTTTAGGGTACTAAATCGAAATTTATCTTATTAGTAATGTCAAATACATTTTATGTATGCTTCAACTCTAGTGTTTCCGATGAAAGTATTCTATATATATATATTAGCAATGGCATTTTATATCTGAATTTATGTGATTAGTGGCTAAGCTTTTTAGTCGATTCCAATATTTAGGGGTCTTGGAGAGAAAATGGTTAGTTGAACAACTTCTGGAGAGGAACCACCAACTTGGCAGAACAGTACAAGGGATCGTACATGCATCAAGAACTTGCAGTACACAGTAAAATAATTATATCCCAACTTTCCCAAAAACTGTACTTACTTACCTCTTTGATCCCTAGCAAGGTTTGGTGTATCTTTATATTAGTAAAACACATTATGTTGTTTGAAAATGTGATTCTCTTAACATCGTTGCCACATCAAATGTTGTAGGGACATTAGTATTCAGCTTAGGCTTTATTCTCTCCAAAAAATATGGTTGTTTTAGTAATTTACCTTTGGGAATTATTTTTGCTATGCCCCCTATACTAATACACATTTTCAGATGATTAAACAATATACAGTCTACTTCACATACTTAGTACCGGAACATAACGAATAAAATTTGCAGAACTTGTAGCCTTTTCAAACTGATCAAAGTGCACTAACTAAAGTTTGTGATTAGCCTAGTGGCGAAAGATGATGGAGTAATGAGTTCGGATTAGAATATGCTTAAGATTCGATTCTCTCAAATGTAACTTTTTTTATAAAAATAAGTGAAACAGAAAAAAAAGAAAAAGAAATCCGGTATGGTGCGGGGTCGCTATTGCCATTTCTACCCATTAAATAGAATGGCCAACAGGGACACATTTTTTTGTCTATTTGGTGCCCTTGAAAAGAGAATTCATGGCAACTTAGTAAATTAAATAATATACATTTCTGGTTACTTTGTGTAACGTTCTCTTTTTGTTCAATATTCATTTACGTTCACATATTTAGCACAATCGACAGTGCAAGCATGAGCGATGTCCATTAAGAACTTAGTGCAGACGTACAAAACCCAATACCAGAATTCGAGCTTTTCCAAAACCTGTACTTTTCTTCCTTTCTTAGAGAAACCAAAAGGTTGGTGGTTTGGTAGAGCAACCCATAACTATAAACCTCCTAAATGGGGCCTTGTATCTGGTGCCTGGGGTTCTGTCCCCATGTTCCTTGTTGCTGAAACTTTGCATGTCACGGGAATAGTAATGTTTTGCTATTCCCATCCAATTACGTTTCATTGTGCTATCCTCATCCAATCACGTTTTGCATGTGAAACTTTTATTACGTGTGGCAAAACCTGATTGGTGACATGCAAGTTTTTCTCGTATTTTCGAATTTGTAGAAAAAATCCTAAACCAAACAACTATTTACCCATAACGTAATTGGTTGAGTATGGTAAAACAGTGCTATCTCCATGACATACAAGTTTTTCTCGTACTTTCGAATTGTTGTGGTGTATATTTAGCGAACAAAAAAAAACACCGTACAACCATTTACCCAAAAAAGTCCTAAACCCTAAAGTGTGTGATTCTGTACCTTGAAACCCCTTAATTAACGTTTTAACAAGTTGTCATATTGCCCATTAATTGTAAAAGGACATGACAAAATCTGTTATCACTACTACAAAAAGTGAAAAAGACGACCAGAAAAAGACGACGGTAGAAGAAAAAACCGTCGTTGTGTTTAAAAAGACGACGGTAACAAAAAAACCGTCGTGGATAAGTGACTTAAACAACTAAAAAATGGAGGTACTGTTGAATATTTTTTTATAACGACGCACACAAATAAAAAAGCGTCGTCTTATTAAAAAGGTTTTCTTCAGAGTTCAAATCGGACAAAAAAAACAACGACAGCAGGTATGACAAGCGTCGTCTTTTAAAAATCAAGTGTCCTTTTTTTGGTAAAGACATGATTGTTTTGAAAGAACCGTCGTCTATTATACGTAAAGATGACGATTTTTTCTAAAGAACTGTCGTCTATTATAAGTAAAGATGACTGTTTTTTTTTTTTTAAAGGGTCGTCTATTATATGTAAAGATGACGGTTTTTTTTTAAAAAATGGTCGTCTATTATACGTAAAGATGACGGCTTTTTTTTAAAAAGGGTCGTCTATTATATGTAAAGACGACGGTTTTTTTTAAAAAAGGGTCGTCTATTATATGTAAAGATGACGGTTTTTTTAAAAAAAGCGTCGTCTTTTAAAACACGCTAAAAAAAGGCCGCTTAAGTGAATTTGCGCTCGACAAATTTTCAAAATTTCCCCCGTCTTTGAAAACCTTATCTCTCATTAATAAGCGTCGTTTTTTAAAACACGCTAAAAAAAGGCTGCTTAAGTGAATTCGTGCTCGACAAATTTTCAGATTTTCCCCCGTCTCTGAAAACCTTATCTCTTCCTCCTTGAAACCCTCTTGAGCTCTCTAAGACACTCTCATGAAAGGTTTGATTTGAAAGTGACCTAATCTCTCAATATCCTTCTATATTTTGCTAGTGAATTCTGGATTAGTCTCTTTGCGTTTCTGGTATGTTCTTCGTCTCCCTGATTTCAGATTTTCTATCTCTCTTGATTTGTCTGGTTTGTTTACATATTTTTTTTTTATTTATGGTTTCTTTTTAGATTTTCTGATTTGGTTCTCAGGAGATGAGGAGGAAGCTTGCAGATTTATAACTTTTTCTTTTGCAGGTTTTCTATGCGAGTCGTATGTTTTTTTGTTGTTGAAAATTTGTTACCTTCTCTTTTCACCATCATTTTCTTTATATATTTTTCCTTTTGCAGGTTCTCGATGGTCTTTTTTATGCTCATTTTACAAGTTTTCTATGGAAATATGGTCCAATGGTAAAATTTCTCTTCCACCTAATTTTATATGTTTATAATCTTAGCTTTTTTTTCTCTCTTTGTCATTTTGATTTATTTACAGGGATGATGGAGGAGACTTCAGTTGTGCATCATTTGTCTGTTTGGATGACGAAGGCTTGGATTAGGAGTACGTAGGTCTTGTTAGGAAAAGATTGTACTACTTAATTGGTAGGAATTATGTTTGAATCTTCAAGTTTTATGAAAGAAACTATTTTTGAGTGTATATATATTCATTAATAAAGCATTATGGTTGGTTTTCCAGTTAAAATCGTTGTATAGCATCATATGAAATCAAAAAGAACTAAAATGTAGCAGTTTGGGAACTTATTAGACGACGGTTTTCATAATAAATCATGGTCTTTACAGATAATTAACGACGGTTTTTATAAAAATGGTCGTCTATTATATATAAAGATGACGGTTTTTTAAAAAAAGGTCGTCTATTATATGTAAAGATGACGGTTTTTTTTAAAAAGAGTCGTCTATTGTGAAGTAAATATGACGGTTTTTTAAAAAAGGGTCGTCTATTATATGTAAAGATGACGGTTTTCATAAAAAACCGTCATCTTAACATACAATACACGACGGTTTTCATAAAAAACTGTCATCTTAACCTACAATACACGACGGTTTTATTAAAAACCGTCGTCTTTCCTCCTATAATTAACGATCTTTACCTCCAAACAACGACGATTTTCTTTAAAAACCGTCGTCTTTACAGATAAACAACGACGGTGAAAAGCCGTCGTAATTTGACACCCAAAAAGATGGCGGTCGATTTAACGACGGTTTTCAAAGCATTACAACGACGGTGGATCCCCGTCGTCTATTTCGTTTTTTGTAGTAGTGTACATTAATATCACTATCCTATATACTCATAAACGATGTCGTTTTTGAACTTTTCACATATTGCTATTTTTTTTCCTTCTAAAAATAAAGATTGTGGCAATGTGTGGTTGTTGCGAAAAGTAAGAAAAAGTGAGAAAGGATTTGGAAAGCCCACATTTAAATCACAAACAACATTTTTAGACGAGAAAATTTGATTTAGCAATTATCTTCAAATAGAGATATTCGATAAATCCTTTGCTATTGTGAAAAGTTGCTAAAATATGAATATGGTTTGAATACTTTAGGTTAATTGTATTCTTATCTATAAGGAGGTGCATACAGGAGTTTACAAGAGTGTTTTACAAGGAAATAAATACAATAATCAATTAGGAGAATATCTCATAATTATACAAGGATATGTCAACTATATAAAATAAGGAAGTAAATAACTTAATTAATCAAGGAAATAAATCTCCTTGATTAATTAGGATAGCTCATGTCAACACTCCTCCTCAAGTTGGTGCATACACGTCACCAATGCCCAATTTGGTAAGTGAGTCATAAAACACTCATCCACAGACAGCTTTTGTTAAGACATCCGCTAATTGGTAAGTGAGTCATAAAACACTCATCACATACTTCATTTGAGACAAATATACCAGTTTTTGACCTTGTTATTTCAATTATGAGAAAGTATTTTAGAGCATTAAATCCTTCATCTCAAATTCTCGAGACAGCTACTTTTGTAGCTTATGTTGTTCTCCTGTGCAGTTCCCAATTACGACCATGTCATCCACATACACAATTAATGCAGTGATTTTTTCCGCCCTCGCGCTTTAAGAGTAGGGTATGGCCTGAATTACTTTGAGTGTATCCAAAATTCTTCATGGACTTAGTAAATCAGCCAAATCATGCCATTGAAGACTGTTTTAACCCATATAATGATTTTTTGAGCTTACAAACTTGATTTTTCTTGTCATGAGCTACATTACATCCTAGTGGTAAATCCATGTAGACCTCTTCCTCCAACTCTCCATGTAAGAAGACATTTTTAACATCGAACTGATGTAGTGGCCAATCTAGATTTGCTGCTAGAGACAGTAGGACTATGATAATGTTGATCTTGGCTACTTGGGCAAAAGTCTCCTGGTAGTCCATCCCATATATCTGTGTGTACCCCTTTGCCACCAGTTTAACTTTGTATCTTTCAATGGATCTATCTGTTTTGCTTTTCACAGTATAGATCCACCAGCATCCTACCGTCTTCTTTCCATGAGGTAAATGTACGAGCTCCCATGTGGCATTCTTCTAGAGCGCTCGCATTTCTTCATTCATGGCTTCTTTCCATTTTGAGTCTTCTAGTGCTTCAGTCACACTATTAAGGACAAATATATCGGCCAACTGCTTCACAAAGTGTGCATGTGATTCGGACAATCTGCTTAGATGGGGTATTTCCTTTTGGCTTTAAGATCTGCTTCGTACTATACTCAAGGTTTACCACGGTTCTTCATTTCTAGAAGCTTATATGTAGGGTATGTGCCTTCTGAAATCAAATCATCATGGTATATTTCATTAGTGTTATCATATTCATGAGAAGATCATACCTAAATGACTTCCTCAGCAGGGGATTGGTGTGATACTAGAGCTGTAGGTAGGTCCAAAGTGGGCAAAATCTCAGAACACAGTTCAGTTTCCTCCTCCTGATTTTTGCAACGTGGAGTCCACCAGTCGTTTTCTACTAGCGACTGGTCATTTTGACATAGAGTCTCAATAAGCGGCAAAGGAGGACAACACGTCCGATCGGTGGGACAGAGCGACCGGTCATTTTGACACAGTGGCTTTGCCTGTGAAGGAAGACTAGGGGGTGACCAGTTGCTTAGAGGGGTCGATTGGTCGTTTTGAAGTAGAGGCTCCGCCCGTGAAGGAATAAAGGGGGGTGACTAGTCGCTTTGAGGGGTCGACCAGTCGCTTTGAGGCAGAAACTCTTCCTATTGAAAAAATTCTAGAATCTTCAGAGGGTTTGATTCTAAATTCTCCTCATGTGCTGCTAAAAAATATATATTGTGTTCCCGTAACACGACATCGATGGAGGTATATACCTTCTAACTTGGAGGCTTATAACATCGGTAGCCTTTCTAATGAGGAGCATAGCCAATGAAAACAAACTTTTCTTCTTGGGGATCCAATTTTCTTCGTTGGTGAACATGAAACTGTGTTCCCATAATTTTATGGAACTATTGAAACTTTAAACTGGTTTCCCTTTTAGTTTTGAGAGGAAAACTCAAGTCATGCATGTGCAATCATGTATAAACGTGACAAACCATCGAGCTCATGTCGCCTATCGGAATTTTAGCAGGTCCCCAAACATCAGAATGAACAAGAGAAAACGGAACCAAACTTTTATTTATACTTAATGGGAACAGGACACGATGGCTCTTAGCCAATTCACACGTATCATACTTGAAGCTGAAAACATCAAAATGGAAAAATAATGATGGAAACAACTTCTTCAAATAACTGAACGAGGCATGCCCAAGACATTTATGCCATAACCAAACTTTGTCTCTCTCCCCCTCAGAACGAGTTCCACGTGTTGTAAAAGTTTGACCAACCTTGGTCTCATTATCTGGTGCTCAGTCCAAATAGTAGAGTGTGAATTGCCTAGTACCACAATCAATCGTCTTCCCCATGAGGAGGTCCTGAAAAACACGATGATTAGGCCAAAATGTTACAGTACACCCCAAAGTAGTAGTAAGTTGTGCAACAGACAACAAGTTATGGTTTAAGGATAAGACAATCAATATAGAATCCAGATGTATGGAGTTAGAGAGAGATAGAGTGCCCTCCCTAATGCTAATGGTACACTCCAAAGTAGTAGTAAGTTGTGCAACAGACAACAAGTTATGGTTTAAGGATAAGACAATCAATACAGAATCCAGATGTATGGAGTTAGAGAGAGATAAAGTGCCCTCCCTAACCACAATGGAAGGGGTACCATTAGCATTAGACATCACCAACTAAGTGGATGGTTGGCGACTAATAAGTTGGCCAGGATCAATTGTCATGTGATTCGTAGCACTCGAGTCAATAATCTATGTGGGCTTTGGAGAGGATATATGAAAAGCAGAACCTTAGGTGGTGGTGATAGAAGCACGAGCTCGGGTAGCCGGTTCAGCGGGATTGGCTGCATGCTTCTGTGAGTCTACAAGGAGGGAGAGAATCGTATGGGGTTCTAACATCGCAACGGAAGTAAGATTTGATATGAGCGTGTGTTTGAGGTTAAGGAGTTGATTTGAGAATTTGAGGACTTTGATTTGAGGACTTTGATGTATGAATTTGATTTGGGAATTTGATTTCAGAGGTATGTGTTTAAGGAGTTTGATAAGAGGATTTGACTTGAGAGGTGTAAGATTGTATTTGAGGAATTTGGATTTGAGGAATTTGATTTAGGGTTTGAGTTTGAATTTGAGGAATTTGATTTAGGGTTTGAGTTTGAATTTGACTTGAGAGGTGTAAGATTGTATTTGAGGAATTTGGATTTGAGGAATTTGATTTAGGGTTTGAGTTTGAATTTGAGGAATTTGATTTAGGGTTTGGGTTTGAATTTGAGGGGGAAGATTTGAGGGTTTAGAGACAATGTAGGATCAATTGCTCTGATACCATGTTAAAATATGAATATGGTTTGAATACTTTAGTTTAATTGCATTCTTCTCCATAATGAGGTATATATAAGAGTTTACAAGAGTGCTTTACAAGGAAATAGATATAGTAATCAATTAAGAGAATATCTCCTAATTATACAAGGATATATCAACTATATAAAATAAGGAAATAAATCACCTAATTAATCAAGGAAATAAATCTCCTTGATTAATTAGGATAGCTCACGTCAACAAAAGTATCACTACCTAAAAGTTTAATCTAATTAACTGTTATGTTCTAGAAAAAGAAACATTTATTTCATTTACCAAATATTTATGTATTTAATTGTCACGATGTTTTTTTTTTTTTGAAAGAGTTATGTGAAAAGTTTGTAAAATTGGAGGGTTTATGTGAAAATACGAATAGACCTCGTCGGGATTATATGTAATTTAATCTTTGTTGTCAAGTTTTTCATGATAATCAACAAATTTTGAAAAAAAAGGGGTTAATTTCAATTTGGTACCCTACAGTTGTACCCTTAAGACATGTTAGTCCATGCGTTCTCAATTTTAACAATGACATACCTCCACTTTGAAAATTTATTGCAATGTGGCTTAGCTGTTAGCTTGGCAGTCAAAAAATTTGTTAAGTGATGAGTTGTCATATGCATAGTCCACTTTTTTGCTTAAATGGAAATTAATGGTGAGTCTGGTGCAATTCACTTTTCGGTTTTGATTAAGTTTCTCTTCTTTTTCTTTTGCTTCCTTTTTCACTCTCTCTTTCTTCTTCTCTTTATCCCTTTGATTATTTCCTTCTCTCTTTTCTATCTCTCTTCCTCACATTCACACATGCCAATAGCACATGCACCATTGCACCTGCATCATTCACCCTATGTTTTTCTTCTTCTCTTGTGTCTCGTTGTATGGGTCTCAACAGATCTATTTGGGTTTGATTTTGAAGGAAACATTTTGTATCTTATGTCTTTTTCTAGGAATGAATTTAGCCATGACATATAACTGTTTGTACCTAATCAATCACGGCCAGGAACTGGCCGAAGGGGCTCCTTTTCTCGGCCCTAGTACTTGCTCGTGGAACTAAAACGCGGCGTTTCGCTGAGATACTTGGCCTTCCTAAAGACAGAAGAAAAGTTGCTAAGGCACGATCATCTCGGCCTCAATTATAGGCCGAGGCCGAGGGCGAGCAAAATTACGGCCAAAGGCATTAAAGTCAGATCATCAAGTGGCAACAGGGTCCCACGTTTCATTTAATGAGGTAGTGCCTCTGTTTATTGCAGCAAACCCACTGGCCAAGAATAGGCATTTAATGCACGAGGGAAGGTGGGAAGTGACTGAAGTCAGGGATTGGCGACAGAAAACAGAGTGATTAGATGCAGACATTCTCACAAGAATTCTTGCAGCTTGAGAGATTGGGTGACTAACTATCAGAGCAATAAATGCGTCCCCACGGCCAGTTGCGTAGAAACCACGATTAGGGCGGCGGCCGAGATTTACCAGGATTTATGGGGTCACACCACCGTACTTCACGATCCCAAATGTCGATTGGACTACCCACTTGCTCTGATCAGGCTCCACCATGCAGATTTCAAGCCTCGATTACTCCTCCAGGAACTCTTCCTATAAATACAAGGCTCAAGCTACATTCAAAGGGTTCAAACACCAAACCAAAGCCTCTCACGGAGCAACTTATATTTTCCTGTAATGCACTTTCAATATCTTTACTTGCTTTTCTAGGAGTAGTGTTAGTTTGCAAGGAAAATCCATTCATCAATATATCATACGACCCTTGATTTTCAAGGCGCTGGAGCACCATCTCTGTTATTCGCTCACTCACCCCATATATCATACGACCGTCGCTCACTGAGCAGCGCGCCGGAGCACCGCCCTAAAACCACCATCAACACCACCATTAAACGGCCTTGTAGCTCAGGCCGTGAACCTGACGGCCGAGATTAGTTCCTCTCTCGGCCACAATCGTTTGATTAAAAATCAAGTCCAAACAGGCGCACCATTTCACCACTTCCATCCAAACCACATCTCGACGCACGGTAGACCGTGCTGGCACGCCCGCGGACAACCGCACCGCACCCAAAAGCAGGAAGCCGCGTGTCCACGCATATCCCCTCGGCCCGGAACTCCAGGCCGTGAGATTTGCGCGGCAGACAATAACACATAAACATTCATAATGGCAGATTGATTATGTTTATTCTAGTTGAACTAAGTCTTTTTCATATCAACCTAAGTATCTTATGATCTAATCTCTTTGTGCACATAATAGAAAAAGAGAGAAAAGATTAAGCTTTTACTCTTGATGACTATTTCTTGGAGAAGCCAAGAATGAACACCCTTGTGAAAAGGCCTTCTCTTCTTCCTCTTTTTACAAGCTTCTCAACCCAAGACTCCAAGAGTGAAGTCCTCTATCTCACCATACCAAAATGGACTAGAGATGAAGATAAATAAACCTGGAGAACTTAGGTGCTAGTTTTTCTCTAGGTTGGACCGATTTTTAGCTAAGAAAGATGAGAAGAAGGATGTCTCTCCTACACATCAAAAACCCAAGCTCTCTTTAGGGCTGGCCTTGGGAGGGGATGGGCCTCACTTTAGGTCCTTGGATTTGTGTTGTCATACAACACTTATCCTTGGGCCCAATTGGTTTTTGGGTATTTTGCATTTTCTTTTAAATCATATTTAAAAGTCTAATCTAATTCCTTATGTCAAAGTTAATTCCATAATTAACTCTTAATTATGAATTATAACTTAGGCATTACGTTACACTTAGGGCTCGTTTGGTACACAGGATTGGCTTGGACTGGCTTGGACTAAATTTAGTACCATGTTTGTTTTATCTAATCCTAGTCTTAGATGGGATTGCTAATACCGGGCCCACCAAAAACACCTCCTTAGGAGGGGACTACTAATCCCATGTGGAAAGGGAGGATTAGCTAGTCCAATGCTCACCAATGTATAAAATGCATATATTATATTGTAAAATTAATAAGATATATTATTATTATTAAACTTACTTACACATATACTATAATGTACATATATACATGTATATACACATAAATATATAATATATGTATATGTGTATATATATACATACACATATATATATAATATATATAATATACATATACATATATACATGTATATTATTATTATTATAATATACCCATATACACATATACATATTCATATTATAATAATAGCATACGTGTATATATGTAATATATATTATAATACATATATATATACGTATATATACATATATGTGTATATATATTATACCCATGTATGTATTATAGTATACATATACACACATATATACACATATACCTTATATATGTATTATATATATTGTAATATACATATATACATGTATACACATGTATATATATATATATATATATATATATATATATATATATATATATATACAGTCCCCTTCTATTGAGGGATCCCTCAAATAATTTTATTTGAGGGACGCCCTTTAGGGTACCCTACAATTTTTTTCTCAATGATCCAAACCATCTATTTTTTAGGTCTTCATTCATAGATCATCCTTACAAAAAATTAGACAAATCGGAAACCGTTTCGATATCCAATTGTGTCCTACAAAATCAACGAACAACGGTGCATCAAGAAAGTACTCAAATTTCAATAACACAATTGAGTGGTCAAATGATATCGGATTCAAGTGATTTTTTGTAGAGATGATCTTTGAATGAGTATCTACAAAATAGACGGTTTGGATTAGTGAAATACAATCCGGAGTGGGGCCTACAAGAGGTGTCCCTCAAATAAACTTATTTGAGGGATCCCTCAATGGAAGCTCTCTGTATATATATATTTTATAATATATATACATGTATGTGTATATATATATATATATATATATACATACATATGTTTATATTATTTATAATATACATATATACATGTATATACACATACATGTCACATATATTATAAAATACATATGTACACATACATAATATATGTATTTATACATATATACATATACATAGATAGTTTTGAAAAAATAAAAAAATCTAGTCCTAGTCCAAGCGTACACCAAACGTAGGATAAGTGTTATCCAACTTAGACCAAGCCAAGCCAAGCCAAGACAGTCCCTAAGCATAGTCCATGCGAAGACAGTCCTGTGTACCAAACGAGCCCTTATAGTCTTACTATTTGACTCGATCAAACTATTTGACTCAGTCAATTGCTTTGGTCAAACATGTTGACTTTGACTTTGATAATTGACTTTGACTATTGACTTTGAACTCCTAGTTTCTTTTCTCTTCATTTGTTCCTCTAATCACATTTCTCAGTGTGCGATCCGTAGGTTCCTTTTAGCAAGATAGTGAGTTGACTCAACTTTTATGAGTTGACTTGTGTACTAAATCTCACTATTTAATTATTCCTATTAGTGAAGGTCAATTATGATTGGACCTTTTAGGACTTCCACAAATGATGGTTTGATGCCTAGCAGCATGTTATGGTTATTCGAGCTAATAGGGTGTAGGGAAGAACCTATTCAAATTGGAATGACCGTGCAATTGAATCCTTATCTTATACAATACTCCTTATTCATATTATTAGATAATGGAATCTAATGTCAATTATCCTAATGTGAATTAGTCTTTTATATGATTATCATGGTAAGATTTGAAAACCTCTTTTTTCAAATCTTATCCACTACTCTGCACATAGATTTGATCAATCATATCCTTGGAGTATCCTCTCTCCTTATTGAGAGTAGAGATCCTTTATTGTACATTCATTTACCTTCATGACTTTATTGAGAGTCATGATAAAACACCTTTAGGTCATGTCTTCTGCAACACAACTGTATAGTGCCCTTAAAGACAAACGATATAGCCACAAGACATCTATGATGTCTCACGTTTATGGATTAGTTTGCACCATTGCAATCTATGAGTTTTAGTTTGACATGTGAGTAAAGACTTCCAGTCTAGAACTCATGTATTTGATCGCGTTCAGTGTACTTGTTCCCTGCAAATACCTATATACATATCTTGGTGTTGTTAGACTCAATGACTTGAGACCTCTTCATTCTCTACATATAGAGAAGATACAGTGTGTACTGGTCTTAGCGGAATATCAATACCCAATTGATACTCCTATGATCAAGAACATATTTAGGATTAGGGATCATGATAAGTCTCAATGTATGTAATCTCATTACATAGTTCTCATGTCCACTTATATATTTATAAGACTATAGTTGTTTTACTGTTATGATAATAGACCAATTATCATGATTGAAAACAATTGATCTTGCCCATGAATAACTTAATAACTTATTACAAAAAAATGTCCTTAACATTAAGTATCACATAATTAGTTGGCTTTAAAGGCATACTACTAATAGATTTTAGGTTCAGATTTCTTTTTGGTTGTTGGGAAAATAGTAAGTAGGAGGAGGAGGAGGCATTAGTTGGTGGTGGTTGTGGTGGGTGAGGTGGCTAGAGATGATGGCGGGGTAAGGGGGCTATGGAGAGAGATCAAAGAAGGGTTTTAATTTTTTTTAAGGGTTAATTACAATTTAGTCCCTGAACTCTCACCCTTAAGGCATGTTTGTCCATGCACTGTCAATTTTAACAATCATGTACCATAATCTTTTTAATTTTATGCAATATGGTTTCGGCCGTCAAAATTTTCGTTAATTGTCTATGTTGCAGGCCTAGGTCCCACCATTTTTCTTCTTTCGATGTCAGTTGAAGGGTATTTTTGAGCAATTGGTGTCTTCCCCAAGTAATTTTGTTAAAAAACTATGACACATTTTTTGCAAGTTTGGGGGGGAATGCACCAATTGTCCAAAAATACCCTTCAACTGACATCAAAAGAAGCGAATAGGTGGGACTTAGGCCAGCCACATAGGCAATTAACGGAAATTTTGACGGCTAAAACTAGATTGCAAAAAATTAAAAAGATTAGGGTACATGGTTGTTAAAATTGAGAGTGCATGGACAAACACGCCTTAAGGGTGAGAGTTCAGGGTACTAAAGTGAAATTAACCATTTTTTTAATTTTTAATATTTATTACTAATTTATTCATTGAAGTATTTAAAAAATAGGGCCCTTATATGCCACATCAGCATTTAACATATTTTCTAAGTTAACGTTTGAACCACATTGCAACAAATTTTAAATGTTAAGGTACCTCATTGTTAAAATTGAAAATGCAATGACAAACATGTCTTAGGAGTACAACTACAAGGTACCAAACTGAAATTAACCCAAAAAAAAAACATTTCAGATTTCATGAAAATATGAAATGCCTGTCAATATAAATAAATGGCTTTTTAAATTTATATGTATATAGATGAAAAAGATGTGTGGTGATGGTATAGAATAGAAATGCTACTAATATATCTGTTTGGAACTTATTGCTAAATGTCACCATCTTAATGTCAACAAACATTATTAATTTGGAGCTTTATTCATTAACTTATTACAGCTTGAAAGCCTTACAGAATCTGTCAGGCCACTGGCCAGAGACCGGAAATCTCATCTAAATGAAGTTAGTTGCCAAATGCCTCAAGACAAAATCTAGCTAGGAAAGTTTTTTAAAAAAAATTATATAATATATATTATTAAGAAAACTTCGATCCTAGTCAATGGTAAATTCATTCAAATGAATGGAGTTGGCAAAGGCGTCCTGGTTTGTTAAAAGACAAAATTTGTAAAACAAATCAAGAGATTTGATGATGCACCATGGAAAGTTGATTTTATCATAATCTAGTGTATTGATGCCAAAAATTGGATCCAACAATCAGAGAGTCCAAATAGATTGAATTCATGGATATTTTCCTACTTGGACTGATGGGTTTCAGCGTTATGATCAAGTGTGTATCTTTGGATTTGGTTGAGGTCTTTTACTTGGCCTTTATGTATACGGTGTGAGATTCTCTTTCCAAAGCACGCATAAGATGGCCTCAAAGGATGCTTTTTCATAAGATGATAACTTCTTATTATTGACTGTAATGAAGAAATAAGAAAGGTCTTAACTTACACAACAAAAGGACTCAGGTTCAAACTCCATGGCATATTGGTTGTATATGTGAGGGAAAAACCTCTACAATGATCTTAGGTTCGAATCCTCATGACACCTTGGTTTGGCAGTGTGTGTGAGAACATCCACCCCCTCGACGGTGCCAACCAAATGCTCATGGCCTATTTGGGATTGCTTTTGGACCGACTAAAAGCGGTTTTTGACATCCAAAAACACTTTAATTCCTTATGAAAATTTTAATGTTTCTATAACAGAATTGCTTTTGCTAGAAGCAATTATGAACATAAGTGCTTTTTAGAGAAATACTCCCAAACGAACTCAGTTTGAGAGGAAATAGTTTTATGCTTTTTGTATTATCCCGCTAAATAGTTAGTTAAGCCCAAGGTCAAGTTCAAGAGAAGGGTCAAATGGCCCATGGCCCAATAGTGTTCGGCCATTTCCTTTTTGATTTCTTCAGAAGCATGGTTCCAAGTCCATCCAAAGCTAAAGAAGACCCAGGATGTGTGTTTCCAAGGTTTAGACCAGATCCACACTTACAAGTCCAAGTTGACGCCAATAGCTACTACTTGCCAAGAATGGAACATATTCAAAGATGTTACAAGCCCAAGTCTAAATCAATTGAAGCTAGGAGCTCAAGAACAAGAAGAAATGGTTCCGTAATTCGATTTATTTTTTATTTTTGTTTTGTCATTTCAATTTTGGCAATCTTGGCCCTGTTGTTTAGTTAGGTTTGCAATCACAAATTAACATATATGAAATTTGATGTGGTAATATTCCAAAACTATATCTGAGTGCATTTTTATCTCTTAAAACATGTGAAATAAACTCGAACGGTAATTACTGTATATTTTCATAACAATTTTTTACCTGTAGGACCTTTTTTTTTTTTTTTTAATAGACGAAAGGATCTATCATTAGAAATCATCATAAAAAAACGTTACAAAGGAACCTGGATGTAGGAACGCAGCCTCATTAAAACCGATATAACTTAATACATATATATATAAAGCAAAAGACAAAGAATGATAAAACTGAAATGAAATATATGAATCAAATAAGTGGAAAACAAGTCATACTATACAAACACTAAAAATGTCATTTGGCCCAACGTATACGTAAGGTATTGTGCAAATATTCATCTATCTCTCAGATTTGATTCAAACACCCCATGAAAGAAAATCAATGAAAAGGAGAGAGAACAGATTCAATTCCTTGTTATCCATCTAACTGCCACTGAGAATATTATTGTTCGCATGGATTCTTTGAAAATGCATGTATAATAAATAAGGACGGTGCATTATTGTTCTCACTTGATGATCAGTGAGAATATTGTTGATCTGATTGAACATCCAATGGCCAGTATTTTAATGCATTGGCGAATTCTTTGTAACATTAATAATGCGTGGCATCAAAAACTACAACCTCCCAATTTGAGCTAGTTTTTTATTTTATTTTATAAATCACTCAATTTGAGCTAGTTGAGCAACCATATATAGGAATTCAGTACTTTGAGAAGATATTTATTCCTGAATAATACTTCTGAAGTGGGGTAGGTTGAAGAATTAAATGAACTGTTTCAAAATCATACAATATCTGCAATAACAAGTTCAACCACCAGCCACTGCTCCCGACCCAAGATCTCAACCACCAGCCACTGCTCCTCGGCTCCATGGTTGAGGATGCTTCAAAAGTGCTCTTTGCATTAGCTTCTAGGATTATGGTAGCTCTCTTTGCGTGGGTGGTTTGTCCACCACCATTCTCCGTTCTAAGCAATGGTTTGTCTGGTTACTGGTTACTCATCTCTGGTGGTTGTGGATTTGCGACGGCGGCGCGGCATGAGGAGAGTGGCGGCTGTAGCTTCTCAGATTTAAGGTTCTTCCTTTGTGTTTGTATTGGGCTAGATGTTTGTTTAGGGTTTTCTTTTATGTGGTTTTTTTATTTCTGTTGGGCTGAGGCCTTGTATCTATCAGTGTTGGGCTGGGTTTTATTTTTCCTTTTCTGACTATGTAATCCCTTTCATTTTTATAAAATGAATTACCTTGACCAAAAAAAAAAAAGTTCAAAATCATATGTATTTCATGTTCAGTTCTATTCGCGTGGTACTCAACATCGTTAATATGGAAACTTCGTGCTACATTTCTTTTATCGATAAGTAAATGCCTATATTAATTAGATGTAATGAGAGTGACGTCCCATGTCGGATGATGGAAGTCTAGCTAAAGGGGTGGAGCACATCGTACGTAAACTTCTCAACTCATTACCAATTAATTTCGGAATGAATATTACATTCTAATAGAAATAATATGTTTTAGCGATAATTTATTCTAGTACATTTCACCCTAAATTTTAGTATGAGTTAATGTCGACATTTTCTAATTTCTGACCCTTTGTATTCCCACTTGTATGTACAAAATTTGGCATATTGCCGTGTAAAATACGTATCTACATACATGCATTTCTGCACAAATGATTCTCGAAAGGAATCAACAACTAATAAAATATTTCAATATGGATTCCCTTCCTGATAAAAGCAAAGACATGCATAAAAGGATGAATTTAATAAATTTGTGGAGAATATATGACGCTTGACGCATCCAAATAATGGATGCTTTTTGGCCTTATAATTAAGTGTGTGCATGCTCTGGGTTTTCCCCAATACAACAACATACTAAAAGATAGCAAGTGATTTTGCATAGATATTGAAGAGAAGGGAGAGGCATGTCAAGGTCATCAAGTCTCATAACTCTGCAAAGCTCTGAAGCAGCGCCACCACGTCTTGTTCGTGTGGAGCGGAGGCCAATCTTTGGAAAAAGAATGGAAACCATCGAGGAAGAGGCCGATTAGGGAAGTCATGGTCGCAATTGCAGCGAGAAACAACCAGCATTTGGATCGGGAAGTAAGGCTTGTTTGAAAAATGGCTCACATTAAGGATGCAAATGTCGCAGGAGGTGACCGGTCGCCAGGATGGGGCGACCGGACAGTTTTAGACCGATTGCTCAGCGACCGGTTGCCAGGGATGAGCGATCGGTTATTCTGAAGAAGCTGGAAAAATTGCAGGAAGCGATTGGTCGCCAAGATGGGACGACTGGTCGGATTTATACAGATTGCTCAGCGACCAGTCGCCAGGGACGAGCGACCGATTGCCAGTTCTGTTGTGCCTCCAAAGACTTTTATGGGTTCTAGGAAGTCAGACAAGGTCCCTGAAAAGCTGGAACTCCATTGAATGTTGTGTTTGTTGACTTGTATCAAAGGCTTTCTAGATGGGGGACAAAGGGTGCATGTTTTATGGCTTGTTTTCTGGTTTGTCTAACCTTTAGGTGAATGGCTGAAAGGATGAACGTGGAGCAGTAATTGCAGCCCTCTACTAAGTCCAAAGGTCAGTCTATTAAAGCAAGAAGATGCAAGGAAGCAAAGGTGTGGTTAATTTCATCAAGTGTGAGTGAAAACCATCAAGGGAGGTAGAGAGAGCAATCAGCTTAAGTTAGGAGCTGAGTTGGGGTCTTGAAGTCTAGACACTAAGGAGGGGAAACAGCAAGTGTGAGAGTGTGTTCACAAGTGCATCAAAGTGTTGAGCAAGGGGTGAGAGAGAAAAGAGAGCTTGGGGAGAGAATAGAGTTCAAGGGGTTTTTCTTTGTAAACCAAGGTTGTAACTTATTCTTTCATTAGTGAATTTCTCAAGGGGATCATCAAGAGGATGTAGGCAATTGCTGAACCTCTATAAATTCTTGTGTCACTTTATGCTTGGTTGTTTTCTGCAAGTGTGTGTGTGATTTATCCATCTTTGTGTTTGTCACAAAGTCCATCAACAACAAGAAGGGCAGTGAATTAGTGCATAATTCTCCAACAAGTGGTATCAGAGCTGTGTTTGAGCAGCAAGTGCTAGTGAGTTGAAGATGGCAGGTGACAAGGAAGCTGAAGGTGGAAGTAGTTCTTGTTGGAAATTTGGCTCACATTAAGGATGCTTGTGGAATAGGGGGCGACCGGTCGTTTTTACACAGAGTCGAAGAAGTTTGAGAAAAGCTGGAGCAACTGATCGCAAGGTATCCGCGACCGGTCTCACGCAGTGCTGTTTCGATTTTTCCACGCGTTTTTCAGGTTCTCTTCACATGTGCTTGTTCCCTACCTAATCCCTCGGGCCTCTAAGGTGTTTTATGGGTTCTAGGAAGTCTGGAAACCAAGGGGAGAACGTGGGAGGAAAAGATGGAGCCTTCTCCTAAGTCCAAGGGCTTGTGTATTAAAGGGAAGAGGAAGCAAGACAGCAATTGTGTGGTTTTACTTCTCAAGGAGTGGACAAGTAGCTGGGAGCTAGTGTGTCCAAGAGTGGTTTAACTCACCAAGAGAGGAAGAGAGATAGGGCAATCAGTTCAAGAAGGAGCTGAGTTGGGTCTTGAGAGTCTAGACACCAAAGAAGGGAAACACCAAATGTGAGAGAGTGTTCACAAGTGCATCAAAGTGTTGAGCAAGGGGTGAGAGAGAAAAGAGAGCTTGGGAGAGAATAGAGTTCTAAGGGGGTTTCTGTGTAAACCAAAGTTGTAACTTATTCTTTCATTAGTGAATTTCTCAAGGAGATCACCAAGAGGATGTAGGCAATTGCTGAACCTCTAAAATACTTGTGTCACTTTGTGCTTGGTTGGTTTCTCAAGTGTGTGTGTGTGATCCATCCATCATTGTGTGTGTCACAAAGTCCATCAACAACAAGATCATTAGGGGAGTGGGTGAAAGTGTTTGTCCATTTTCACCAACAGTTCTTTGCAACAAAGGCAACCACAAGCTGTTAGCATGAAGGTGGAGTTGAAGCCTTTCACAGGGAGGGAGAACTTCACCTTATGGCAAAGAAGGATGAAGTCAGCTCTTGCACAACAAAATCTCAGCATTGTCTTGGAAGGCAAGGAGAAGAAGCCGGCAGCCATGACAGACGAGGAGTGGGTGTCTGCCGCGCAAATCTCACGGCCTGGGGTTCCGGGCCGAGGGGATGTGCGTTAACACGCGGTTTCCTGCTTTTGGACGGGGTGCGTTTGTGCGCGGGCGTGCCAGCACGGTCTACCGTGCGTCGAGATGTTTGAAGTGGGCGATAGTGTTTAGATAGTGCGCCTGTCTGAACTCGTCTTCTAATCAAACGATTGTAGCCGAGAGAGGAACTAGTCTCGGCTGTAAGGTTCACGGCCTGAACTACAAGGCCGTTGAGTGGTGGTGTTTGGTGGGTTTTAGGGCGGTGCTCCGGCGCGCTACTCAATGAGCGGCGGTCGTATGATATATGGGGTGAGTGAGCGAATAACAAGGGTGGTGCTCCGGCGCCTTGAAAATCAGGGGTCGTTTGATATATTGATGAATGGATTTTCCTTACAGACTAACACTACTCCTAGAAAAGCAAGTAAAGATATTGAAAGTGCATTACAGGAAAATATAAGTTGCTCCGTGGGAGGCTTTTGTTTGGTGTTTGAACCCTTTGAAAGTAGTCCTGAGTCTTGTATTTATAGGTAGAGCTCTTGGAGGGGTAATCGAGGCTGAAAATCTGCATGGTGGAGCCTAATTATGCCAAGTGGGTAGTCTAATCGACATTTGGGATCGTGAAGTATGGTGGTGTGACTCCATGAATCCCGGTGAATCTCGGCCGCCGCCCTGATCGTGGGTTCTGCGCTTCTGGCCGTGAAGACGCATTTATTGCTCTGATAGCCAATTACCTAATCTCTCAAGCTGCAAAGAGCTTTGTGAGAATGTTGGCGTCTAATCACTCTGATCTCTGTCACCAAATCCTGACTCCAATCACTTCCCACCTTCCCTCGCGCATTAAATGCTCATTCTTGGCCAGTGGGTTTGCTGTAGTAAACAGAGACCTTGCTTTATTAAATGAAGCGTGGGACCCTGCTGTCACGTGATGATCTGACCTTAAAGCCTTTGGCCGTGACCTTGTTCGATCTCGGCCTCGGCCTATAACTTTGGCCGAGATAACCATGCCTTGGTGATTTTTCTTGTTTCTCTGGAAAGCCAAACACCCTGACAAAACGCTGCGTTTCAGTTTGAGGCCGAGAAGAGGAGTTCCCCCGGCCAATTCGTGGCCGTAATTTATTAGGCACAAACAGTGGGGTGTTCTAGATGAGTTGGCTAGAGGAGCCATTGAGAACTACATCACAGATGAGGTGCTTATCAACGTGACACAGGACACAGCGAAGCAAACATGGAATAAGCTCAAAGAGATGTTTGCAGGGAAGTCGCTGTCCAACAAGCTCTTCCTCAAGAAGGAACTCCTAAATCTTCGGATGGAGGAGGAAGGTAATCTAATGGAGCATTTGAGCATCTTCAATAGATGTGTTGCTGATTTGCAGAGAATGAAAGTGTTGTATGAAACGGAGGATAAGGCACTCATATTTATAACATCCTTGCCTCCGTCTTATAAGCATTTCCGAACAACGCTTATGTTCGGGGAGAGTACCTTGAACTTTGAGGAGGTGGTGCAAGATGTGATGACGCATCACAGGATGTCCCAACATTCGGAGGAGAACTCTCAAGATGCGGGTTTGTTCGCAGGGAACCGTTCTAGCAAGCGTGAAGCAATAGTTTAGCTCTGGAAATAATATATGCCAAATTTCATTAAAGTTCTACATTGATTGCATACAAGGGCGGAGCCTGAAATTTTTTCACATGATCAGGCTATAATTTTTTTCTTCTTTCTAAAAGCCGTTGGAGGAAGGAGGCCATAGTTTTTTTGTTGACCTACTGCTTAAGCAACTGACTTGGATCATCCTCATTACATCCTGATCTAACGAAAACTTCACATGTGGCAGCTTTTAAAAACCAATTAAAATATAAGTTTCCTTCTCTTCTTATTCAATTTCTGAGCACAAAAATATAGCTTTGATCAATTTTGGGTATGTACATCCACGTACTTAACAGATTAGTTTCCAACCTCTTTCTCTCATTGTCAGATAAAAAAGGACCATCAAATCAATTAGGAAGCTTCTGAACAGAAATCCAAGTTCACGGTGTTGATGGTGTTGGATATTTTTAGTATAGTTTATGGTTACAATGTATAGAATGAAAGTTCGCTTCAAGGCATGTATACAGATAAGCGACACAATGAAAAGTATGTGTTTCTCAATGTTCTGCATAGGTAAAAACAAAGCGAAACACACAAAGACAACATACCAAGAAACACAACCCAAAGATTCAATTTACAAATCTAATTTTTAATTATGTCACTACTACAAAAAGTGAAAAAGATGACCAGAAAAAGACGGTGGTAGAAGAAAAAACAATCGTTGTGTTTAAAAAGACGACAATAATAAAAAATCGTCGTGGATAAGTGACTTAAACAACTAAAAAACGGAGGTACTGTTGAATATTTTTTTATAACGACGCACACAAATAAAAAAGCGTCGTCTTATTAAAAAGTTTTCTTCAGAGTTAAAATCTGACCAAAAAACAACGACAACAGATATGACAAGCGTCGTCTTTTAAAAATCAAGTGTCTTTTTTTTTGGTAAAGACATGGTGGTTTTGAAAGAACTGTCGTCTATTATATGTAAAGATGACGGTTTTTTTTAAAAAAGGGTCGTCTATTATGAAGTAAAGATGACGGTTTTTTTTTTAAAAAAGGGTCGTCTATTATATGTAAAGATGACGGTTTTTTTTAAAAAAGGGTTGTCTATTGTGAAGTAAAGATGACGGTTTTTTTACAAAAAGCTTCGTCTTTTAAAACACGCTAAAAAAAGGCCGCTTAAGTGAATTCGCGCTCGACAAATTTTCAAATTTTCCCCCTTCTTTGAAAACCTTATCTCTCATTAACAAGCGTCGTCTTTTAAAACACGCTAAAAAAAGGCCGCTTAAGTGAATTCGCGCTCGACAAATTTTCAGATTTTCCCCCGTCTTTGAAAACCTTACAATACAATCTATCTCCTGAATTCTCCACCTTCACGATTTTTGAATTTTGGAACTGTTGGCTTTGCAAATCTCACGGCCTGGTGCTCCGGGCCGAGGGGATATGCGTCAACACGTGACGTCCTTCTTTTGGATGCGGTGCGGTTGTGCCCGGGCATGCCAGCACGATCTACCGTGCGTCGAGAGAGTGATGTGTTTGGATAAAATGGTTAAATGGTACGCCTGTTTGAGTTCGACTTCTAATCAAACGATTGTGGTCGAGAGAGGAACTGATCTCGGCCGTCAGGTTCACGGCCTGAGCTACAAGGCCGTTTAGTGGTGATGTTGATGGTGGGTTTTGGGTGGTGCTCCGGCGCGTTGCTCAAAGAGCGACGGCCGTATGATATATGGCGTGAATGAGAAAGTAACAGAGATGGTGCTCCGGCGCCTTGAAGATCAAGGGTCGTATGATATATTGATGAATGGATTTTCCTTACAATCTATCACTACTCCTAAGAAAGCAAGTAAAGGTATTGAAAGTGCATTACAAGAAATGATAGACAGGAAAATATAATTTGCTCCGTGGGAGGCTTTTGGTTTGGTGTTTGAACCCTTTGAATGTAGTCTTGAGCTTAGTATTTATAGGAGGAGTCCTGGAGGGACAATCGAGGCTGAAAAGATCTGCGTGGTGGAGCCTGATTGGAGCAAGTGGGTAGTCAAATCGGCATTTGGGATCGTGAAGCACGGTGGTGTGACCCCCACAAATCCCGGTAAATCTCGGCCACCGCCCTGATCTTGGGTTCTGCGCCCCTGGCCGTGGGAACGCATTTAATGCTCTGGTTTGGTGGTTGGTGATCTGACCTTAAGTTGTAAGAATATTTGTGAGAATGTTTGCACCTAACCACTCTGATTTCCATCACCAAATCCTGACTTTAGTCACTTCCCTTCTTCTCTCGTGCATTAAATGCCTTTTTGCGGCTAGTGGGTTTGCTAGTCAGAGGCGTTACTTCATTAAATGAAGCGTGGGACCCTGTTGCCACATGGCGATTTAACGTTAATATCTTCGGCCATGGCTCTTACGTCCTTCGGCCTCGACCTATAATACCGTGGTCGTGATGCCGAGAGGATTCTGCCTTTGCAGCTTTTTCTTTTGTGTTTAGGAAGGCAAATGCCTAACGAACCGTCACATTTCAGCTCATGGGCAGGTGCGAGGGCCGAGGGAAAGTCCCTTCGGTCAGTTTATGACCGAGATTTATTAGGCACAAACAGGAACTCTTATGCAGGTACTGACCCATCATATCTCTGCCACTTCTATGCTGACTTTGTTTCCAAAGGTGTTTGGTTATGTCGTCTATGTTCACCTTCATCAGAATCAAATTAGTAAGCTGGACCCCTGTGCTCTCCGCTGTGTCTTTCTGGGTTTCTCTCTGCTGAAGCCTTGAATATTGAAATAGAGGTGCTGCAAAAAAATAATATATGGGACATTATTGATCTACCAAAGGGAATGAAGCCTGTCAGATGCAGATGGGTGTTTACAATTAAATATAATGTAGATGGTACTGTGGAGAGGTACAAGGCAAGATTAGTAGCTAAAGAGTTCACTCAGACATATGGAGTTGATTATCATGATACATTTGCACCTGTGGCTAAGCTGAATACTGTCAGAGTTTTGTTGTTCTTAGCAGTAAACTTGGATTGGACCCTAAGGCATGGTGAACTAGAAGAAGAAGTGTACATGAGTCTTCCACCAAGGTATACCATTACCGGTGACACAAGGAACATGTGCAAATTAAAAAAGGCATTGTACGGGTTAAAGCAGTCTTCTTGGGCATGGTTTAGCAGATTAACTACAACTATGAAGAAGTTTGGTTACCAACGGGCCAATACTAATATACTCTATTCATTAAACATAGGGCTGATAAGTTAACTTTGTTGATTATTTATGTTGATAATATGATTGTGACTGGTGATGGTACTATAGAAATCATGGAACTACATAAGCATTTAGCATTGGAATTTGAGATGAAAGATTTGGGCTGTTTGAAATATTTTTTAGGAGTGGAATTCTCTTGATCTAAACATGGCTTATTTCTTTCACAAAGGAATTATGTCATGGACTTGCTAGCAAATATTGGAATGTTTTACTGTAAACTAGCTGATACACCTATTGTTGAGAATCATAAACTTAGTGTTTATGTGGATCAGGTCACAACTAACAAAAAAAGATACCAAATGTTGGTTGAGAGATTGATTTATTTATCAGTGACACGCCCTGATATTGCCTATGCGGTAAGCGTTTGCTAGCCAATTTATGCATTCACGTAGTGAGGATCATATGGCTGCCGTGATGCGTATTCTGAGTTACTTAAAGTCTGCTCCTGGGAGAGGTTTATTATTTAAGAAAAATGACCACTTGGATCTAGAAGGTTACACTGACGCATATTATGCAGGGAATATTATAGATAGACATTCTACATTAGGTTGCTTCATCTTTGTTGGTGGTAACCTAGTTACATGGCGTAACAAGAAGCAAAACGTTGTGTCTCGGTCCTATGCAGAGTCTAAGTACAGAGGGATTGCACAAGGGGTTTGTGAAATACTATGGTTGAGGTGGTTACTTGCTAAAATTGGGTTTAGACCAGATGCTGCTACAAAGCTCCACTGTGATAGTCAGTCTGCATTTGAAATTGCTAACAATCCAGTGCAACATGATCGAACTAAGCATGTAGAAGTTGATCGGCATTTCATTAAGGAGAAGCTGCAGCATAAGTTAATTTCTATACCCTTTGTGCCTTCTTCGGAGTAGCTTGCAGATGTGTTGACCCTTGCCGTGTCAAAGTGTCGATTTGAAGACTCACTTGACAAGTTGGGCATTACTGATATCTATGCACCAACTTGAGAAGGAGTGTTGGCGTGAGTCAACGTTCCTATTAGGAATAGAATTTATATTTTTATTGTAATTATCTAATTTGAGTAGAATTATGAGATTTTGTACATATTTCTTATTTGTATCCACTCTATAAGTAGTATATATATTCCTCCTTGAGAGAAGAATAAACATATCCGTTTAAACCCTAATTATTTTGAGTTAATTGATCTACCTTTGAGTGACCCATAAACATCTCTTGACTATTGAAAATCAACGTACTCATGTCAAAAACTTTAATGAAACATAACAAGGTTCCATTCATTTATATGCATCATCTTACCATGAGTAATTGATTGATTATCACTTAATTTGAATTCGTGGTACTTTCTAGTTTGGCCACTTTGGTGACTAACAAACAATTCATGATATGAACATCAAATTAATTGAACAACAATGATATTGATAAGCAATAAACATGTATCACTTAGTGAATCCATAATATTCATATTCACTACATGTCATAATATTGCTCAGATACTTATGGCAATTCTTATATAAAGTGATTTGACATTAATTTATAATGAAGAACCCACAGCAACAGCCCACGGCAACATTATTAATTTTTTTTTTTATAACTAAGCACTTCTTGAGAGAAACTATATCACTGTTCGCCAGAAATCAAAGCCACAGTGCTTCGGCCTTGATTTGTGATAGTTTAATTCGGGTGGATAGACTCCTATCGAACTACAAGCACAAGGGTAGAGGAGAAATACTATCTAAAGGACACTACAACTCTGCAAGACTCTGTCATCAATTCAAGTCAGTATTCTGTAATTTATTTTACTGTTGTATTGATTTAATTATATTTATATAAAGCATATTTCGTTTTAATTATTATTATGTTATTTGGTTTTATACAGATTGTTCTCCAACAATGCAAACATAATCAGTTCTTTCATAGTTTGATTAAATTAATAAATCAAACCCTATGATCATAAAGGAAAATCATGAGAGTTCTCAACCATGCTCTGATACCACATGTGATGTAACATCCTGGTCCGAAAAAGGAAATAAAATAATTAAATTAAGAGGAAATAAATTTGAATGAGAAAATAAATTGAAATAAACAATAAAAATAAAAGGATTTGCACTAATTAAGGGTTTTGAAGATAATAAATATTTACGTAATTTTTAAAAGGGGCAAAAAGGTCATTTTAAGTTCGGGAAGGAATTTGGGACTTCCGGTTATACCGTTGCGTAGAGCATGTCGAAACGAGTCTGTAGACATGTAACGGACTCGAATCCGAGTCATAACGAGAGAGATACAAGAAAAATTGAAGGAGGGGCAAAATTGTAATTTTGAGAAACTGATTTTAAAAACCAGAATTTCTCTCTCTCTCTCTCTCCCCTCCTCTCCCCTGCACGCAGAGAACCCCCCCTTGCTGTTACTATTCATCCGGAGGCTTTTTGGGCCATCACCGGCACATCCGGCCACCATTTTGGGTGATACCGGTACCAAAAGAACCAGCGCGACGTCGCCTACCCATCCCGACCCTTCTCAGCCGCCACCTCCTCCTGTACTCGCCGGAATATCGAGAAATGTCGCCGGTTTTACCCAAAACTTCACGGAGCTCGTTCGGATGATTCCGGCAACCAAATCTTGCGATCCAGGTATGTTTTCTCAACCTCTCGTGGTGTTCTAGCTGCTGGTTGAGTTAGATAGGCGAAATTTCTGTGTTATGGTAGTTAATTAAGCGATTGAAAAATCTGCCGGTTTCAGCCTCCGTTTTCAGCCACTTCCGTCGATAATTTGGGGTATGTCCAAGAACAAAAGTTGCTCAAAATTAGGTGTATTACCTAGGGTAGGAGTCTTGGCCCGAGATTTTGAAATTTTCCTGCTATGCGATATCGCTTTGGACACCCACGCGCTGCCAGCGCGTGGGGCGGCGCGTAGGCACTGTATCAGAGGGGAATTTTGTCCCAATGCGATCTCCTAGTTGTCACGAGCGCGTAGGAATTCGCGGATCTCAATTCGGATAACGTTTGAACCCCGAACGGATTTTACATATCGTGTGTTATCCGGGTTCGATAGGTTAGAACCGTTGGATCACTTCCAAATTAATATATGTTGATCTAGGTATTCCTAGGATCATGTAGAATTCGACGGATCGTGAATCGGAGCCCCGGATGTTCCGATTCAATAACTTAAAGTTTGTGTTTTACGATAACCGTCCGATCGTGCGATCGTGAGCGATCCGACCGTTCGATCTGAACCAAACTTGTAGGACTTGTTTCCTAAACCTTGAGGAATCCATAGGTATGTTTGGATCGTAAAACGGAGGTCGTGGGGCCCGCAGGCCCAGTTGACCAAATTGGAAGGTTTGACCCTCGGTTGACCGTAAGTCTTCCGAGGTAGTTTACTCTTCGAAGAGTATTAGAACGACCCTTTAGGATGAGTTTTGACCGTCTTTTGTTTTATGTTGATTTTGAGGGTCTTTGAGATTATTCTTATGGTTTTGTGATGAAAATCTTTTGCTGTTGAATTTAATGGTTTATTTAAATGCTTGTTACATTTAATAGTTGAATTCTTTATTTTGTAAAGTAGTTGCAATATATGCGGTTTGACATATTTGAGTGTTTTTAGCACTACCTTAGATACCTCCCCGGTTATGGGGTTTATGTTTGAGATTGATTTATTTTGCCCAGCCCCGTTGGAGTTTGTCCAGGTCCTTCGGAGATTTATTTTGAGGTTTATTTTGCCCAGGCCCGTCGAAGTTTGCCCAGGCCCTTCAGAGATTTATTTTGAGGTTTATTTTGCCCATGCCCGTCGGAGTTTGCTCAGGCCCTTCGGAGATTTATTATGAGGTTTATTTTGCCCAGGCCCGTCGGAGTTTGCCCAGGCCATTCGGAGATTTATTTTGAGGTTTATTTTGCCCAGGCCCGTCGGAGTTTGTCCAGGCCCTTCGGAGATTTATTTTGAGGTTTATTTTGCCCAGGCCCGTCGGAGATTTATTTTGAGGTTTATTTTGCCCAGGCCCGTCGGAGTTTGCCCAGGCCCTTCGGAGATTTATTATGAGGTTTATTTTGCCCAGGCCCGTCGAAGTTTGCCCATGCCATTTGGAGATTTATTTTGAGATTTATTTTGCCCAGGCCCGTCAGAGTTTGACCAGGCCCTTCGGAGATATATTATGAGGTTTATTTTGCCCAGGCCCATCGGAGTTTGCCCAGGCCCTTTGGAGATTGATTTATTTTGCCCAGGCCCGTCGGAGTTTGTCCAGGCCCTTCGGATGTCTTCTTAATACGATGCCTTGGAAAAATTGAATTAAGGAAGGGAATATTATTTTTATAATATTTATATAAGGATTTCGAACTCCACCATCATACTTACCTCCCCCATTGGATGATGATATTTGGAAATAGTGGATATGGACACTGGGATAAATGGAAATGGATATATGGATATGGTTTGGGTATACTATTCACACACGTACCGGGTTTCGGTCCTGTGGGCTTTATTGGTCACGGATCTTGGAATTGTTGGATGCCGGAAAAATTGTGGATATGGTCTGGATATGACGGAACCCGGGGCATACCTTAACGGGGTGTCGCTGTAGACCCTTGATTGGGTAGTCTGCGCGCGTAGGACGGTTCCAGGCGTACGGGTCTTGATTCTTCGTCCGTACGTGCTGGGTTAGAGTATCAGTCCCCCAGTTGGACGGCTCATCCCTAGCAACATGGACGTTTGAGGGCCGGATAATTGTGAGCTAGTCAACAATCCCCTGTTGGATTGTTTCCCTCAGTACATGATGTTCATCATCATATGTACCTCCCCTTGGATATTGATATATGGATATATGGATATGGTCTGGATATGACGGAACCCGGGGCATACCTTAACGGGGTGTCGTTGTAGACCCTTGATTGGGTAGTCTGCGCGCGTAGGACGATTTCAGACGTACGGGTCTTGATTCTTCATCCGTACGGGCTGGTTAGAGTATCAGTCCCCTAGTTGGACGACTCATCCCTAGCCACATGGACGTTTGAGGGCCGGATAAGTGTGAGCTAGTCAACAATCCCCTGTTGGATTGTTTCCCCTGGTACATGATGATGGTGAGAGGTGGGTGTTATTATATTACACGTGTGTATGTGGTTTTGATTCTGGTTTGAGATTTGTGAGCTTGTACATGTATGAACGTATAAGCCCTGGATTTGGGCAGTGTTGTTTGGCACCATACGCCTTGGATAGGGTATGGTTGCGGGATTGAACTGTTATAAAGGGAATAATTTGATGATGTGTTCATTGTACATACGCCTTGGATAGGGTATGGTTGTGGGGTTTGAACTGATATAAAGAAAGAGATAGAGAAGGGGTTCATTTTGTTTATCGGAATCGGAGTTGTGACCATTGACATGAGAACTACGTGTGGCTTGATCCCTTGTCCAAGGGTATGTAGGCAGCCTGGGGTCTCACCAGGTGCAGCCGCGGAAATTTTATTGCGTTTAAAAGGTTTGATCAATTCTGAATGAGTGATCGGATTTTTGATGTGGTTAATGGATTCGAATCCGGTTTAATGATTTTTGGGAGTAATCGTATAATTGTTGGAGATCATGAATGGTTTGGTTTTGAATTATCTGAAGGCCGGAGGCCTATTATGTGATTGCATGTTGTTAACTTGTGCATGCTGCCAGTTGGTGTTTTAAAATGTGTTTTATGCAGGTTGAAAATTTTGGGGAATGTTCAATTTACAGGGGAGACTGCCGAATTTTCGGCAGAAAGTCTTGGTTTTTAGTAAGTGGGTCCGACATCGGTAAGATGTCGAAATTTCCACAGGATTCGTCTCGGGTTCCGAGGAATTTCGGGGCGGGTCCTGTCATGTGAACTTAATATTGAGTAAATCATAAGACCCAATTACTTACAAGATCGTGAACCTCATGATTTTCACAAGAACTTAAAGTGGAAACTTAATAAACAATACATGTACCTTGATCCATGACTTCAAACGCAAGGAGTATCAAGATTGTTGTGAGCCATCATATAGAGGGAGCGGTGTTTCTCCCTTTAGCCTTTTGCACATTAGAATAGAAAACCCTAATACGTTTTTTCGTCAATGTGCACATAAGGTGGGTATGTGCACTATTATAGACAGAGAGGATTCGTTTCCTAGTTAAGCCCACAATCAATTACCACCCATCATAGTAATAAAATAGGAAACAACTTCTCTTTATTTGACCAATATAATTATTTTGAATAATGTTTATTAAACCAAATAAACAATTTATTTACCATATAGATCACTTCATGTGGGCCACATAGAATATTTGTAAAATATTCTTACATGCACAACTCATTACGATCTGAATTGCGTGTGACATATTGTAGTCATGAGTATTCCTTTTCATATATCAACTTTAGCATGTGTATTGTTTTTCAGCTTGGTTAAAATCTTCTCCTATCCTTTCATACATAGTACTGAGTTCTGTTTTGTACCAGAAGTAAACTGGTTTGACCAGACTATCCTATTTATTACCACCTTTTATAGAAAATTCACATCACAAATTTTAATTTCTAAGACTAAAGCTTGTGCCGAATTTAATTTGGCAGATGACTAACGCAGTACATATAACGATGCAATTGATGCATTTAATATGTTCTGCTCTACCAATTAGAATTCATAAACTAGCAATCTTGTTCAATGACATTGATTGATGAATATTCAGTCATTCAACAAATTGCTTGGACATTTGAAATATATGGAAAAGTACTAAAACATGTGTTTTTGTTGTGCTGTGTTCTTTGCATGATCATAGAATATATGCGAGCAAGAAGTGGCCATGGCCAATAAAGAAAGAAGAGCCAAAAAACTTATACAGCCTAAAAGAACAACCATACAGAGAACTATGAGATGACCTAAGATTATATTCCCTCCAAAGTCGATCAACCAGATCCTTATTTCTAGAAGCACCAAACCATTCTTATTTCCGTTCTGGTTTATGATTGGTAAAGAACAGTGATATGTTGTTGTTGCTGGTATTGTCCGCACACTCAAGGGTAGCTCGGAGCGCCTGGTGAGTCTATACCACTATCATGGTTAACAATCTTCATCTTCGAAAACTCCGTATTGATCTTCTCTTCTGCAATGAGAATACAAAACTTTATTAATAACTAATCATGCTAAACAATTGATCGATGTACACATACATATACACGGCGCTCCTAAAGGGAGATTTCTTTTGTTTTCAGAAAATGGGAATCCCTTGTGACGCCTTGAATAATGTAAACTATTTTTAGTCTCTATTTAACTATTTGGGAAAGAGACTAACTGGTTTCTGAAAATTGGAAAATTCTGGCAAATACGACTTTGGATGAGAACAACAGCAATAGGATGAAGAGACTCATGTAAATAGCGTTGGCCTTGGGAACCATTTTTAATGATAGCCAGGTATAAATTCCCCTCCTCCTTTCTAAATCCCACACACCACACCCCCCCAACCTTGTATTATATATAATGCCAGTGAACACCACATAGGGAAAATAAAGTCAAGTTCTTTGCGTGTTTCACAAGCCAAGGTCAAGGGCTTTCGAGACAGTGGATCCGCTCCCTTGTTATTAGCCTTGCAACTAAAATTCATGAACTCGGTCGTCTTTCATCAAATAGTCTAATTGGGGTGATCCCAAAGGACTTTCACAGATCGACTACTTTCTTTGGTGAATTTGAAGTTGAATGGCAATCAACTTTGGCGTCCTATAGCCATATGCTTTTGGATCATTAATTGATATTGAATATGTTGACGTTCAAGAATATAAGTTCACAACTTTGTCCTAAATAAAATATAACAGATAATGAATGGTTCAAGTACTAATATCACTGAGGCCTTTTATGATAAAACCTCACATCTATAGGTGGTTAAGTAAGTGTTGCCAGTAGTGGGCCGTTGACCAGTCTCTGTGAAATTTGATATATGGTATTAGAGCAGGTTGATTTACTAGGCCTCAATTGCTGGGCCTTTACCCTTATTCTTACTCAATATGTGGTGTTTACACGATGAGCTTGAATGTTTACCCTTACCCAATACATGGTGTTGGGCTTGAATATTTGACTCCGATGTGAGCTTGGCATAAGTACCAAGACTAATATGTCACAAAGTCAAGGTCTTTGCAAGATAAGATTATGCCTGAGCTATAATATGAATGAGAGCCGCCTACATACTAGTTTTCAATTGTTTTATCGCAAAATGTCTTAGTACTATTAGCTGTGTGAAACTTCTCACTTGTTTTATTTGGTTAAGTCTATGTGGTATTTTACATTATTCAATAACCAAAAACAAGGGATGCACATTGTCAAGCATCCAAGATGTTAACTATTCTGTCAATTTCATCAATTTAATTCAACAAGAAAATTCAAATTTTGCATTACATTTATGGAGAAATGTAAGACAATGACTTTAACTGAGTTGTAGGAAAGACTTAAAAATCTCCTATCCAAAATTCAAAATTTGCATTAAATTTATGGAGAAATGTAAGACAATGACTTTAACTGTGGTATAGGAAAGACTTCAAAGTCTTCTCCCATTAAGAATTCAAAATTTTCATTTAATTTAGGGGTAATTACACTTTTAGTCACTGAGGTTATGGTCGAATTTAAATTTGGCCACCGAATTTCAATTTTCCGATTTTAGTGACTCGGGTTAGCATCATCAGCAAATCAAATCCAATTGACCCATGCTATTAGTTAGGACTCGTGCATGCAGGGGCAAAATTGAAACTCTACCATTTAAATAATTATTAAATATTAAAAAATAAAGCAAAAAAAGAACAATTAAAAAACAATTAAATGGCATGGCTGGAATAACATGACATGGCTGCAATGCGTCGCAAGAATAACATGTTTCAATTTCTGCGAGATTGTTTGTGGAAAAATCCACACGGCTGGAATTAAATGGCATGGCTGGAATAACATGACATGGCTGCAATGCGTCGCAAGAATAACATGTTTCAATTTCTGCGAGATTGTTTGTGGAAAAATCCACACGGCTGGAATTCAAAAACCATGGTTACAGAAAATCAAACCATGGTTACAGAAAACCACTTTTTAAACCATGGTTACAGAAAATCAAACCATGGAATTCAAAAACCATGGTTACAGAAAACCTTTTTTTTTTTTTTCAAGCCAGAGTCTTTACTTTGCTCTTCATAAACCATGGTTACAGAAAATCAAACCTGCAAGTGAAAATATTTCAAATGAAATTAAAAAAACAAGACAGTTAATTTTAAAAACGACGTATTATTAAATTTCACATGACGCAAAAACATAACAATCGACGTAATAAGAGATTTATCACGACAGTAATTAACTATTGACGTGGTTAAATGATTAAAACGACGTGAATAATAAGCCACCGACGTCTTATGACTATAATTACAAAAAACAGAGTAGTGGTTCCAGATTCAGACCAGGTGAAAATATTTTAGATTTTCATTTACTAAAAACGACGTTTTTTCAAAAAATTCGACGTAGTATTAATATTCACACGACGTAAAATGGAACAGAAGACGTAATAGAACTATATCACAGCGGTATTTATATAACGTCGTGGTATGACAGTTCACATGACGTTGATTATAAGATACTGTCGTCTCGATAAGATGAAGTACAAAAACAGAGAAGTGATTCCAAACCCTTTCTTTATTTGTCTTTGTATTTTATCAAAAACTTGGAAAATCGTAAAATGATTTTCAATACGTCTTCTGAGGAACTCAGATAATTCATGTATTTTGGTCTTGAATAAGTATTAAATAACTCATGTTTTCCTAGCATATTTTGTTGAGGTTAAATATTTTGTTTATATGCTACCGAGTTGAGAATATTTGTTGAGGAACTCAGATAATTATTGATTAAATGGCAGCAAGATTCATAGATAAATAAATAATTTGCATACTAAATTCTCATCTTTTAGAAATATAAATATTTATTTTGACCACCATAGGTACCCATATGCTGCCTTCGATAAATATGTTGCCTTCTGATTTATCAGTTACCATCAGTTAGGTTAGAATGCTTGACTTTTGCCCCACGAGTGTTAGGGATATCCAGACCATGAGAGCGAGGATTGGAGATCAGGTCAACTAAACGTCCCCTAAATCCTGCAAGGATTGCGGCTCGGGTCGACCTTGTGTCACCAGGATCTACGAGGACGTGCCACCAATGGTGACACGAGGAATTGACGGAATAAAATGGGTACACCTAGGTGGTAGACCAAAGTTGATTTCAATGCTTTCAAGGAATTAATGTTTGATTAAGAGTATGATTGACCTTATAGATATAGATATGAATGCATTGATTTCAGTACGAGTATAAATGAAGAAATTGATTTAGTTTTGATAACTGTTTTTACAGTGGGGTTAGTACGTTCTTATGTACTTTCAGAAACTTTGTTTTGGGTCCACTCACATTTTTAATGTTTTGCGGCCCCATGCAGTAATCATGCATAGTGAGCCACCACTGGCAGAGTCTGCCTTCCGCCTCATCTTCTGCCGATGTAGAGTCTTGTAAAATTAAATTATACCTGTAACTTATTCTATTTAGTTGCTCTGATATTGGCCTAAGATGAAACTTTAACTGTTAGAATGTATTTATACACATGCTGGCAGTTGGGTTGTATAATTATATGGTTGTTTGACATGTGTAAATTTTGGGAATTGATCAAATTACAAGGGAGACTCTATTGAATTTTTGGCAGAAGTTGAACCTAAGTTTTAATGGAATTTCTAATAGAAGGGAAATTAGGCCATTTGTGCCTGGCACCTACTAGGTGTCGAACACGCACAGGGTTTGGCTCATATTCCAAAGTGGAATTTAGGTCGAGTCCTGTCATCCCCCAAGTGCACCAGGGCTCAATTCACATAAGAGACAATCTTGAGTTAACCCAATATATTACTCCCCCTCCTCCTTCCCGATAGCGAATGACCAAAAAAAAAAGGTTAAATTGTCTTCTCTCATCTAAGAGGAGGACTCTTTTGTATCAAATTATACTACTGCCCACCTAAATGTGTGTGAGGCTTTTAATCATTCTCAAAATGTTCCTTAATATATTGTATTTTTGATGGGGTACATTTTTAATAGCCAGGAACAAAGTGTAACATCCCGACCCAAAATTTTAAATATTCTCGAGTTTAATTAAATTTAAGTATGAATTTACAATTTTGACTCCGGGGTAGGGGTAATTTGGGCACTTTTTAATCCAAAAGGATTTTGGGGAAATGACTGGTATTTTTGCGTAGATCGTACCGAGATGAGTCCGTAGACACATAGTGGGCTTGAATCAAAGTTGTAACGAAAAAGATAAGATCAAATTACACTCAGTGGCATAACAGTAAATAATTCAAAATTAATTTTAATAAAAATTAGATCTCTCTCTCTCTCTCTCTCTCTCTCTCTCTCTCTCTCTCTCTCTCTCTCTCTCTCTCTCTCTCTCTCTCTCGTGCACAGCACCCCTCCCCCTTGCATTTTTCTGCACAACCGGTGGCTCCAAGAGCCACTACCACCACCGCCGGCCACCATTCTTGGCGGCACCAGTCCCAAAAGGACCGCACCACTCTCCTCTTCCAGTCCTAGCCCAGGAAAGCCGCCATCGCCGCCATATTTGGCCAAAAAAACGAGAAAAGTGGCTTGTTTTAACTCTTTTTTGTTCTCAAGTTCATTCGAACAATTTCGGGCGCAAATCTTGTGATCTAGGTATGCTTTCTAACCCTCTCGAGGTGTTCTAGCTGCTGGTTGTGTTGTTTAGGAGAAATTTCTTAGTTTTGAAATGTTATTAGGCAATACAAGTTTTGGCCGATTTCGGCCACTTCCATCGACTTTTTGGGGTTACTCTAAGAACAAAAGTTGCTCCATTCAATGTGCTGATCATGTAGGTATAGACCTTGATTGGCGGTTTGGAGTTTTTCCAAGGATTTGATTTGGACACCTACGCGCTGCCAGTGTGTGGGCCATGTGGTGGCCTGTCATTGAGTCCTAAAATGATTCTCATGTCGTCCCTAGCACGAAGGTATGCTCGGATATGAATTTGGATATCGTTGGCAATCGATTGGATATCGCATATGAGGCGTTATCCTGGTTCAATAGGTTCGAACCGTTGGATCGATTCCAATTTAATATATGTTGATTTAGGCATCCCTTGGAGCTTGTAGGAATTCAAAGATTGTGAATTGTAGCTCTGGATGTTCTGATTCAATAACTTAAAGTTTGCGTTAAACAATAACCGTACGATCGTGTTATCGCGAGCGATCCGACAGTTCGATTCGGAAAAATCTTGCAGAATGTGTATTCTAAACCTTATTGAACATATAGGAACTTTTGGATCTGAAATCAGAGGTCATGGGCCCCGCAGGCCCGGTTGACCAAATTTGGGCAATTTGACCCTCGGTTGACCGTGAGTCTTACGAGGTAGTTTCTGTTAGAAATGTGCCCTAAGAGCCAATACATTTGATGTAATCTCCTTAGAATACATTTCGTATATGATACATAAATGGCAAACTTATTTGTTATCTTTTACGTCGTCTAAAGAAACAAATGTCCAGGGTATGCTAAATAAGAGATAAAGTAATCTAAAGAAGATTAGATTCATGAGACCTTTAATCTCTAACTGTAGTATCCCAAAATGTTCCTAATCATAGGTTATCAAATGGGCCTTGATAAACCGTCAAGATTAGCACATATTATGTATGCTCAATTGGGAGGATGGTTAGTCTCAAACCATTTGTGTAGTTGACACTAATACAAGTATGTGGGTGCTCATTAGTGAATGAGTACACTGAACGCGATCAACCGTAGTTCTCATATGGAGTATTTATCTACATGTCAAATGAGAACTCATAGTTGCAATAATGCAAATTAGTCCTTAGACCTGAGGCGTCATGGTTGTCCTGTGATGCGTTATTGATCTTTGATAGCTCTTAAAGGCAAGCCGTAAAAGATTTGTCTTAATTGTTGTTGGGATCTCTTAATTCATCATAGGGGCATGTGAATGTACAATAAGGAATCTCTACTTTCGATAAAGAAGGAGAATGTTTCAAGATGTGATTCAGTAAATCTTTGGCCAAAGTATTTTGAGCTTGATTTAGAGTGTTGTTCTTAATCATGTTCTTTTGAGTCACATGAGGTTGTAAATCATATTAGGGGTTTGACATAATCAATCCGTACCCTAATAATATGATTTGAAACATTGTATAAGAGAAGGACCGTATTGCATTGCAATTCCAACTGAATAGGTTCTTTATCTATTCTGGTTAGCTTGGGTAGCCTTGATATATTGCTAGATGTCACTCTTGGCTTGTGGAAGTCCTAGGATTGATTGTGATCGATCCAAATAAAGGAAGAATTAAAAAGGGGTTTTAATTCCAGTTGGTTAGAAAGAGTTCTAATATTTTCCCACTGCCTTGCTAATTAGAACCTAATGGATCGCACACCTTAAATGGTTAACTTTGAGTAATACAAATGAGAATGAGGAAATCAATTTGATTGATTTGATGTGGATGATTTACTACGTGTAAAAACGTATTTGGGCCTCGGTAATAGTTAACGGGAAGCCCAAATGGTTGGGTATCAAGCCCAAGGGGTTAAGACACCTAAATATTATGGTTTAAGTGTCATAAGGTCCAATTTTGGAAGCCCAATGGGTTTTGGCCGAAAATGCTTAAGTAAGTATGTATGGGAATTGTTTCTATAAGCTCATTAACACACAAACACAATCCAACATCAACCAAATGGGTTTGGGAGATCAAAGAGAGAAAAAAGAGAGTTTTCAAGAGTGAAACACTTTCATCTTTCAAAGTGGTTTAGATTGAAACCAATCTTGAGAATCTTGCACTAGCATCCATGTATTCTCAAGATACTTCTTCTCATCTCAAGGTTCCATTGGTGTGGAGACTTAGAGGCCATATACTTTTGTGGCTCACATGGAGGAGAAAGATCAAAGGAGCAAAGATCAAAGATTGAAGATCAAAGAGAAGATCAACAAAGAGGAAATCATCAAGAGAAGACCAAACACAAATTGGTTCATATAATTGCTTCAAGGGTAATTAGATCTTATCCTTTCTCTTGAATTTTCATTTATGAAAAACATATCAATGTTCATGGCTTAAGATACTTGGAAGAAGTTTTGTTTTTGAATTTAAACAACCACCTTAGACTTCCGCTGCGATTAATTTGATTAAATGCATGTTTAATATTCAAATGAACTTTGGAAAAATGTTTTGAAATTTCCTACAATTGGTATCAGAGCCATAGGTCATGAACTTGATATGTTTTTGGGGTTTAGAGATGCATATATGGGTTGTGAATTCATTTAAAAGTATAATTGTTATACTTGATTTATTTTGATTTGATTGAATAAAAATCAAATGGAGTGAAAGGGGTTGTTTGGGATTTTGAATTTCCGGATTTATGTTTTGATGATTGATGCTCTCTTTGTATTCATAATTGTATGTATGAATATTAGAGCATAGTTGCATTAAAACCCCCATGATTTTAACTTCATGAAATATATGATATTAAGAGCATGAGATAGTTAAAATGGAATATGGTTTTTTCCGGAAATAGCATGAACATTCATATAAGTTCATATGCATGTTCTTGGTGTTCTTGATGTTCTTGTTATGGGATCTTTTTGATCCATAAGTTAGGTGGCTAATTTTGATGATTGTGTTTAGTGGAATTTTCCACCAAAATAGGTCAAAAGATGATGATGATGTTTTATTATAAAATTAAAAGTTTTTCAAAAATGTTTCCACTCAATAAACATTTACCCACCACACTAAAATTAATAAGATTACTTTGGTGAGTGTGTGGGGCTATCTTGATGTAAATTATGGTGATTTGATATAAAATGCAAAAGTTGATCAATTTATTCATATCACTAATTATTTACCTACCACACTAAAATTAATTTTGTTTACTTTGGTGAGTGTGGTTGGCCTACCTAGTCACATTCATGATTATTCACCTTATTGGAAAAATCATGATCACCACTTTGTATTTTACAAATGCATGTTTTAACCTCACACCCTAGTGGATCAACTTTGGATCCATTATTAATTGTTGAATAGTTTTAGACCTAGTTGCAATATATGATAAATGTAACTATGCCTAAAAGGTTTCTACAATTACATTTGCTATTGTAGTAAAATGTTTTCACTCCATGGTAAATTTATTTTATTTGAATATGGTTACCACTTGAATTAAACCCATATATATGTATGCAACCCAAGAGCATGTATTTACATTGCTAGTTTAATTGTTTAAAGCGTTTAAATAATTAAAGGATGGTTATGGACTTAGACCAAACAATTGAGCTATGTGATTGGCCGCTTATTGGATATGTATTCGATTTTGATTGGCTATGTAATAAAGAAATGGCTTTCATGCCTAATTTATTTTTATGCGCGCGTAATTAAAATGAATCACCATCCAAGACAATGATCCAACATGGTGGCTCGTGTTGGATCAACAAGAAAGTCCATAATCATCCTACAAGCCCAATGCAATTGGAATGTTCGGTAATGATGATAATTAATCAATTATTAATATCATGTATTTCCACTATTTCAAGCAAATTGTTTCTAAAACATTTAGTGGGAGTATTATGTGCTACTAATATATTGCAATGGGAACCATTTAATGAGATTAGATAAGTAATTTTAATAGGATTAAAATGAGACCAATTTAACTACCCTCAAAGCAATATTAAGTTGATAAGCGAAATGGCACTTTGAATGCTATTTTGTGGCCTTCCACCGTGGTAGTCTCTTATTGGGTGGCACATTTACACCTTGTTGGACCTCAGTGAGGCAATATCCAGTACTTGTAACCATCCAAGGGAAGCATATTACACATACTTGATGTAGTGCGGATAGATAACGAGTGTGGCCAACAAACTGTTAGGTTGAGGTCATACTTGAAACCCTATACCCACAAGCATGGTGGGAATAACTTAACTAAGACGAACGAAACCAACAAACTGTTAGGTTGAGGTCTAGTTCTCTAGAGGCCATAGTGATGGGTATTCACATTCATGATGTGATTGGATAAGAGTATCCTCTCATTAATAACATAGCAATCCAACAAACTGTTAGGTTGAGGAAAACTATGTGAAAGTGAGACTCCCATCCCCACTAAGAGTTTCAACGGAAACTCTCGAATTTCAGGAGGGATATGAAATTTGCCAAAAATAGTGGGAGCTACCATCATGACTTAAAGACCCTAAGTCCTTGGTAGAAGATTAATCTAAATTAAAATCTATTTACGTTTTGCAGAATTTCAAATTAACCATCACAAACCCAATCTCAAAGATACTTGACTCAAACGTCCAAGATGACATGAACTATCCGGTTTGATTGCACAAACACCAAGTTGTCCTATAATTGGATGAGATTGGTTGTGTATAAGATAAACCCCACCACATACCCCTCTTGGTCCATATGCCATTGAGGAGGAGACAAAGGCTTTTAAGAAGCATGTGTTAGATGACAACTAAGGTAAAAGTTACATGTTGGCATCCATGAAAAGGTGAAGCTACTCCTAGCTTACATTACCATATGTGAACTTGTTATGACAAGAATGGTAAGTGGGTTTCCGGTTAATCAACATGATCTTAAAGTAAGATAATTACTTAAGATATTGGAAAATATGGATTTTTCTTTGATGTTGAAGTTCAACAAGATTCTTTCTTTCATCCATATCATCAGTTAATCACAGTATGTTATGAACTATAATATGGGAAAGATGAATGACACCCTATATGAGCTACTCAATACTATAGTAGCTTAAATGAATATCTCGAAAGATAAAGGGTTAAAGAGGATAGTTGCAAATTTTAGAAGGGTTCTTCTTCTTCCAAATCCAAACAAAATGTAAGGATAAAAGAAGAAGAAAGGTTTTCTAAAAACCCAAGGAAGAAAGAATACAAAAGAAAGACAAGTAACTGAAAGGTACTTGTTTTCATTGTGGCAAGGATGGACATTGGAAGAGAAATTGCAAGAGATGCCTTGCAAGCCTCAAGAGAAAAACCTTCAGAAGGTCACTCTCTTGTTCTAAAATTAGTAATTACAGTTAAAACTTCTAAACTGAATAGTTGATTCAGGAGCTAGTCAACATATATGCAATTGTGTGCATGGACTAGTGGGAGTAGAAGACTTGGAAAATGAGAAATGGTGCTAACCGTGGGAAATAGCACTAATGTAGTTGCCAATGCAAGAGGCACCTAACATCTCAAACTACCATATGAAGAAGACCTGAATTTGAAATCATTGTTATTTCATTTCTGGATGTGTAAAGAACTTAATATCCGTCTCTATATTTTTAAGAGATGGATTTGATGTTTTGTTTGACAAAATGCTTTGTTCTATTTCACATATCAATCAAATCGTTGCTTATGCAATTTTGATTGATGGTCTCTTTTCATTTTAGAAATGAATGGTACAATTAACTGTATATCGATAAAGATGCAACTAGACCTGAGAGGCCTAGAGATGTGGATACATCAACTAAATTGTGACACCTTAAACTTGGAGGCATTAGCCAAGATAGAATTCACCGGATGGCAAACGATGGAACCTTTTGGATCACTTGATCATGTTCCTATGCCTACTTGCGAATTTTGTCTACATGGCAAAATGATCAAGTCTCCTTTCACTGGTAAAGGAGAAAAGAGTTACAGAACTGTTGGGATTAATTCACTAAAAATATAGGCTTGAGAGTTTATTTTCTATACTAGGAATAAATATTTGGGGAAACTTGAATTAAGGAAGGGAATATTATTTTTTATAATATATATATATATTTTTTATGAGGTTAAAAGGGCCATCGGTTCGGTCTCACCCTGGTTCCTGTGCCACAAGACTTCCTGTTTATATTTTGTTATTATTAATATTATTGTTATTATTATCATTATCATTACTATTATTATTAGTTCCCTTAATATTATGTATAAAGGATTATGTGATTTTATGTAAGATACGGTGCTTTGGATTTTATTATTTGTCTTGGAGGGATTTTCAGATATCGTTTGTTCCCAAGTTTTTGAATAGTGTTTTGATTGTTAATACAATCGAAATGTGTTTTGATTGTTAATGCAATCGAAATTGTTTACTTAGGTTTGGTATTGGGTAATTCGGTTAATGAAGCTTATATTTAATTTGAATATGGATTGCATGTGTTGAGGAATTGTCATTCGCTCCATAATAAAATGTTTGGTTATGTGAATATGTTATTATACTATGTTAAGTACCCTCCCTTGGTTACTGTACTCACATGTGGTGTTGGATTATCTGGTGTGTAGTAAAGTAATAGGGAGAGGAAAAAGAGATTACTATACTATGTTGGGGAAAGTTTAATGTTTGAAAAGGATTATGATGGGTATGAAGTGATTTAAAGTAAAGGAAAAGGGATAATTCTATAATTTACTTGTTAGTATTACTAAAATTGATTGTATGTTATTGAACTGGAATTTTTTGTATTTAGAACTACGTGTGGATTGATCACTCGCAAAGGGGTATGTAGGTAGCTTGGGGTCTTACCTAGGTGCAGCTGTGAACTAAAGTTATTTTTGGAACTTTGATTTAATCGTTTAGAGCTAGTCTCATTTCGTTTGGTCTTTGGATTAGTTTTGACCTTGTAGATGGTCCTTAAGCTCATTTGAAAATGGGGCTTGATTGATTGATTCTTCGTTTTCCCGTTCGACTAAGTGCGTGTTGTTAAAATGTGGTTGTGGTCAAGATAGATTTGAAATCCGTTTGGATCGTTGTACGATTTGGACCAAGTCCTTAATCTACGTGTGATTGTATTTGGTTGTTAAATATTGCATGATGGAAATTGGGAAGTTATTCTATGTTAATTACGGTGGGCATGCTTAATTTAGTTTGAGTTCATTAATTGCATCGTTTAATTTCATTATTTAACTTAAGAGCGTTGCTGGTGGTTTTGCTTCGAATTATTTGAAGGCCGTAGGTCTATTATGTAAATTGCACGTTTTTGACTTGTGCATGCTGTAGGTTGGGTTATAACTGTGTTTTAATAGGTTAAAAGTTTTGGGAAAAGTCCAATTTTCGGCAGAAAGTTTCGGTTCTTAGTAAGAGGGTCCGACATCAATTTGATGCCGGAAATACCACAGGATTCGTCCTGTATTCCAAAGGATTCGGGGCGGGTCCTGTCACAAAGTATGAACATTGTCAAGCATCCAAGTTGCTAACTCTCTATCAACTTCTTCTAACCAAAAAAACAAAACAAAAAACAAAAAAAACTATCTATCAATTTCATCAATTAAATTCAGCAAGAAAATTCGAAGTTTGCATTTAAATCTATGAATGCAAGACAATGACTTTAACTGAAGTGTTGGAAAGACTTTAAAGTCTTCCCCCATCCAAATGAGAAATGATGTATGGATACACTGTTGGAAATCCCTCATTGGTGGAGAGGTAGTCAACAATTGTAGGAAAAGAAGTGTGAAAAGTGTTGGCGAGTAGAATATATCCTATTCTATTTGGGTTTTATTTATTTTTCCTTTTGTATAGATATTATGTAATTAGGATTCCACTTATTTCCTAATTAAACCCTACTAGGGTTTGTAACCTGTATTATAAATACCTCCTTTCGGAGAATGAAATATATCTGAAAATATTCTACCCACATTGTTTGACTTGGTATCAGAGCCGACTTTCTGGTGACCTGTGTGTGTTGTGCCCACCCGTGTTCTACTGTGTGCCCTAATTTCTTTTAAGGTTCTTGTGTCTGTGCCTTTGCCGTGTTCCGCTGTGTGCTCTGTCGTGTTTGTGCCTCTATTGTGTTCGTGCATCTACCTCTACTGTGTTTGTGCCTTGTGCTCTGTCGTGTTCGTGCCTTTACTCCGTGCCTCTACTGTGTTCGTGCATCTGCCTCTACTGTGTTTGTGCCTCTGTTGTCTTCGTGCATCTGCCATATTTGTGTCTGTGCTGTGATCTGTTGTATACTTTGCGTGATTTGTTGAGTTTCTGCTACAATCATGGGTGATAATTCCATTGTTGGTGCTGCTGCTGCTTCTGCAAATTTACGTGTTTCTGACTCTATTCCAGGTACTGGCTCTAATACTTGGATAATTGACACTGGTGCTTCTGATCATATGACTTATGATGCTAAATTTTTTGATGAGTTGTCTAGTAACACCCGTGACCCATACATAACTAGTGCTAATGGTTTGCCCTCTCCAATTACTGGCGAGGGCACCATTTCTCTCACCCCAACTCTGTCCTTGTCTCGTGCGTTATTAGTTCCCAATATCCATTGTAACTTGTTATTTGTTGGTCGCTTACTTGATACACTTAATGCTTCTGCTACTTTCTATCCTACCCATTGCTCTTTTCAGGATCTCAAGACTCACGAGGTGATTGGGCATGGTAAACGGATAGGGGGGTTGTATTATTTGACATTACCTTCTGCACCAGTTCGTGATCGTGTCGTTAATACTGTTCAACGTTGCAGTGTCAAAGACAAACAGCAAATTTGGTTATGGCATCGTCGCTTGGGACACCCGTCATTTGGCTACCTTAAGCATCTGTTTCCATCTTTATTCCGCTCCTGTGATGAGTCTAGCTTCAAATGTGAGACTTGTGTAATGGCCAAGAGTCACCGTACTGTTTTTCCCTTAAGTAATAATAAAGCCGCCTTGCCTTTTGAGTTAGTCCATTCTGATGTATGGGGTCCTGCTCGTGTGACTTCTCATGGTTTCCGTTGGTTTGTTACGTTTATTGATGACTGCACTCGCTTAACATGGGTGTATTTGATGAAGAATAAACATGATGTTGCCTCTATTCTCCCTGTTTTTTGTGCCATGGTGTCTACTCAGTTTCATGCTCATGTTAAAGTTTTTCGGACCGATAATGGCGGTGAATATGTGAATCATACATTGAATCAGTTCTTTCGTGATCACGGTATCATTCACCAAACTACCACTCCATTCACTCCTCAACAGAATGGCGTGTCTGAAAGGAAGAATCGTCAGTTACTTGAAGTTGCCCGCTCTCTTATATTGGATATGTCTGTTCCCCATCATCTTTGGGGGCATGGTGTCTTGGCCCGGTCGCACATAGGAAGCGACCGGTCGCTCGCGTCGACGAGTGACAACAGTACCGATACGAGTGACGCGACCGGTCGCGAGGAAAGCCACGACCGGTCGCCAGACGAAATTGTTGGTGTTTTCGAGCCTCTCTCAGAAGGACATAACAGTGATATTGGCAACTCTCGTACAGATGAAGAGCCTCTCTCAGAAGGACATAACAGTGATATTGGCGACTCTCGTACAGATGAAATTGATAACAGACCCCCCTCTGCCCTGCCATTGCCTCAATCAAGTTGTGATAATGAGGTACTTTCTAGTGATGTGCCTAGCTATTCTTTGCCCCCACGTACTACCCGTGGGAAACCTAAAGTGCAATATTCTCCTGATATACATGCCAAGTCTAAATATCCCATTAACCATTATATGTCAACTTATCGTTTATCTAAGTCATATGCATCATATTTGTATCAATTATCTAGTGTATGTGTGCCAACTAAGTTGCAGGATGCTCTATCTGATCAAAACTGGGTAGATGCAATGCATGTTGAGATGGAAGCCTTGAACAAGAATGCTACTTGGGAGTTAGTTCCTTTACCAAAAGGAAAAAAGGCAGTTGGGTACAGATGGGTGTTTACTTTGAAGCACAAGGCTAATGGTTCCATTGACCGTTACAAGGCCAGATTGGTAGCAAAAGGGTATACTCAGACATATGGAGTGGATTACACAGAGACTTTTGCTCCAGTAGCTAAGCTCAACACTGTACGCGTACTCTTATCCTTAGCTGTTAACCGTGACTGGCCGCTGCTACAATTTGATGTCAAAAATGCATTCCTCCATGGTGACCTCAAGGAAGAAATATATATGGATCCTCCGCCGGGTATCCCTGTGACTTCTAAGGAGGGTGTGGTGTGCAAGCTACGGAAATCCTTGTATGGATTAAAGCAGTCTCCAAGAGCGTGGTTTGGAAGATTTGCTGCATCCATGAAGAAGTTTGGGTATGTGCAAAGTAACTCTGATCATACTTTGTTTCTGAAGCGTCATAAAGGTAAATTGACGGCTTTAATTATTTATGTTGATGATATGATTGTGACTGGAGATGATCATGTAGAGATACAGAGTCTTCAGAAGTATCTAGCTTCTGAGTTCGAGATGAAATCATTGGGTGATTTAAAGTATTTTCTTGGGATTGAAGTTGCCAGATCTAAACATGGTATTTTTCTATCCCAAAGAAAGTATATTTTGGATTTACTTGCAGAAACTGGAATGTTGGATTGTAAACCAATTGATACCCCTAGTGAGCAGAATCATAAGTTTGGGATATATCCCGATCAAGTTCCGACTGATAAAGAACGTTATCAACGACTTGTGGGGAAATTGATTTATTTAGCTCATACCCGTCCGGACATTGCGTATGCTGTAAATATAGTGAGTCAGTTTATGCACTCTCCTAGTGTGGATCATATGGGGGCTGTGACTCGTATTTTAAGGTATCTGAAAATAACTCCTGGCAAGGGGTTAATTTTCTCCAAGTATGGCCATACGAATGTAGAAGGGTATACAGATGCTAATTGGGCAGGTTCAGCCACAGATAGGCGTTCGACATCTGGGTATTTTATGTTTGTGGGTGGCAATCTTGTTACGTGGAGGAGCAAGAAACAAAAGGTGGTGTCTAGATCTAGTGCTGAGGCCGAGTATCGGGGAATGGCCCATGGTGTATCTGAGTTACTATGGTTGAGGAGATTGTTGAAAGACCTTGGTTTTGGGCCTAATAAACCCATGGATTTATATTGTGACAATACGGCTGCGATTGCAATTGCTCATAATCCTGTACAACATGACCGTACAAAACATGTGGAGGTTGATCGAAATTTCATTAAAGAAAAGTTGGATGCGGAGATTGTGTCCTTCCCCTTCATCCGTTCAGAGTATCAGTTAGCTGATGTTTTTACGAAAGCTGTTTCTACAAGTATCTTTCTCAACTCGCTTGACAAGTTGGGCATGCGTGACGTCTTTGCTCCAACTTGAGGGGGAGTGTTGGCGAGTAGAATATATCCTATTCTATTTGGGTTTTATTTATTTTTCCTTTTGTATAGATATTATGTAATTAGGATTCCACTTATTTCCTAATTAAACCCTACTAGGGTTTGTAACCTGTATTATAAATACCTCCTTTCGGATAATGAAATATATCTGAAAATATTCTACCCATATTGTTTGACTAAAAGGAGATTTTTTTTGTTTGGTGAAAATAATATAACAGCTAATGTGACTACAATTGTGATGGGAGCATCTTGTAATATAACAGCTACTTGTAGTCAGTGATCTCAGACCAAATTGAAATTTTGTGTAAAACTCAATGACCAAAAATATATTTAACCCTTTAAATATAATCTTACAAAATAATAGTTGAATCGGAAATCATTGTGATCACAGAACATATTAGCAAAGAGACTAACTGGTTTTTACATTATTCACAGAACATATTAGCAAAGAGACTAACTGGTTTTTACATTATTCAACAGCCAAAACAAAGAATGAACATTGTCAAGCATCCAAGTTTGCTAACTCTTCTGTCATTAATTCAACAACAAAATTCAAACTTTGCATTTATAAGGCGATGACTTTAACAGAGGTGTAGAAAAGAGACTAACTGGTTTTTACATTATTCAACAGCCAAAACAAAGAATGAACATTGTCAAGCATCCAAGTTTGATAACTCTTCTGTCATTAATTCAACAACAAAATTCAAACTTTGCACTTATAAGGCGATGACTTTAACAGAGAGGTGTAGGAAAGACTTCGAAAGACTTCAAAGTCTTCCCTCATACAAACAGAGGTATAGGAAAAAATAAAGCCATCAAATACACAATTGTATACAGAAACAAAAATATATTGACATTTATTATACATAAACAAAAAATTAATCTTTTGAGTATAAAAAATAAAATTAATTTGTTGTGAACAATAATTGCCCTTTGTCATGGGAATGGGTGGAAAACTAAAAAATTGCAAGTGCAAGCACTATTCACGTGAATAATAACAACCCTTGCCTCCCCTTACCTTTTGTCATATCAAATTGGTGTGGAAATGCTCTAAGACGGACATTAACTAGAGGTGACTTCAAAGTCTTCTCCCATATTCCCAACCACCTTCCCTTGAAGAAAAGTAGTGAAAAGGAGGTCTCAAGTCATCTCAACCACAAAAATTTGTGGATTGCTGGAAATGGAAACAGTGCACGTAGAATAATAGCTATAAATAAAGCCATCACATACACGATTGTATACAGAAACAAAAATACGACATATTTATTATACAAAAACAAAAATTAATCTTTTAATTATAAAAAATAAAATTAATTGGTTGTGAATAGTAATTGGCCTTTGTCATAAAAATGGGTGTGGAAAACCAACAAAAAAAATTGCAAAGGCAGGCACTATTCATGTGAATAGTAACAGCCCATGCCTCCTATTGCCTTCTGCCATATCAAATTGGTGGAAATGCTCTAAGTCGAACTTTAACTAGAGGTGACTTCAAAGTCTTCTCCCATATTCCGAACCGCCTTACCTTGAAGAAACGTAGTGAAAAGGAGGTCTCAAGTCATCTCAACCACAAAAATTTGTGGATTGCTGGAAACGGAAACACTTAATGCATGTAGAATAATAGCTATAAATAAAGCCATCAAATACACAATTGTATACAGAAACAAAAATACAATGACATATTTATTATGCTGTCTAGCTTGCCTTATCTCGTATGTCCAGCTGTTCTCATCACCAAACATTGCTTTTGCTTCTTCTCTTGAAGCAGAGGCTCTTCTCAAATGGAAAGCTAGCTTTCAAAATCAAACGAAGAATAATCTGACCTCATGGGCTTACTATCCAAAAGTAAATACAATCCCATGCAACGTTTGGACTGGTATTTCATGCAACACTGCTGCAAGTGTCAACAGGATCAACCTCACCAATTCTGGGATACAAGGTACGCTATATGAATTTCCATTCCTGTCCCTCCCTAATCTCGAATACATTGACCTCAGCTTGAACCAACTCTTTGGTGCCATCCCATCTCAGATAAGTTCCCTCTCCAAACTCATCTATTTTGACCTTTCTTTTAATCAGTTGTCTGGGAAAATCCCACCAGAAATTGGTCTTCTAAATAATCTTCAAACCCTGCACCTAAATGTGAACCAATTAAATGGCTCAATTCCTCAAGAAATAGGAAATTTGAAGTCTCTAGTGGAATTATTCATTGATTATAACAATCTATCCGGTCCAATCCCGTCATCATTAGGTGATCTAACAAACCTTACCCTTCTCTATCTCTTTCAAAATAATCTTTCTGGCACAATTCCAAAAGAGATAGGGAACTTGAAATCTATTGTGAAGCTAGAGTTGAGTCAGAATCAACTCAGTGGTTCCATCCCCACTTCACTTGGTGACTTGAGCAACCTAGAAATCTTAATGCTACAGGATAACCAACTTTCTGGCTCCATCCCCCAAGAGATTGAGAATATCATGAAGTTGACTGTGCTGGAACTCGACAATAACAAATTTTCTGGTTATTTGCCACAAAATATTTGTCGAGGCAGATCACTACAAAAATTTACGGCACACTCCAACAATTTCACAGGTACAATCCCCAAAGGTTTGCAAAATTGCAAGAGCTTAGTGACAGTTCATCTTAAAGGGAACCAACTAACAGGCAATATATCTGAAGACTTTGGTGCCTATCCAAATCTTTATTTTATTGACCTGAGCCACAATAACTTGCACGGTGAAATTTCACAGCTCTGGGGAAAGTGTCCGCAATTAGCAACACTACGAATGGCGGGGAACAAGCTTACAGGTAGTATACCACCTGAGATTAGCCATGCAACCCAAATTCATGTACTGGATCTTTCTTCCAATAGTTTAGTAGGGGTGATTCCCAAGGACTTTGGGAGATTGACTTCTTTGTTGAATTTGATGTTGAATGGAAATCAACTTTGGGGTCCTATACCCTCAGAATTTGGATCATTGACTGATATTCAATATCTTGACTTGTCCACCAACAAATTCAATGAGTCAATTCCAGGCATTTTAGGCAACTTGCTCCAATTAAACTACTTGAATTTGAGCAACAACAAGTTCAGCCAAGAAATTCCATTTCAGTTGGGGAAGTTAGTTCATCTGTCCCAACTTGATCTAAGTCATAACTCACTTGAGGGTAAGATACCATCAGAAATGAGCAGTATGCAAAGCTTGGAGAAGTTGAATCTTTCCTACAATAATCTTACAGATCTCATTCCAACAACTTTTGTTGAAATGCATGGCCTGTATAACATCGACATATCCTACAATCAACTGCAGGGTCCAATCCCCAACAACAAAGCATTTCAAAATGCTCGAATGGAAGGGAATAACGGATTGTGTGGCAACGTCGGAGGACTAAAACCCTGCAATCATTCTGTGGAGCATAAGCATACCTCAAGGAAGGCGTTCTTAATCATTTTCCCTATCTTGGGAACACTTTTACTTGCTTTCTTGGCATTTGTTTTTATTGGAAGAAGAAGTAGAAGAAAGCAAGAACAGGAAATCGAACAGAGCAATATGCACAAAAGCTTTTTCTCAATATCTAATTTTGACGGAAGAAAAATGTATGGAGAAATCATGGAAGCAACCAATGGTTTTGATGTCATCCATTGCATCGGGAATGGAGGACAGGGAAGTGTCTACAAGGCAAAGCTCCCATCAGGCAACATTGTTGCAGTGAAGAAATTCCATCAAACACTTGATGGTGAGGAGGCATCTCGGAAGGAGTTCTTTGATGAAATAAGGGCCTTAACTCAGATACGACACCGAAACATTGTAAAGTTTCTTGGCTTTTGTTCAAGTTCCCATCACTCATTTTTGGTCTATGAGTATCTGGAAAAAGGTAACTTGGCTGCAATCTTGAGCAACGAGCATGAAGCTAAAAAGTTGGACTGGAGTACAAGGGTGAGAATCGTAAAGGGTGTAGCTCATGCTTTGTGTTATATGCATCATGATTGCGCACCACCTATTGTGCATCGAGACATAACAAGCAGCAACATTTTGCTCCATTGTGACTATGAGCCTTGCGTTTCGGACTTTGGCACTGCTAAGCTTTTGAATCTAGACTCGTCGAATTGGACTGCTCTTGCAGGCACATATGGATATGTAGCACCAGGTAAAATACTAAAATATAGAAGTTTTGTCTAAAAAAATTAATTCTGGATATATCTATATTAATGGTTTGCTCTTTCTTAATTTGCACGCAGAGCTGGCTTATACAATGAAGGTAACAGAAAAATGTGACGTTTATAGCTTTGGAGTGCTGGCACTAGAAGTGATTATGGGAAAACAACTAGGCGATTTCGTCTCCTCCTTTTTGTTTCCATCCACCACCTATGCAAACATATTTCTCAAAGATGTGTTGGACCAACGCCTTCCCCCTCCTACACCTCAACTTCAAGATGAACTCATAACCATTGCAAGGCTATCAATTGATTGCAGACATTCCCATCCACAATCGAGGCCAACAATGCACATGGTTTCTCAGGCATTATCGTTCCCAACTGCTTCTTCCGATAGAAAATCAAATTATATTACCCTTGAACAACTCATTACGATCTGAATTGTGTGTGCCATAGGTATATTGGAGTCATTTGAGTACTTCTTTTCATATCAACTTTAGCATGAGTATTGTTCTGTTTTGTATCAGAGTAACTGTTTTGACGAGATTATCCTATTTATTACCACCTTGTGTAGAAAATTCACATCACATTTTAATTTCCAACGTAGTCCATATAATGATTTAATTTACGGATTTGAATATATTCTGCTCTACCAATTATAATTCATAAACTAGGAATCTTGAGCTTCAACGACTTCAAATGATGAATTGAGTCATTCACCAAATTTCTTGGTCATTTGCAATAAGGATAAGTACTAGAGCATGTGTTCTTGTTGTGGGGTGTTGTTGACATCATACAGTATACGTAAGTATGTTGCAGAATTATGCACTAATTCACTGCCCTTCATGATCTTGTTGTTGATGGACTTTATGACAAACATAAAGATGGATGAATCACACACACACTTGCAGAAAACAACCAAGCACAAAGTGACACAAGAATTTATAGAGGTTCAGCAATTGCCTACATCCTCTTGGTGATCCCCTTGAGAAATTCACTAATGAAAGAATAAGTTACAACCTTGGTTTACAAAGAAAACCCCTTGAACTCTATTCTCTCCTTAGACCCACACTCGAAGCACCCTTCATTGTCCTTGGACTTAGCATTCCTTCTGTTGCTTCTCTTGCCTTCACACTTGCTAGAACGGTTCCCTGCGAATAGACCTGCATCTTGAGAGTTCTCCTTCGAACGTTGGGACATCCTGTGATGCGTCATCACATCTTGCACCACCTCCTCAAAGTTCAAGGTACTCTTCCCGAACATAAGCGTTGTTCGAAAATGCTTATAAGACGGAGGCAAGGGTGTCAGAAACATGAGTGCCTTATCATCCGTTTCATACAACACTTCCATTCTCTGCAAATCAGCAACACATCTATTGAAGATGCTCAAATGCTCCATTAGATTACCTTCCTCCTCCATCCGAAGATTTAGGAGTTCCTCCTTCAGGAAGAGCTTGTTGGACAACGACTTCCCTGCAAACATCTCTTTGAGCTTCTTCCATGTTTGCTTTGCTGTGTCCTGCATCACGTTGATGAGCACTTCATCTGTGATGTAGTTCTCAATGGCTCCTCTAGCCAACTCGTCTAGAACACCCCACTCCTCGTCTGTCATGGATGCCGGCTTCTTCTCCTTGCCCTCCAAGACAACGTTGAGATTTTCTTGTGCAAGAGCTGACTTCATCCTTCTTTGCCATAAGATGAAGTTCTCCCTCCCTGTGAAAGGCTTCAACTCCACCTTGATGCTGACAACTTATGGTTGCCTTTGTTGCAAAGAACTGCTTCCACCTTCAGCTTCCTTGTCACCTGCCATCTTCAACTCACTAGCACTTGCTGCTCAAACATAGCTCTGATACCACTTGTTGGAGAATTATGCACTAATTCACTGCCCTTAATGATCTTGTTGTTGATGGACTTTGTGACAAATGCAAAGATGGATGAATCATACACACACTTGCAAAAAACAACCAAGCACTAAGTGACACAAGAATTTATAAAGGTTCAGCAATTGCCTACATCCTCTTGGTGATCCCCTTGGGAAATTCACTAATGAAAGAATAAGTTACAACCTTGGTTTACAAAGAAAACCCCCTTGAACTCTATTCTCTCCCCAAGCTCTCTTTTCTCTCTCACCCTTTACTCAACACTTTGAGTACTTGTGAACACTCTCTCACACTTGGTGTTTCCCCTCCTTGGTGTCCAGACTTACAAGACTCCAACTCAGCTCCTAACTTGAGCTGATTGCTCTCTCCCTTCCTCCCTTGATGGTTTTTCACCTGGACACACTAGTTTCCAGCTAGTTGACCGCCCCTTTAATTGCCTTGCATCTTCTTTCCTTTTGTAGACAGGTTTTTGCACTTAAGAGAGGGCTGCATTTACTTCTGCACGTTCTCACTTTGAGCTACACACCTAAACCATAGGTTACGCAAGCCAACAACAAGCAATTAATGCCTGCACAGCAGCCATCCTATTCCAGCACCTATAGCTACCTTATCTATAAAATCCTTTGATACAAGTCAACAAACATCATTAAATGGTATTCCAGCTTCTCCAGCACCTTGCTAGACTTCATAGAACCCATAAAAGTCTTTGGAGGCATGAGGGGTTAGGTAAGGAATTAACTCAAGTGAAGACAACTTGAAAAACGCATAGAAAAAACAGCACAGAAAACTGGCGACCGGTCACCACGAGCGACTGGTCCCTGGGCAAATGGTCTAAAATTGACCGGTCCCCCAATCCTGGCGATCGGTCGCCTCCTGCGATTTTTCCAGCATACTTCTGAACGACTGATCGCTCCTTCCTAGCCACCGGTCGCTTCCTGCTTCACTTGCATCCTTAATGTGAGCCATTTTTCCAACAAAGTAAATAAGTAGCCCTGGCCAATAAAGAAAGGAGAAGCAAAGAACTTGTACCCTAAAAGAACAACCATAGAGAGAGAACTATAAGATCATCTAAGATTATTTTCCCTCCGAACTTAATCAACCACATCCATTTTTCCATATTGTTTTATGAATATGCTTTTATTTTCTTTGCCAGGTTAATATTCTTCATCTTCAGAAACTCCCAACTGATTTTCTCTTCTGAAATGACAATAAAAAGAACTAGATTAATAACCAACCATGCTAAACAATTGATCAACAATGATAAACGATTGTGTTCAGAAAATGGGCATTCCTTGTGAGGCCCCACCTCGCATTGTAGTTCAATAATCCAAACTAATTTTATTCTCTATTTAATATCATCCTTAAAAAAAATGAGTTGAATTGGAAATCATAATCCATATAATTATGATCAAACAAATAGGCAAGCATAATAATTTTTTTTTTCATGAACACTGAAATTTCATTGAATAAGAACATAACTATATATACACACACATGGATATAAATTTGGGAAAGAGACTTAACTGGTTTGTGAAAATTGGGAAAGTCTAGCAAACGCTAGTTTGGATGAGAACAACAGCAATAGGATGAAGAGACTCATCATGTAAACAGCATTGGCCTTGAGAACCATTTTTATGATTGCCCGCCAGGTATAAGTTTTGCTCCTATATAAGGCGAGTAACACTACAACATTTTACAGCTTGCGCGACGAAGAACACTCCTATATAAGTTTTGCTCCTATATAAGGCGAGTTTACACTACAACATCGTGGTCTATTTAACATAACATAAAATATTAATTAAAACATCCATATAATAACCATGAAATTTGAATGCGCAAGATAATAATTAAAATTAAAGAATACTTACATGAAGGGACTCCACCAACTCATTCCCAAGTCGAACATATATGTCGCCAAAGACGTCGATCTCCCGGAATTTCGGCCCCTCCTGAATTGAACAAGAGAAGAAAAATGTTAGTACGGAAAAAAACAAATTAATATTAATGACATATTAAAAATTAAATTAAAACGACTTTATTATTACCCAACGTCGCGCCTCCATCCTATAAGAGAAGGGCCTGGAACCTAAATGGTGGAGAAGAGTCCCTATTGTCGTTATTTGCTTTGGCCTTCTTCTGTTATACAAAAAATAAAACGTATTAGTTGAAATTCAAACGAAATATAAAAAATTAAATAAACATTACTAAGAAACGTGTAATAATTTTCAACTTAATATAAAAAAATAACACATAATCGGCCTCCTGAAAATGACCGCAGAGCCACTCCCAACTATCCTCCTGCCCTCTTGCTCCTTCGGGCGACCATCCTAAAGAGCGACATGTGGATCATCATATGCCTGAAAATGGTGGTGCAGGTCGCTCTTCCACTGCTTGTACCTCTCACCAAAGAGTCTGTTGACGTACGCCAACGACTCGTCGTCGAGGTTCTCTAAATTGTAGTTCGTCTGCAATAAATTAATTACATACATTAAGTATTAGAAATATATAAAATTTGAAGGGAAAACAATTAAATGGTAGGATACATACCAACAGCTGTCCACGCACCTCCATTCGCATCTCCTTAGGCATGAGCTTCCAAGACTTCCATTTCATCGGGCAATGGGTCCGAACGACGTGATCGTGACCAATGTCGTGGGCCAATAAGCTATGCTAGTCCGCCGTTGGTGCAGCCCGATGCCCCTCGTCGTATCCGATGTTGATACGACTGTTGGTCACCTGGGTGCCCTTCGCCGTCTTCAACTGGCGACAAGGTCCCCGAGCAATCTTCTTGGCTGCAAAGAAATCAAAAATTAACATTAAATAACAAATCCTACTAAATTCTTGGTCTGAAAAAGCTGGAGTTCAAGGAAATCTTTACATGGTTGTGACTCCGACACACCAGCAGCAGATGTCGAGGTTGTGTCAGTCGAGCTGGGGGGGCGTTGACGCTGCCTAGATCTAACAGGTTGCGCCACTAATGACTCTGATGACGCCAGCGCATGGGGGACCCCGGGACTAATCGGCATGTCGTCCATCTGTGCTGGAGCAGTGGCAGCTGAAGTCGTAGTCGGAGGAGGCGAACTCAGTGCAGCGGCAGCGGCACCTGACGTCGTAGCCCTATGACTTCTAATAAGGTTTGACATCTTGCAATAGGAACAAACATCCAAAGTTAAAAACATAATTACTCTAATATGTGGTCTAAAATCATTAAAACATTTATATAAATTTTAACGAAATGGAGCCAACGTCTAATAAAGAAAAAAAAAAGTAACAACAACTAATAAAAAAATATATATAAAATTGTGAATTAATTAACAAACATAAAAATGCGACCAATTTACCGAAGATATAATCTACGCATATACAATTTCATTAAGACTCTTAATATTAAGTAAATCATATCTTGTCCTAGGGTTCGCGATTTCGGAGTACCTAGGACTTCGATCAACAATCCGTCGAATCATATACGATCCTGGAATTACAAGGTACAACATACGTGAGGTTGGGTTCGATCCAACGGTTAGAACATATTAAACCTGGAAATCGCAGAATAGGCGAAATCCGTTCGAGGCTGAAACGATATCCAAATTGGAATTCAAACATACCTACCCACTCATGACAACTACAGGATCGCATCGGGACACAGTGTTGAAACTGCTACAGTACCCACGCATGTGATAACCATCGAGGGAATAATTTCAAAATCAAGGGACAATCTTCCTATCCTAAGTTCAGGACATCGATTAAAGCCACTTTTGTTCTTGGACATAAGCCAAAAAATAGCTGGAAGTAGCCGGAATTTCATCCTGAAATCCTGCCAAAATCTATGTTTTTTTTCAATTTAACAACCTACCCTAGCAATTCAACAAATCCTAACCAACGAGCAGCTACAACATGAAAAGAAGAGTGAAATGCATACCACAATCGTAAGATTTGGTGGCCGGAGGAGGGAGCACGGGCCCGGAGGAACAGCGGCAAAACTGGTCAAAATCCAGTCGAAAACGGCAGGGAAGGGCTGGGGTTCGAAGGTGGTGGCGAACCGGTCGAAATTTGGGGTCGGTTTCTTGAGTTGACGTGGTTTGAGGTGGTGGTTATGGAGGGAGGGCCAAGAGAAACGAAAGAGATAGACGAAGAAGACGACTCTGTAAGTTTTAGAAAAAATTTCGGAACTTACGCGACGAAATACGTCGCGCAATGTCAAAGTTGCATCGTTTTGAGAATTTTTTTTTTGTGCACTTGGGCGACGACAAAATTACTTTGTCACGCGAGTATACTTTGCGTGACAAAAAAAATGAACTTACGTCTCGCATAGTTATAATTCCGCCAAAAATTTCGCAACCTTGAGCGACGTGGGACACAAATCGTTGCACAAAGTGATAATTCTGGCAAAAGTTTCCGAACGGTCCACCAAAATTTTCAGCACCTTGCGTGATGTACGAACATCATCCGTCATGCAAACAGCAGGTCCTTTGTGAGATGGTTGTGCAAGCGGGTTAGATGGTCCTGAAAACCCCGTATGCATACTCGTAGTGGGAAGAGTTTGGTTGGCAGTTGCAAGTTGACCAGAATATCCTGAATGTTGTGGTGACAAATATCTCTCAGCTCCCAAGGCTTGGCAATAGGCCATAAGAAGGATACTTAAGTAACAAGCCATCTCACAACAGAAAATGACATGACTGCAGAAATCAGAAGTGCAAATTTAGCCACTACAACATATGAGAAAGTGACAAATTCGTGAGCCTATCAAGTCAGGAAGGAAATTAGGGAACTACCTAAGAACTCTCTAAACCAAATACCTTCGATCACACACACACACTCAAGATGATTTGAAACCAAGCTACAAACAACTGTACGAAGTCATTGTATGCACAAAACATGTAGAGATTTGCCTTTTGTACAGTGCACACAGTTATCACCAAATATTAGGAAACCATCTAAGCATTATAATCTCCAATCAGAATGATCTTCAAATTTAAGGTCATAACTGATTAACAAGGTTCACAACTTGGTGCAACCATCATGATTTACAGCCAAATAAATCTTAGTCACATGCTGGATCCTAGATTAAATATTGATTTATTATGTTCTCCTTCAAACCATAAATCAAAATACCTGACAGAAAGGTATTTGCAGAAACATAACTTAATGAAGAATGGAAAACATGTTGCCCCAACTCATACGTACAGCAATGTGAAAGCTTGTGTTGTGACTAAATATAATATCATGTATAATAACAGAGTAAGATGAATTCAAAATTTTATAGTAGTCTTATTCCGAGCAAACAAAAAGTTAAGAGAAAAAAGAAAGAACGAAACCCATTCAACTCAGGACATGACTTCGATAAACCCAATTATGAATAAGTGTCAGCCAGCCTCAAAGAAAGTCACATTGCTACAGCTTCAGACATAAAACAAAACAAAACAAAACAAAAATCTCAATCAACACCAACAGAAAGAGAGAAAGGAAAAGATCAACAGATTTTGTGTAAAACCTAAGCAGATATGTGCTCTATGAAACAAAAATGGCAGGAAACAGAAAAGAAACATAAAAAAAAGGCAAAATAAACAGAAATAAATCGAAAACAGAAGCACATATACACTCACAATCAGATGTCGCCAGACTTGGACCCAATCATGACGGCTAACAGAATCGTTATCACACCACGACTATCCAACCTGTAACCACCATCGATAAGGATCGCCTGCAGATCTCTGTAATCGCCCAAGCAAAAGTCAGATAAAGAACAAAACGAAACCTCAAATTTAATAGAGAACAGGTCGATGAAGAGAAGGGGAAGCTTGGAAGAGAAGAGACCAGTGGGCTCGAGAAAGGCCATATGAAGGAGATCGCGAAGATCGTGATGTACCCTCGTGAAATGGCGACCTCAATGACCTAGACACAAGGGATATGACGACCTCAATGAACTCGACAGCGAGATTAGTGACATGGATGGCGAGCTTGGCGACCAAGACGATACGATGGAGATGGTGTTTCAGGGACGATAAAGGGAGTTGAGAAAGATAGGGTTTCTGAAAAGTACGTGAGAGAGAGAGCTATGCGTGAAAATTGAAAACTCTACTGAAATTATTGTTCAGTGTGTTTTAAAACACGACAGTTTTTAGAAGGAATGGTCATAACTTTTGCTAGCTCCTTTAAAAGCACGACGGCTTTAAATGGAGCTGTCCTGATTGTTCGTGATTTTTAAAAACACAATGCTTTTTAATTTTACTGTCATTAAAGAGGCGTCGTGGTTTTCCATTTTTGTAGTTGTGATCTTTGGATTTGGTTGAGCTCTTTTATTTGGCCTTTATATATATAGTGAGATTCTCTTTCCAAAGCACCTATGTAACATCCCAACCCAAAATAAAAGGAATAGTGGATTAATTAATTTTAAGATTTAGGAATTTACAATTTTGGCCCCCGGGATAGTGGAATTTTGGTCATTTTTTAATCCGGAAGGATTTTGGGAAAATGAGTGACACCGTTGCGTAGAGCTCGTCGATACGAATTCGTAGACATGTGGCATGCCCAATTCCGACTTGTAACGAAGGAGGAAAAGTCTGAAAACGAAAGGGATGTATATGGAATTTAATTTTAAATTGTTACTGTAGCAACAGTACCGTGCTACAGTAACCGGGCAGTTTGATTATTTTTCTTTTTCTTTTTTTCTTCCTCTGCCCTCTGCGCGCGACCCCCCTGACACTGTTCATCCGAGCAGATTTTGGGACGCCACCACCTCAGCCGGCCACCAAAGTTGACGAGACCGGTACCAAAATGACCGCGCCGCCGTCCTCTTCCAACCCCAGCCAGGCCTCGGCGCAAACCGCTGTGATTTCGCCGGAAAACGAAGAGAAATGCGCCGGTTTTGACAGAAACTTCGCCGGCTCCGTTCTCCGCCGTCCGGCTGCCATTTTTGGCGATCCAGGTATGGAAATTCATCCCGAGATCTAGCTGATGGTTGGGTAGGATTTCATTAATTTTGAGCCTAAATTGTCTGATTTTCGAATTAGGGTTCGGCCGGTTTCGGGATAGCGATTCCGGCCACTTCCGGTTAGTTTTTGGGGTATGCCCAAGAACAAAAGTGGCTCCAAATTAGGGGTTTTACTTAGGGTAGGAGTTTGGAGCCATGATTTTGAGATTTTCCGGCGATGCGATATCGCTTTGGACACCCACGCGCTGCCAGCGCATGTGGCGGCGCGTGGGCACTGCCGCAGAGGGGTATTAAGTCCCAATGCGATCCCCTGGTCCTCAAGAGCGCGTAGGATTTTACGGATCTCAATTTGGATACCGTATGAGTCTCGAACGGATATCGCCTATTACGCGTTATCCGGGTTCGATATGTTAGAACCGTTGGATCGCTTCCAATTTATTATATGTTGATCTAGGTATTCCTAGGATTGTGTAGGATTCGACGGATCGTGAATCGGAGCCATGGATGTTCCGATTCAAATACTTAAAGTTTGTGTTTTACACTAACCGTCCGATAATGCGTTCGCAAGCGATCCGACCGTCCGATCTGAACTAAACTTCCAGGACGCGTATCCTAGTCCTTGTGGAACCCATAGAAACTTTCGGATCGTAAAACGGAGGTCGTGGGTTCCGCAGGCCCAGTTGACCAAATGTGGAAAGTTTATGTATATTGTTTTAATGATTCTTTTGAAATATATATTATATATTTGATTAATGGTTTTGGTATATTATGAAGTATTTGTGTTGTATATTTGGGTTTTGATACACTTGATTATCTTGAGTGTAGATTTATAATAATTGAGAAAGTGCTATCTTCGTTGATTTTATATGGGGTACTTAGAATGTTAATTGGAGTGTTGTTAGCACTACCTTAGGTACCTCCCAGGTTGTGGGTGTTATGTTTGAGAATTTATTTTGCCCAGGCCCGTCGGAGTTTGTCCAGGCCCTTCGGAGATTGATTTATTTTGCCCAGGCTCGTCGAAGTTTGTCCAGGCCCTTCGGAGATTTATTTTGCCCAGGCCCGTCGGAGTTTGTCCAAGCCCTTCGGAGATTGATTTATTTTGCCCAGGCCCGTCGGAGTTTGTCCAGGCCCTTCGGATGTCTTCTTAATACGTTGCCTTGGGAAAATTGAATTAAGGAAGGGAATATTATTTTTATAATATTTATATTAGGATTACGAACTCCACCATCATACGTACCTCCCCCCTTGGATGATGATATTTGGAAACAGTGGATATGGACACTAGGATACATGGAAATGGATATATGGATATGGTTTGGATATACTATTCACACGTGCCGGGTTTCGGACGTGTGGGCTTTATTGGTCACGGATCCTGGAATTGTGGGATGCCGGGAAAATTGTGGATATGGTTTGATATACTATTCACACACGTGCCGGGTTTCGAACATGTGGGCTTTATTGGTCACAGATCCTGGAATTGTGGGATGCCGGGAAAATTGTGGATATGATCTGGATATGACGGAACCCGGGGCATACCTTAACGAGGTGTCGCTGTAGACCCTTGATTGGGTAGTCTGCGCGCGTAGGACGGTTCCAGGCGTACGGGTCTTGATTCTTCATCCGTACGTGCTGGGTTAGAGTGTCAGTCCCCCAGTTGGACGATTCATCCCTAGCCACATGGACGTTTGAGGGCCGGATAAGTGTGAGCTAGTCAACAATCCCCTGTTGGATTGTTTCCCCCAGTACATGATGTGCATCAGCTTATGTACCTCCCCTTGGATACTGATATATGGAAATTGTGATATGATCTGGATATGACGGAACCCGGGGCATACCTTAACGGGGTGTCGCTATAGACCCTTGATTGGGTAGTCTACGCGCGTAGGACGGTTCCAGGCGTACAGGTCTTGATTCTTCGTCCGTACGTGCTGGGTTAGAGTGCCAGTCCCCCAGTTGGACGACTCATCCCTAGCCACATGGACGTTTGAGGGCTGGATAAGTGTGAGCTAGTCAACAATCCCCTGTTGGATTGTTTCCCCTGGTACATGATGATGGTGAGAGATGGGTGTTATTATGTTGCACATATGTATATGTGGTTTTGATTCTGGTTTGAGATTTGTGAGCTTGTACATGTATGAACGTATAAGCCCTGGATTTGGGCAGTGTTGTTTGGCACCATACGCCTTGGATAGGGTATGGTTGCGGGATTGAACTGTTATAAAGGGAATAATTTGATGATGTGTTCATTGTACATACACCTTGGATAGGGTATGGTTGTGGGGTTTGAACTGATATGAAGAAAGAGATTGAGAAGGGGTTTATTTTGTTTTATCAGAATCGGAGTTGTGACCATTGACATGAGAACTACGTGTGGCTTGATCCCTTGTCCAAGGGTACGTAGGCAGCCTGGGGTCTTACTAGGTGCAGCCGCGGAAATTTTATTGCGTTTAAAAGGTTTGATCGATTCTGAATGAGTGATCGGATTTTTGATGTGGTTAATGGATTCGAATCCGGTTTAATGATTTTTGGGAGTAATCGTATAATTGTTTGAGATCATGAATGGTTTGGTTTTGAATTATCTGAAGGCCGGAGGCCTATTATGTGATTGCATGTTGTTAACTTGTGCATGCTGCCAGTTGGTGTTTTAAAATGTGTTTTATGCAGGTTGAAATTTTTGGGGAATGTTCAATTTACAGGGGAGACTCTGCCGAATTTTCGGCAGAAAGTCTCGGTTTTTAGTAAGTGGGCCCGACATCGGTAAGATGTCGGAATTTCCACAGGATTCGTCTCGGGTTCCGAGGAATTTCGGGGCGGGTCCTGTCAACCTATAAGATTTCAATATGGCCTAAAAGGATGCTTTTTCATAAGATGATAACTTCTTATTATTGACTGTAATAAAGAAATAAGAAAGGTCTTAACTTACACAACAGTGGTCTCAAGGTCTATGGCATATTGGTTGTGTGTGTGAGGGGAAAACCCCTAAAGTGATCTTAGATTTGAATCCTCATTACACCTTAGTTTGGCAGTGTGTGTGTGAGAACATTCGCCCCCTCGGCGGCGCCAACCAAATGCTCGTGGCTTGTTTGGGAGTGCTTTTAGACTGATTAAAAGCGATTTTTGACAACTAAAAACATTTTAATTCCTTATGAACATTTTAACATTTTTATAACAAAATTGCTTTTGCTATAAGTAATTATGAACATAAGTGCTTTTTAGAGGAGTAGTCCCAAACGAACTCAATTCAAGGGGATTAGTTTTATGCGTTTTGTATTATCTTGCTATCTAAATAGCTAGTTAAGCCCAAGGTTTAGGAGAAGGGTCAAATGGCCCATGGCCCAATAGTGCTAGGCATTTCCTTTTCGATTTCTTGAGAAGCATGGTTCCATGTCCATCCAAAGCTAAAGAAGACCCAGGATGTATGTTTCCAAGGTCTAGACCAGATCCACACCTACAAGTCCAAAGTTGACCTCAAATAGCTATTATTACTTGCCAAGAATGAAACATATCCAAAGATGTTACAAGCCCAAGTCTAAATCCATTGAAGCTAGGAGCTCAAGAACAGGAAAAAATGGTTCCATAATTCGACTTATTTTTTACTTTTGTTTTTGTCATTTCCATTTTGGCAATCTTGGCCCTGTTGTTTAGTTAGGTTTGCAATCGCAAATTAACATATGAAATTTGATGTGGTAATATGCAACAACTATATCTGAGTGCATTTTTATCTCTTTAAAACATGTGAAATCAACTCAAAACATAATATTTTTCATAACAAATTTTTACCTGTAGGACTTTTATTTATTTATTTTAGACGATGGGATATATCTTTAGAAGCCGTCATAAAAAGTTACAAAGGAACCTGCCTGTAGGAACGCAACCTCATTAAAACCTATAGGACTTAAATTTCTAACTAAACAACAGGACTAAAATTGGTAAAACTGAAATGATATATAAGAATCAAAGTGGAAAACCAACCAGCCATACTACAAACACTAAAAAAGTCATTTGGCCCAATGTATACGTAAGGTATTGTGTATTGGCGGACCTACTAAATATTCATCTATCTCTCAGATTTGATTCAAACATCCTACCAGAAACCATAGTTCATGCATAGCTCATCATGACCAAGCAACAATCAGCTTATCATTAGGTCAGCATGACTAGCAATTTCATGGGCTCACGAATTGGGCTTCCCTTAAGCAACTAATGACTTTGTGCTTTCCATCTTAAAGTTCAGAATGTAATCTTTCCAACCACATGTTATTTGGGCCAATCCAAGGTCGAAGGAAGGAGTTAAGGCTGAAACGAATTGTTAACTCAGTCTACACGTTTTTGAACCATTTTGCATCTTTTCCTATCCAAAGCCACTATTGCTACCTAAAGCTAAATTAACTGAATGGCAAACACAAGAGAGATTAAAAGCACAAGTTTAATTCAAAAACATAACTAAATCATAAGTTAGAAGGGTACAAAATGATATATAATAATGCATTGATCATCAAGTTCAAGAAAAGGGTTAAATGGCCCATGGCCCAATGGTGACTTAGTTGGACTAGCCATTTCCTTTTCGATTTCTTGATGAGAAGCATGGTTCCAAGTCCATCCAAGCTAAAGAAAACACAGGATGACTGTTTCCAAGGTCTAGACCGGATCCACACTTACAAGTCCAAGTTGATGCCAATAGCTTCTACTTGCCAAGAATGGAACATATCCAAAGATGTTACAAGCCCAAGTCTAAATCAATTGAAGCTAGGAGCTCAAGAACAAGAAGAAATGGTTGTTTTTGTTTTGTCATTTCAATTTTGGCAATCTTGGCCCTGTTGTTTAGTTATGTTTGCAATCACAATTTAACATATATGAAATTTGATGTGGTAATATTCAAAAACTATAGCTGAGTATATTTTTATCTCTTCAAAACACGTGAAATAAACTCAAATCGTAATTATTGTATATTTTTCATAACAATTTTTTACCTGTAGGACTTTTTTTTTCTTTTTATTATTATTATTATTATTTTTGAGACGAAGGGATCTATCATTAGAAATCACCATAAAACGTTACAAAGGAACCTGGATGTAGGAAAGCAACGCAGCCTCATTAAAACCGGTATTGACTTAATTTCTAACTAATAACAGGACTAAAATTGATAAAACTGAAATGATATATATGAATCAAATAAGTGGAGAACAAGTCATACTACAAACACTAAAAATGTCATTTGGCCCAGCGTATACGTAAGGTTTTGTGTATTGGCCGTCCTACTAAATATTCATCTATCTCTCAGATTTGATTCAAACACCCCCATGAAAGAAAATCAATGAAAAGGAGAAAGAACAGATTCAATTCCTTGTTATCCACCTAACTGCCACTGAGAATATTATTGTTCGCATGGATTCTTTGAGAATGCATGTATCATAAATAATGACGGTGCATTATTGTTCTCACATGATGATCAGTGAGAATATTGTTGATCTGATTGAACATCCAATGGTCAGTATTTTAATGTATTGGCGAATTTTTGTAACATTAATAATGCATGGCATCAAAAACTACAACCTCCCAATTTGAGCTAGTTTTTTATTTTATTTTTTAAATCACTCAATTTGAGCTAGTTGAGCAACCAAGTATAGGAATTCAGTACTTTGGGAAGATATTTATTCCTGAATAATACTTCTGAAGTGGGGTAGGTTGAAGAATTAAATGAACTGTTTCAAAATCATACAATATCTGCAATAACAAGTTCAAAATCATATGTAATTCATGTTCCGTTCTATTCGCATGGTACTCAACAACGCTAATATGGAAACTTAGTGCTAATTTTCTTTTATGAATATATAAGCCTATATTAATTAGATGTAATGAGAGTGACGTCCAGTCCCGGCCCTGCCCAGGGGCAGTCAGTGCGACTGCCCTGGGCCCATTATTCAAGGGGGCCCCAAATTTTTTTATTATAATAAGTGTTATATTATATTATAATAAATTAATTTAATATTTTTCCATAATTTTTAGGAATAGGATATTGAGATGAATATGAAATTTTGGAACAAAGGATCCATGATGAGAGTTTTAAAAGAAATTCTTTGATATTGGCTTGACTTGCATTCTTGAAATTCTTTGACTTACTGGTATGGTATCCATAGTTGGACATTTGTTTTCATTATTTAGGAATATGGAAGACATTGCTCAAAGTCTAAAAATATTTTCGAATAAATACTTTCTCAAAAAAACCCAATGCTTAGTTGATAAAACAAGAAGTATACTAGTATTAGTGATTAATGTGCGTAGGGCACATTTTAGATTTTCGCCCTAGGCCTTTGAAAACTCAGGACCGGCCCTGGTGACGTCCCATGTCGAATGATGGAAGTCTAGCTCAATAGGTGGAACATATCGTACGTAAACTTCTCAACTCATTACCAATTGATTTTGGAATGAATATCATATTCTAATAGAAATAATATATATGTTTTCGCGATAATTTATTCTAGTACATTTCACCCCAAATTTTAGTATGAGTTAATGTCGATATTTTGTAGTTTCGGACCCTTTATATTCCCACTTGTATGTACAAAATTTGGCATATTTTCGTGTAAAATACGTATCTACATACATGCATTTCTGCACAAATGATTCTCAAAAGGAATCAACTATTAATAAAATATTTCAATATGGATTCCCTTCCTGATAAAAGCAAAGACATGCATAAAAGGATGAATTTAATAAATTTGTGGAGAATATATGACGCTTGACGCATCCAAATAATGGATGCTTTCTGGCCTTATAATAGTGTGCATGCTCTGGCTTTTCCCCAATACAACAACATACTAAAAGATAGCAAGTACTTTTGCATAGATATTGAAGAGAAGGGAGAGGCATGTCAAGGTCATCAAGTCTCATCACTTTGCAGAGCTCAGAAGCAGTACCACCACGTCTTATTCGTGTGGAGCGCAGACCAAGCTTTGGAAAAAGATTGGAAACCATCGAGGAAGAGGCCGATCAGGGAAGTCACGGTCGCAATTGCAGCGAGAAACAACCGGCATTTGGATCGGGAAGTAAGGCTGAATTTCCAAAACAAAGTCCGGCTTTGGTGGCTCGCTGAACAAGTAATAATACTGTGGAAATAATGCATCAGAAGTATTAAAGTAGTTCAACGTGTATAAATACGAAAATGCTAATGTCAAAGCTAAAATTGTTGCCTTTAGAGAGTTACGTGCTTACGAGAGGCGATTGTATATTGCTCTAGAAGCAATAGTTTAGCTCTGGAAATAATATGCCAAATTTTATTAAAGTTCTACATTGATTGCATACAAGGGCGGAGCCTGAAATTTTTTCACATGATCTGGCTATAATTTTTTTCTTCTGTCTAAAAGCCGTTGGAGGAAGGAGGCCAGAGTGTTTTTGTTGACCTACTGCTTAAGCCAACTGACTTGGATCATCCTCTTACATCCTGATCTAACGAAAACTTCACATGTGCCAGCTTTTAAACCAATTAAAATGTAAGTGTTACCTTCTCTTTCTTATTCAATTTCTGACCAAAAAAATATAGCTTTGATGAATTTTGGGTATGTACATCCACGTACTTAATAGATTAGTTTCCAACCTCTCTTTCTCTCATTGTCAGAGAAAAAAGGAACATCAAATCGATTAGGAAGCTTCTGAACAAAAATCCAAGTTCAAGGTGTTGATGATGTTGGATATTTCCAGTATAGTTTATGGTTACGATATACAGGATGAAAGTTTGCTTCAAGGCATGTATACAAATAAGTGATACAACGAAATGTATGTGTTTCTCAATGTTTTGCTTAGGTAAACACACTAAGACAAGATACCAAAAGACACAAACCGAAGATTCAATTTACAAAAAAACACACTTCCCCTGTGCTCTGCCTCTCTCCCAGTTTTGAGAGTCGGTGGCAATTTCCCACCCATAATGGGTGTTTCTCTGAGCTCTGTCTCAGTAGTCTAGGGCTTTATGCCCTTTCTTTTATGTTGTTTTTGTTTTCTCCTTCCTCTCCAACCCCTTTTAGCCCTGGATTTCACAAAAATCTCCAACCCTTATATTGGTTTTTCAAACTCTTTCACCCCCATGGCCCTCATCCCCTAGATCCCCACTGCTCTCGCCCATATCGCTTGCTCTACTCCTCCCCATCCTCACTCGTTCCAACCTTAATTCAAGCCTGCAGCTATTCATCCTCAACACGCGTGTTCGCGTCTTATTTGGAAGATTGGTAGAGTTTCAACTCGGGTGCTCGCACCACCACCTTCCACGAATTGGTTCTTGTTGGTTCTACTGGCTATGGGCTGTCTTCGGCCTTCGGTTTCATCTGATGTGTGACTGTTGTTCCCTTAGATGTGAGTTTGGGTTCGATGGGTGTGAAGTGCGTCACAGTAGAGTTTGTTATTGGGGATTTCCTGGTTTTATGTTTTTCCAATTTTAAGGCTTTGTTCCAGTGGGTTTGGGGTTCTTGTTTGTTCTGTTGGTTTGGAAGTTTGTTGTTTTGTTTTGGCCCTAGTTTGTAGTTGTCTTCTTGATGCTTCTCCTGTTGTAGGGATAATCATGGCAGTAGCATTTTCTTGTTTTTGTTTTAGTTGCTAGGGTTTCGTTTGTTTTGGGCCTTTTGGATCTTTGCTATGTTGGGCTTTATTTGTAACCCTTTCTTATGAATGAAAGTGAGGAAAAAAAAAAAAAAGGAAAAGAAAAAAGATTCATTTTAATCTTTCAAGATCGTCTAAAATTCTAATTGACTACACTGGCTTAGACTGACACCGCACTAGCATTCCAAGAACTCAATCATTTCTTTGATCTTTCTTTTATTGCACGTCATTCAAGTATAGTTTGTGCAAAAATCCCAACATATTGCCCTTATTTAATAAAAGTACTAAAACATGACACCCTATGAGGGGGGAGGTGGGCACTCCCCCTCCTCCCCTCCTCCCTTCCTCTCCTCCTCTCCCTTTCTTCTTCTCCCATCTTTTTCCCTCCCTCTCATCCTTCTCCCTCTCTTTCCACTTTCCTGGGGGCTCTTGCTGGCCTATCTCTTCCCTTCCCCTCCCCATATCTACTTGGATCTTGGGTTTTTAGCTTAGATCTGTTTGGATCTAGGTCTATTTGTGTGTTTGTTTTGTTTGGTTAGGTGGCTGGTGTTGATTCTGCCTCGACAGTGGCGGCAGCAGTGATGCTAGATTGGGTATCTCCTTGCTTTGAACCTCTGTTTCTCATAGGAAATCCAAGCTTTCTCTCTCTAATGCTAAACTCATGAATACTCAGCTCTCACGCCACAAGCTTCTCAAGCCAACCCAAATTATTCATCTGTAAGCAACTGTTGGTTTTATTGGTGAAAGAAACCAAAGTGCTTCCTAAGGCTCCAGGAACCTTTCGAAGCATTCTTGGGGTTTGATTCTTGAACTTAGACACAGGGGCAACTCCACCCATTCACTCTTTACAGCAGCCCAGACCCATCTGTAGCAGCTGGAACAAAAAAGCCCGTACACCTATAAAAGGCCACTCCTCCTTCACATTTGATATACAATCAGAATATCACATACCACAACCACCACCACAATTTGATTCTCTCTTCTTTTACCTTTGATACTTTCTCTACTTATATTATTATTTTTGGGCAATGGTTCTGTGACTTGGAGACCTATATCCGACTGTGAATGTGCTCATAGCGGACCTTGAGCCTATGTATTGGGGGTCGTATCTTAGAGTCCTGTAGATCGTTAGTACCTGCAAATAGGGAGGCTACAAAGGCTTTAGGACAGCGTCTTTGACGTACTTCACCATACCAGACTTGCTTTCGTAATCTTAATTTATTTTATTTTTATCTACCTATTGTTTGTTTTTGTTTTTTACTTTACCTTAAAAAGCTTTCTATTTTGTTTTAAATATTATTTATAATATAAAGGTTTTTTACATATGGCTTTACGTTAAGTTAAAGAGGAAAACTATAGTTTTTATAACAAGATGCATACAACCTAAGGTGATCAATCAAAGAAAGCAAACACATAGTGCATATGATTAATTTGGTGAAAATGAATTCATCAACAACATCTAAAAATCCATAAACTCAAAGCATCAAAACAAAAGTAATCATGTTTAGGGCTTCAACCTAAGCCCTAGAAAAATAAGAAGTTACATTGAAACTAATAAAATACAAGAAAGAAAGAAATAAAATGAAAGAAACTAAAACAAGAAGGAGAAAGAGAATTGCATCTTTAACCCTTTGCCCAAGGTTCTCTCCAATTATCATGCCATTCTCCCATCTCTTTGGTCCCTAAAAGCTGCACCTTTACTCTATTTGGTGCCCAAGAATTTGCACACCCTTCCATCTGCTGTGCATGCACTACTACAAAAATTGAAATAGATGACCGGGAAAAACCGTCGTCTTTTTCTTTTGAAAACCGTCGTTAAATCGACCGCCATCTTTTGAATGTCAAACTACGACGCTGATTCACCGTCATCTATTATCTGTAAAGACGACGCTTTTACTCAAAACCATCGTCTATTAATTGTAAAGACGACGGTTTTCTGAAATAACCATCGTCTATTATATGTAAAGACGACGGTTTTTGAAATAACCGTTGTCTATTAGGTATAAAGACGACGGTTTTTCTGTAGAACTGTCATTTATTATATCCAAAGACGTCGGGTTTGTTGAAAAAACCGTCGTCTATTAATTGTTAAACTAAAGTCGTAATTTTACATTTTAGCTTTTTTTTTTCTTGTTTCCAATGGTATCAGAAATATATACTCAAATATGCTATTACCCGCGCCATACATATATATACTCAAAAATTGTTTCTTTCATAAATAGAATATCAAGAGTACAATAGAACAAAATAAAATCTTAAAAATGTAAGTACTCTAGGGCCACTAGCTGCAAGCTGCAAGCCTAATTACAATAATAAACCAAAATTTCTTTACCTAATTATCCTTCAAGTCAAGTTCTCCATATGCATACAAAGCTATGCCTTCATCATCACCAATTTTCCTTTGCATGTCTTCCACTTTTACCAATTTTCCTCTGCACTTACAGATCGTTCGTAGGCATGGACATCACTAGCAAACACTATGTCAACCTTGTGATGCATGAACCACGGCTCAAACATGACTCTCATGGTCTCTTCTTTCATGTAATGATAGTTGTATAGCTGTTGTAACTGTTGTACCAGGGAGAATGCAGTAAGACAATCAACCATGGTGTCTCTCTCCTGTTAAATTTTGGTAGCTCCTGCTCAAGCCATTGGTACTGAGGAGTGTATTTACCTTGAAAACAAAGAAATGATATGTTAAATGAGACTGTTGCAGCAGTAAATTTAACAAGGACATTAATGTACAAAAGATTTCACTAATTGATTGGATGTTACATGGACAGAAGAAGTTTCTGCTCAGTTTTCAGGATAATTTGGAAGCAAAAAGTGTTCAATCATTTAAAACAAAGCCACTAGAAAATATCACAAGGATATCATTCCCATATGATGTGAAACTAATTTATATGATGTAATCTGCAGAAATGAACAAAGTTTGATTTACAGTATAACAATCTCTCACACGCCATGAAAGCAAGAGCTAACTATTTCAACTTGATGGGGGTAAAAGCAGATACAAGAGTTGATTTAACAAATGCAGCAAGTATCTAGTTATGTCATCGCCTAATTACTTCACAGACGGCGATTTTAACAAATTTGCAAATTAGACAGTCAGAAAAATAACATGTTTTACACTCCTAGAATTTTCATATCTTATGCTGCATATATGTGAAGGGGCTCCCTGATGGTTTGTGTGGGACATTATACCGGTGAGTGTACAGCTTGAAAGGTTTGTGTTCACCCTGCAACAAAAAGTACCAATCTTCTTTTAGAAAACACTTTTCAAATAGCCAAATTTGCCTTGTAAATTAAACAAAAGCATGAAACACAAACAGAGCAACAACTCATAATCAAATGGAAAAAAATATAACATGTAAATAATAAAAATAAATAAATAAATCAAAGAAGTGGAGAGAGTATGAGTTGTATGATACTTGAAACACTACTGAAAATCAAATCTAACCAGTAAAAGGATACTAGGGATTTGAAATAGCAAAAGCCCCAAGTCTCTTACTGAAACCCTCATTGACCTCGACTCGCAAGGAGATTAGGACAATTATAAGGCTTGGACCTTCAGAGGAGTGCGAGGGCCAGGGGCCTGAAGTGGAGACGACAGCCATGGGCCTGAAGTGGCCTACGCGACAGATTTCGACGAGTCTTTCTAGATCGCGACTACGAAATTGGAAAGCTAACCAGACCAAGCCGCTGAGGTTGATGAGAGAGTTGAAGGCCTGAGATGGAGATCATCGTTAAAGAGCGTGGAGATCGAGATCTTCACCATCCAACCAGCTTTGATTCTCAAATACAGAACCTCCCTCTCCATCTTATGGATTTACGAAGACCTCAATCTCTCAACTCCTTCATTGATATCGATTTTCTGATGATTTTGTAGAGAGTTTCATGAGGGTGTTTTAGAGAGCTGAGGAGGGTTTCAAGGAGGGAGAGATAAGGTTTTTAGAGACGGGGGAAAATCTGAAAATTTGTCGAGTGTGAATTCACTTAAGCAGCCTTTTTTTAGCGTGTTTTAAAAGACGACGCTTGTTAGTGACAAGCATCATCTTTTAAAAATCAAGTGGCCTTTTTTTGTAAATAAAAAACGTCGTATTTTGCCTACAATTAACAACGGTTTTAACAAAAACATCGTCATTACCTCTAAACAACGACGATTTTTTGTCACAAACCGTCGTCTTTACATCTAATAGACGACAGTTCTTTCAAAAAAAACCGTTGTCTTTATATATAATAGACGACAGTTCTTTAAAAAAAACTGTCGTCTTTACAAAAAAAGGTCACTTGATTTTTAAAAGACAACGCTTGTCACTAACAAGTGTCGTCTTTTAAAAATCAATGTGGCCTTTTTTTTGTTCAATGTGTTTTAAAAAACGACGCTTGTTAGTGACAAGCGTCGTCTTTTAAAAATCAATCTAACACTAGTAGTATATAAGATGATATATCATGACGGTTTTAAAAACACCGTCATCTTTTAAAACATAACAACAATTTTAAGATGCACCGTCGTCTATTTTGTGTCGTGATTTAACTATTTTGTAGTAGTGATGCTTTGTTATATCCAAAGGAAGGGATCAATCAATAATAATTAGTAAGCAGCCCACCATTGCATTGTTTACTCTAATTCCTCCCTTTCTCTTTTGTAGGTGCGGCACTTCCTTTTCTCCACATTATTTTCAATTGTTTGACTGCCAAATTCCCTCATCATTTCTATCTCCATATGCATATAAAATTCCACCCCTCTTGACAATGGCAAGGTTGGCCATTGTCCCCTTGTCTCCTCTCCATTATTACAATTGGTTTTAATACATTAAGAGAAATTCTCTCAACTTTACAAATCTGAACCAACTTTACAATATAAAACAATTTTACCGAGAGGTGTGGTAACAAGTAGAAAAAGAGGTGACACAAATGATGCCACAAACAGCCTAAAACGAATTCTCTAAACCAGACTTGGTGTGGGAAGGCCTGAGGTGTCAATATGGATTCAATGGGGCTCAAATTCGGATATGTTAATAGACACCCATTGGAACAACTTCCATGAAGTATGTATTCCTATCCGAGTACCGGAACATGGTGATCCAAAGCCAAGAAATTGACCTACGAAAATGAGCAAAAACAGAATTTATATTCAATAATGCGCTTTTAGCTCACATTTATTCCAACCAAGGTAAAAATCTATAAAAACATAAAAAGGAAGTAAAAGATATAAAATTTCAAGAACTAACTCAAAATAATAGGTGAATTACATGATCAATCATGTACAAAAATGAACCCAACAATGGGCAAAGAAGAGGGTAAGCATTCCATTTAATAACGGAAAGATACTACTTTTTCAAACAAAAAAAAAATATTCTGTACGGAGGAAAAGAGGAAATATTTGTGATTGAAACCTCACAAAAGGCTCACTTCTTTGTTGCTTAAAGTAAGCTTGATTGATCGCCAATGGGGTCTAGCCCAGTAGAAAAGGGCCTTGATTTGCAAACCACTCCCCTCTAGTTTAGACTAGTCTTTTTATTTCTGAGATTGAAGGAGGTGATGGTGTTTGGAGTATTATTGATGGAAAGGTTAGCTTGACTGTCTATAATATCTCTTTCGTTGTAGTCCTTAATATTACTGCCACTCTATGCATGCGGGAAATAGAAACGGACTAACATACAGAGTTACATTTCACTGTTGTTCGGCAGTATCATTTGAAAAATATGTATATTATGGACATGAATTCCTGATGACAAGGCGTTTAATAAATCTTATGACTTTCCAAGTTCTGTAGCAGTAAAATCTCAGGAATTTAAAGATCCAACCTTATACTTCTTTGTTTGTCACTTATTTTAAAGAAATGATGCTCGGTGACCATTGAAGATACCACTCAACTTTCAGAAGGAGTAAACTCACGTTTTTCCTTAACAAACTTTTTGACAGAATATTTTGTGGACAAGCTTTTAGAAACATCCTTAATTTTTCCTATAAGACAAACAACTTTCATTGTTATGTTATGCCAAGGCTAAACTCGCACATTTTGGGTGCACTTGGAGATATTATTCCTTATATGAATTGAATTGATTCATACAAATTTTGGAGACATGATTTTTTACAAATTGATTCTAAACTCGCACAGACATGATTTTTCACTGGATGTTCTACTGTTAGGTGCCTTTTCCCATCCTTCAAACAAGGAGTTGGAGGTTTGTATTTGGATTTTGTATACTACATGCATTGTTAAATTTCGCTTGCAACATTGACTAAATATTAGCATGCGCAGTTGACGCATTGCTTCTATTCCAGCTTATTGCTTCCCTCGTGTATGCTGACAATGGGGCACCTGTGAGAAGACAAGTGACGGGGAAGCTCCTCTTTTGGCAAAACAAGATGGGATTGAATTTGATTCTTGCGATAGACCAAGTAAAATGTTGCATGGGCATGCGTCTTTTAAGCCGAAGATAAGAAACTTTGAGTGGTGGAACGTATGTACTCTTTCTCTAGTGGGTAAAGAATTTTTACTAGAGGCCATGGCCGCCACAATCGCTTACATATAGTATGATGTGCTTCCGATTTCCAATGAGTTTCTGTAGGGAGATAAATGGAGATATGGCTAGATTTTGGTGGGGAAACTCCCAATCTGATTTAAGATTCATTGGAAGTCTTGGCAGCATCTTTGTTTGAGTAAGGAAGCTGGTGGTTTGGGTTATAGGGAATTAATGGATTTTAACCTAGCTTTGTTGGGGAAGCAATGTGTAACATCCCGGTCTGAAAAAGAAATAAAATAATTAAATTAAGAGGAAATAAATTCGAATGAGAAAATAAATTGAAATAAACAATAAAAATAAAATGATTTGAATTAATTAAGGGTTTTGGAAAATAATAATTATTTACTTAATTTTTAAAAGAGGCAAAAAGGTCATTTTAAGTTCGGGAAGGAATTTGGGACTTCCATTATACCGTTGCGTAGAGCACGTTGAAACAAGTCAGTAGACACGTAACGGGCTCGAATCCAAGTTATAACGAGAGAGATACGAGCAAAATTCAAGTAGGGGCAAAATTGTAATTTTGCAAAACTGGTTTTAAAAATCTCTCTCTCTCTCTCTCTCTCTCTCTCTCTCTCTCTCTCCCGTGCGATCCCCCCTCCCCTTCAGAATTTTCTAGCCGCCACTCACCCTCACAGCCACCATCTCCAGCAGCCACCGGCCACGGGAATGGACCGAATCGCACCCCCGCCGCTCCCTCTTCCTTTCCCGGCCAGCCCCCGCCCTTGGACACGCTGGAATCTCACCGGAAACTGCCAGAATCACGTTGGTTTTTGACAGAACTTCCAGCCGCTCGTTCTCTCTCATTTCTTCACCAAATTGGACGTATAAGGTATGGATTTCCACCAATTTTTCCTGATCTAGCTGATGGTTGGGTAGGATTTCTTCAATTTTGAGCGTAGGTAGTTCAATTTTTGATCCAAAGATTTGCCGGATTTCGGGTTGAATTTCCGGCCACTTTTTGGGATATGTTCATTTTACAGAGGAGACTGCCAAAATTTTAGTAGAAAGTCTCGGTTTCTTAGTAAGTGGGCCCGACATCGGTAGGATGCCGGATTTTAAGACGGGGTCCGTCCCGGTTTCAGAGGAAATCCGGGGCAAGTCCTGTCACAATGCTGGAGGCTTGTCCGTAACCCTACCCTCTGTTTGGATGAGAGAAAACAACTCGAAATTTAGCTAAAAGTCGGGAATTTATGAGGAGAAATTGACAATTCCCTTGTTTGGGGAGTTAAGCGCGGAATGTATTAAATGACGCTCGGAAAAAATAGTGGAAATTGGAGCATCAAATTCCCGAGTTTAATTTCCATCAAAATAGGCGTCATTTCACAATTTCTATAGTGCCATTTACAGAATTTTGTCATTTACAAAATTCCACATACATAAATCCAAACACCGAAATCTTCAATTGCCAGAAATTGAAATGTTGGAAATCGAAATTCCGTCATTTTAGAATTCTATGTCATTTTCAATATCTTCATCCAAACGGAGATGCTTACCTTGATGAAAATCGTGAAAGCTCGTTATTTTCCCAACACGGAGTTTATGCATGCCAAAGCTGGGCGAAGAGCTTCGTGGGCTTAGGCTACTTTACTGGCCGTTCGTGACAAATTGATCAATGATGCCAGAATGCTGATCTTTAGTGGAAGCTCTACACAGATGGATAGATGGATTCCCCTTCCACATCAGGGGGTCATTGAACCAACCACTATGGTATCTGATTCGATGCAGAAACCGGTAATTGAGTTGATGGATCTCAATACTCACAAATGGAATTTGAGGGAGGTTGCGGCCTATCTGGTTCAAGAAAATATCCATGACATTCGTTGCATTCCTATTGGGGATACCAACTTACTGGATCATATAATATCATAGTATGGCCTTGGAATAGCACCAGAATCTATACAGTTAAGTCGGGATGTCATTATTGTGGGAGCAAATTTCCCCACGAGAATATTCGATTAGAAAGATTCCCCTTTCTTCTTTGCCGCCTCTTTCTCCCTGCAAAATAGAACAAATAAGAGGACCACACTCAGGGGGTGTTGGCCAAAGGCCCCCCGATGCCTAAATTAGCTCAATTGAATCGTATAGAAAACAATAGCTAATAGGGTACGGAGATATGTTTATGGTGTAAATCGGGCGGCTGGAGCCTTATGTAAGAGAGAGAGAGAGAGAGAGAGAGAGGAGGTGGCTAGGGTTTGTGAGGGGAAGATCTCTACACAGTTTTAGTAGTCATTCTGACGTACCTCAATCCTTGTGCATAGCCAAGTATTTATAGGGGGCCTCGACGAGGTTGGTGAGGTTGGTGTATTTAGGGATTTGATAATCAAATCCCTAATTAAGGCAAGAATCAAATACACCCAATCTGAATCAAATAACCTCCCAATTAATTGGGAATTGTAGTATGAATCAAATCAATTCTCAACCTAATTAGGTAACATTCAATTTAATTGGGTAATCCCCAATTAAATTGAGTAACTCCCAATTAGGTTGAATTATTCCCAATTAGGTCAAATAATCCCCAAATGGGAGGAATTATTTGACCTAGGGTTCTGATTTAATTCGGTTCCCACAATTATATCTTCATAATAAAAATCAGGGATCTCTTACTTGGATTTGGTCACTCTTCTCATCTGATTTCAGAAAAGATATGGTCTGAAATTTGGAGAGTCAAAACCCTTCCAAAGATCAAGCTAGTTTGCTGGAGGTCAACAAGACTCATCAATCTATTCAGGAAGAAGATCATTGCATCACCTTTGTGCCTATTTGTGAGCAGTCATAAGAATCAGTAGAACATATGCTCTTCTTATGTCCTTGGACTCAAGTGGTGTGTTTGGATCACTACTGAATTACAGAGTGAATTATAGAGCATAACCAAGGTCTAAAATATCGAGAGTTTCGGAAATATCGGTGGTCCAAAAACACAGATATATCGATGGAAATATCAAGGAAATATCGATATCGATAAGAATTGAATAAAAATCACGGAAATTCTGAGAAAAACTTGGAAATTTTTATTGAAACTTTAGAGGATGTTTATTTAGTCAATTATCTATTATTTTATCACAAAAAAATGGAATAAAATGCATGGCATGGTGGGTTTGAGTGATTTAAGTTGATTATGTAGCGACCTGACAAATACTGTGTCTTTAGAAAATATGTAGTAATTAGTGAAAGAAAATTAAACAAACCATAATTTTTTAGTTATAATAATTTACTACAATATATTACATATGATAAGCTATGAGCTTGACAAAAAAGAGCAAAAATAAAAATATGAGTAACTTAGTACCAAATAGAAAAAATTCCTATTAAAGTTAAAACTTAGTATCACATATAATGAACAATATTAAAACTCAATAGTGAATAATAACACAACTCCATAATATATAACCAAAAAAAATATACAACTCCATAATAAAATAATAAATAACTTTAAACATATACCTAAATTTATCATTAGGGAATTTTTTTTTAATGGAAATTTATCCTTGATAATATTAGCTTGCAGAAATTTTAAAGACCATATAAATATTACACATCGTAGCTTTATTAACAAACTCAGTCGCAGCGTGTTGGATAAGGCGCAGTGGATGGATCCCATCCATCCACTGTGTCTTATTCTGACGAAATTGTGAAAATTGTTCCTTTTTGCATGAGAGGGCCCATACACTAAGGTATCCCTTGATTTAGCTAAATTAAGGGATTGGGAGGGCCTGCTATGCAATGTCGTCTAATGATCCATCCAATCCGTCCATTTTTAGGTTTCCTATAAAAATCATCCTTGAAAAAATGTCGATGTACTGTTCAACTTGCCATCAACATTTTTTCAGGGATGATTTGAGATATGAGCCTTTGAGTAAATTTAAATCATGTAATGGCCCAAACACAAAAACAAAAGCTCTTTTTGTTGGTTTTGAAAGAATGAAAGTGGGCTTGAATCCAATGTATTTTAATATTTTAAAAAAATAAACCAACTTTGGTCCATTTTTCAAATATGGTACAAACAATTATATAATCCAATTCCTTGAACTATATAGTTTCTTAAAAATTGGAACAAAAAAGTACCATCAATTTATCTTTCTCTCAAGAACTTAAGTTTCTTTACCGTAATTATATGACTAAATTACATTCATTTGTGGACGGACATAGCTCTCTTCATATGCTTCTAACAGTTGACTCTCGATAGCTAAAGCTCTAATTATTCTAACAGTTCCCAAAAGCTTGATGTCAACAAAGTATTTCATATTCTATTACATGTACTCGAACACATTAAAAAAAGTACTTAGCATTGATAGTTGCAAGTAGTATTTAAACTCAAATGTTAAAGTCGTACTATTAAAGATATTAAAGCTAGAAGGCAGAGAACCATGCAACAACAAAAGTTTTTTTAAAAAGGAAAAAGAAAAAAAGAGCCCTTAAATCATCTCTCCCTGTAATTTCCTGTCTACCACTGCTGAGCCATCCTGAAATCTTGAAATTGGTGAGACAAAACTAGAAAGCTTCCATATCAGTTACAAGTAAGATTACCAATTAATGAATCTAATTTGCCTTCACTTCAATTACTGGAATCTTTTGTTTACGTAGATATAGATAATTGACAACCCAAACTTAACCTTGGTTCAATGGAAGGCCGTAAGTGTAGGGTTTCCGCGAGTTTGTATATGAGTTTGTACTATGTTCAAAGATCGAGTATATGGATTTGAAATGAACATTTTAATTGCGAGTGGTTTAAGTAGTCAACACATTATTTTTTATTTTTAATATTTTTTATTTATAACAGTATAGCAACCGGAGCCCGTTTACGAATTTTAAATATTTATAGTACGTATTTTAAATTGTATGTGCAACTGGCAACTGCAGTATGAATTTTCTTATTTGGCTGCTAAGCCTTTCTTTAATTGCTAATTGTCAATGAAGATAAATTGATAAATTAAGAACATAAAAATACCAATTTAAGTATTTGTTTGAATTATTTGTGCACATCGCCAACTGCGTCACTGAATACAAATGGTATATTACATAATTATAACTCTGTTACCCTCCTCAGTACTTGAACAATTCATTATTTACTCTAATGTGTAGCAAACAAAACACAAATAGCAAAAGAATCCTCAGCCATATATAGCAGCAGTCGCTATTTGCTCATGCATGTGTGATAGCTTTGTTAGAGTATGTAGAGCTAGGATTGTGACAAGTGTCACTTAGTCATTGACTGATGTTAGAATTAGTTAGTAAGTTGTTGTAATCAGTTGGAGCCTTATAAAGCTTAACTCTCTGTATTGTATGGTTCACTGAGAAAATAATACAGATTTGTTCATCTTCTTTTTAATTCTCTCTCTACTTCTCTTTTGTTAACATGGTATCACGAGCCATGGATCGATCCTGCGTTCTTCTGCTTCCGCTTTCTATGCCTTGACATTCTTTTCTAGAACTTCATGGAAATCGATGTCTATATCTGATTCTTCCACTTCATTCTTGAATTATCAATTTCATCAAACTGCCTTTAGTGTTTCTATTCAGCTTGTTATCTGGGATTTTTCAGTCTCATATTTGATTCGAGGACGTCTCAATTGGGTTTTGTTGCTGATTTTGGGATAATACTCAATTGATACTCGGTTTTGGGAATTTTCAATGTACTTGATCAATTCCAAGCATTTCTGCTTCCCCCTTCCAATCTCTACTCATCTTTGTTCTCTTGCTTCTGGTTCTTTGGCTTTTCTTTCTTCACGATAGTGCCAAGAATTGTTCTCTACGCTTTGCCTACTACATGTTCACTCTATTGCCTCATCGACTGTTCTTTGCAACTCTTTCTTTCTTTCTGTTGTTCAACAAGATGGTGACTCCTACTCAACTTCCACTTGTTCAATCTCCGATTGCAACTCTCATTCCTAATGTTTCTACATACATCTGTGACAGTCAGGCTTGCTGATACAAATTATTGGACTTGGCATTTCCAAATGAATCTTCTTCTTGAAGGTCATGGCCTCTTGGGTTTTGTAGATGGTTCAAGGACATGTCCTGCACATTTTGATAAAGATTTAGATCTTGAAGGTGTTGAGATTGATGCTTATCAAGTTTGGAAGATGCACGATGACAATTTAGAGTTGTTTTTGAAAAGTATCTCTCTATTCATGGAGAATCCCGCATTATATGGACAGAATACGAGTTAATTAGGAAAGAACACAGGCTGATCTTCAGCCCTGAAAAACAGCTAACCTACCATAAATACATCAATCTAATTATAGCCTACAGCTAGTATATCCTAATTAAGGAAAGAATCTGTTGGTATTAAATCTGTATAAGTCAAGGCTGTCAATCCGCTGTCAATCTGTCAAAGCTGTCAATCTGCTGGCATTAAGCGTGTAGTTATTTCCTTTGACATCCCTCCTCAAATTGATGCTGGTAAATCGACAAGCATCAATTTGCTAACGAGGAAATGATGGCGCTGACGTGTCATGGATTTGGTGAAGATATTTGCGATCTGCAGAGTAGTGGAGACATGTGGAAGGGTGATAACTTGATGATCATAGGCTTCTCTGATTGAGTGATAGTCAACCTCGATGTGCTTGGTGAGTTCGTGATAAACGGGGTTGGCTGCAATTTGGATGGCACTAGTGTTGTCAACATGTAGTGGAGTAGGATGAACTGGACTGAAACCAAGCTCTGTGAGGAGACCATGCAGCCAAATGATCTCGGAGCATGCAGCAGACATGGCTCGGTACTCTGCCTTAGTAGATGATTTGGAGACGTGGTCCTGCTTCTTGCATTTCCAAGAGATAAGTGCATCACCAAGAAACATACACCAGCCGGTAGTAGATTTCCTAGTGTCTGGGCAACCGGCCCAATCAGCGTCACTATAGGCTTGTAGCTGAAGTGAGGAACCTTTAGGGAAGAATAAGCCACGACTAGGTGTGCCAAGAATGTAGCGAATGATGCGGCGGATGACAAATAGATGAAGATGCCTTGGGGCTTGCATGAATTTGCTAATAGTGTGAACAGCATAAGAGATGTCTGGTCGGGTAATGGTTAGATAGATACCAACCAGCTTCCAATAGATAGTAGGGTCCTCAAGAAGCTCCCCTTCGTCACGTCGATATTTCACATTAAGTTCCATGGGGGTGTCAACGGAAGTAGTGTTGGTGAGGCTAGCTAACTGTACCAGATCTTGACTATACTTGTGCTGATGCAGGAAGAGACCGTGAGGCTGATGATGCACCTCTAAACCCAAGAAATAGGTGAGCTGGCCAAGGTCTTTCATGTGGAATGTAGAATGCAACAAAGTCTGAACTGCAGAGATTGCCTCCAAGTCAGAGCCGGTGATGACGATATCATCCACATAAACAAGGAGGACAACGATACCCATGGATGTCCTTTGGAGAAAAAGGGAGGAGTCATACTGACTTTGAGTGAAAGAAAAACCAAGCAAAGTGGATCGAAACTTTTCAAGTGCGAGAAGTTCGGTTTCAACAGCTTTCCGCTAACACTCATGCTCCATTGCCTGTTTATAAGACGAAGGAAGAGAAATAGAAGGCAAGGTGGCTGTGAAGGATGAAGGAGGAGAGGAACCAAACCTATATGGGGGTCGACGAACCCGAGTACTATGTCTGAGAGGGGGAGGTACAGTTGTTGGAACAGGAGCAGCAATCGGGGAAGGAGCTTGAGGGGGCTCGGGAGGTGCTGAAGGCTGGTGGGAAGTGGCGGAGGAGCGTCGTTGATACACTAGGAGAGGCTTAGAAGGGACTGAAGCTGCAGAAGAGTTAGCAAACATAGGCAAAACAGAAAATGAAGGAGAAACGGGATCCTGATGCGTGGAAAAAAAAATACTGATTTTCTAGAAAGATTACATTTCTAGAAACTCGAATGCGCCGCAAATTTGGATCATAGCAAAGAAAACCTTTCTGGTGTACTGAATATCCTAGGAAAGAGCACTGAATCGATTGAGACGTGAGTTTTGTGCGTTCATGTGCAGGAAGATGAACATAACAGACACAACCAAAGGTACGAAGGTTAGAATAAATTGGAGGGTGACCAAATAACCTGGTGAAAGGAGAGTCGTGGTTCAATGTGGGAGAAGGTAACCTGTTGATGAGATGGACAGCAGTGGAGAGAGCTTCACACAAAAAACGAGAGGGCGTAGATGACTTTAACAGGAGAGTGCGAACAACATCAAGAAGGTGACGGTTCTTCCTTTCAGCCACCCCATTTTGTTGAGGTGTTGAAGGGCAAGACCGTTGAGAGATGATGCTGTGATTCTGTAGGAAGTCCTGGAACAAATGAGACATATACTCACCCCCATTGTCAGAACGAAGGATTTTGATATGGGCCGAAAATTGGGTTTGAATATATGCATGAAAAATCTTAAAAACAGAAAAGACTTCGTCTTTAGATGAAGAAAATATATCCATGTGAAACGGCTATAGTCATCAATAAAAGTGACAAAGTATTTGTAATTAGCATGAGAAGTGACTGGTGCCATACCCCACACATCACTATGTATCAGATCGAAAGGTTGGACTACATGTGGTGTGTGAATAGGAAATGGCAGAGTCTTACTTTTGCCAAGTCGACAAGAATTGCAATCAAATTGAACATCACTAAGAGATGGTGATTCTTTATTCCCAAGAAAACCAGATTTCAGTAAATCATGAACTGCATCAGAGTTTGGGTTTCTGAGACCTTTATGCCACACTCGGTAATCAACATGAGCAGAATTACAAGTGACAAAGGGCAAAGAAAAAAAAGAAGACAAAGGAAATTGAAGAGGAAAAAGACGTCCCACTTTATGCCCCCTCGCGATCATCCTCCCTGACTGTTGATCCTGCACAACACAACCAGATTTAGAGAATTCCACTTTACAATCATTATCAACCAACTGACCGACAGACACAAGATTAGTGGTAAGGCCAGGAGATACGAAGACATCAGTGAGAGAGGGAGAAACATCACTAGTGGCCGTGATAGGTAAATTATTGCCATTAGCAGTATGAATTTTGAGATTTCCAAAATATTTGTTTACATTGATAAGAGAATTAGCATTGTTTGTCATATGATGGGAAGCCCCGGAATCAAAGTACCAAGGAGATGATGTAGAGAAGGGTTTACCTGAGAGTCCTAAAGCTGAAAATGCAGAAATGATCATTTGTTGAATCATGTTAGGGGTCACAGGTTGGACATGAGCAGGAGCACTTTGTGTCAAAGGTGCTGTATTCACAGAACTACCAGCACTAGAAAACCAACTGAGATAGTATATGCTGTCTCTGATTTTTTGGGGGGTCGAGTAGGGCATTCTTTGATGATATGGCCATTCTTTTTGCAGTAGTTGCAGAATTTTCGGGGACAATTTGCAGCATAATGGCCAAATCCCTTGCAACAAAAGCATTGAACGATGCTTATATCCCTGCCTTGTGGATTACCTTGTGCTGCATAGGCCACAGGAACAGATGTAGATCGCAGTTGTTCCTGTCTGCCGCGCAAATCTCACGGCCTGGAGTTCCGGGCCGAGGGGACGTGCGTTAACACGCGGTTTCCTGCTTTTGGACGGGGTGCGTTTGTGCGCGGGCGTGCCAGCACGGTCTACCGTGCGTCGAGGTGTTTGAAGCGGGTGAAAGTGTTAAGATAGTGCGCCTGTTTGAACTCGTCTTCTAATCAAACGATTGTAGCCGAGAGAGGAACAAGTCTCGGCTGTAAGGTTCACGGCCTGAACTACAAGGCCGTTGAGTGGTGGTGTTTGGTGGGTTTTAGGGCGGTGCTCCGGCGCGCCACTCAATGAGCGGCGGCCGTATGATATATGAGGTGAGTGAGCGAATAACAGGGGTGGTGCTCCGGCGCCTTGAAAATCAAGGGTCGTTTGATATATTGATAAATGGATTTTCCTTACAAACTAACACTACTCCTAGAAAAGCAAGTAAAGATATTGAAAGTGCATTACAGGAAAATATAAGTTGCTCCGTGGGAGGCTTTTGTTTGGTGTTTGAACCCTTTAAAAGTAGTCCCGAGTCTTGTATTTATAGGCAGAGCTTCCTGGAGGGGTAATCGAGGCTGAAAATCTGCATGGTGGAGCCTGATTATGCCAAGTGGGCAGTCTAATCGACATTTGGGATTGTGAAGTATGGTGGTGTGACCCCATGAATCCCGGTGAATCTCGGCCGCCGCCCTGATCGTGGGTTCTGCGCTTCTGGCCGTGGAGACGCATTTATTGCTCTGATAGCCAATTACCTAATCTATCAAGCTGCAAAGAGCTTTGTGAGAATGTTGGCGTCTAATCACTCTGATCCCTGTCACCAAATCCTGACTCCAATCACTTCCCACCTTCCCTCGCGCATTAAATGTTTATTCTTGGTCAGTGGGTTTGCTGCAATAAACAGAGACCTTGCTTCATTAAATGGAGCGTGGGACCCTGCTGTCACGTGATGATCTGACTTTAATGCCTTTGGCCGTGACCTTGCTCGATCTCGGCCTCGGCCTATAACCTTGGCCGAGATAACCATGCCTTGGTGATTTTTCCTTGTTTCTCTGGAACGCCAAACACCCTGACAAAACGCTGCGTTTCAGTTTGAAGCCGAGAAGAGAAGTTCCCCCGGCCAATTCATGGCCGTGATTTATTAAGCACAAACAGTTCCATGGTGGTTTGAGTGAGAAGACGCTGTTCCTCGCGAAGGAGATAATTGAGGCATGTATCCAAGGAGGGGACAGATTCTCGGTTCATAAGATTGGATATGGTGCCTTCAAATTCAGGTCTCAGTTTCATTAGAAATTGATCCCTCTGAGTAGTTTCATGGACAGATTGAACAGAACTAAGACCTTCGGATGGTAAGTCAGCATAAACTATATCAGTGTATTCAGCCCAAAGATTAGTGAATCTAGAGTAAAAATTAGAGATAGAAAGACTATCCTGTTAGAGAGTGGCCAATTCATGTTCAAGCTAGAACCGACGAGCAATGTTTCGTTGACTATAGATCTTCTTCACGTAAGTCCACATCTGAGCTGCAGTCTGAGAGGATCGAAGGTTCAAGATGATATTGGGTTCAACAGATCCTAAAATCCATGCCATAACTTGAGCGTCCTTGAATTCCCACTTGGCGTGCTCGTCTTTGTCTTTGTTTTTGTCAGGAGCTAGGTTACTTCCCTCAACATGTCCCCACAGCTCCTTACCTTTGATGAAAATCCTGAAGTGAAACGCCCAAGCAGAGTAGTTCTTGCCATTGAACCGAATCAAAGAAACATCATACTTATCTGAAGACATGAGGTCAAGAGAACTTGATCAAGAATAACCGAGACTCAGGGACTTGAGAGCAAGAGACAATTCAGAGCTGTAGCTCTGATACCATGAAAATTTAGAGTTGTTTCTGAAAAGTATCTCTCTATTCATGGAGAATCCCCCATTATATAGATAGAATACGAGTTAATTATGAAAGAACACATGCTGATCTTCAGCCCTGAAAAACAGCTAACCTACCATATATACATCAATCTAATTATAGCCTACAGCTAGTATATCCTAATTAAGGAAAGAATCTGCTGGTATTAAATCTGTATAAGTCAAGGCTGTCAATCCGATGTCAATCTGTCAAAGCTGTCAATCTGCTGGCATTAAGCGTGTAGTTATTTCCTTTGACAGTTCCTTTTATCACTGCTTATTGCAACTCTCTCTTCCACTGCAATTCTGCTATTTGGGTCCTATGGATGTTCTTCTGGTTGGGTATGTCTATTGTTCATCCTCTATCTCTCTGATTTCAATAATTGGAGAATACCTATAGTCAAAGATTCAAGCTTTCTATTCACCTTTGCTTGCTATAAAATCAACTTCATGTTCTTGAATACATCACCATTGATCAAATATTGATGGTTCATTTGTTATTTTCTCTGTTAATTTTCTTGTGCATCACAAATCTCAATACCCCTATTCTGGTCATTTAAATCCCAATTCTTTGGAGGATAAGCAAATCTTCAGTCGATCAATACTTATATGGCTTTGTCACAATTATCTTCTCAATCTTCTTATCTCAAGGAACAATGAATTTCTCATATCTCGTTCTCTCCTATCTGTTTCTCCAATCTCAAAGGGAACAAACTCCTTTCTACAGTCTCTAAGGGAACCAAAGAATTTATTAATTCTTCCTCTTTTCTATCTTCTTTCTACAATCTTTAGGGAACAAAAGAATTTCCCACTTCTTCTCTTCTTCTATCTCTCAAAGGGAACAAACTCTTTTCTACAGTCTCTAAGGGAACCAAAGAATTTATTAATTCTTCCTCTTTTCTATCTTCTTCTATCTCTTTCTAGAATTTCTCTCTTCTCTTCTTCTATCTCTATCTCAATGTGGGGGTCTGATTACATCATTGATTTGAAATAGAGTTGGTCCTCTTTCCTGGGTTATATGCTTCACATGCAGCTCACTATAGCAGTACTCTTCTATCTCAAGCTTTGGATTGGTGCTCCAAGCAAAACAAATATGTATTCTACTCAGCTTCAACTACAGCACATCACTACTACAAAAAACGAAATAGACGACGGGGATCCACCGTCGTTGTAATGCTTTGAAATCCGTCGTTAAATCGACCGCCGTCAATTTGGGTGTCAAACTACGACGGCTTTTCACCGTCGTTGTTTATCTGTAAAGACGACGGTTTTTAAAGAAAATCGTCGTTGTTTAAAGGTAAAGATCGTTAATTATAGGATGAAAGACGACGGTTTTAAAAACCGTCGTGTATTGTATGTAAAGATGACGGTTTTTTATGAAAACTGTCATCTTTACATACAATAGACGACCCTTTTTTAAAAAAAAACAGTCATCTTTACTTCACAATAGATGACCCTTTTTTAAAAAAACCGTCATCTTTACATATAATAGATGACCCTTTTTAAAAAAAACTGTCATCTTTACATATAATAGACGACCCTTTTTTAAAAAAAAACGTCATCTTTACCTATATTAGACGACCTTTTTTATAAAAACCGTCGTTAATTATCTGTAAAGATCATGATTTATTATAAAAACCGTCGTCTAATAAGTTCCCAAATTGCTACATTTTAGTTCTTTTTGATTTCCTATGATGCTATACAACGATTTTAACTAGAAAACCAACCATAATGCTTTATTAATGAATATATACACTCAAAAATAGTTTCTTTCATAAAACTTGAAGATTCAATAGTTATTACATAGTTAACCAATCGTTATTCTACAACAAACATAATTCCTAACAAGACCTACGTACTCCTAATCCAAGCCTTCCTCATCCAAACATACAAATGATGCACAACTGAAGTCTCCTCCATCATCCCTGTAAATAAATCAAAATGACAGAGAGAAAAAAAAGAAGCTAAGATTATAAACATAAAAAATTAGGTGGAAGAGAAATTTTACCATTGGACCATATTTCCATAGAAAACTTGTAAAATGAGCATAAAAAAGACCATCGAGAACCTGCAAAAGAAAAAATATATAAATAAAATGATAGTGAAACGAGAAGGTAACAAATTTTCAACAACAAAAAAACATACGACTCACATAGAAAACCTGCAAAAGAAAAAGTTATAAATCTGCAAGCTTCCTCCTCATCTCCTGATAATCAAATCAGAAAATCTAAAAAGAAACCAGAAATATAAAAAAAATATGTAAACAAACCAGACAAATCAAGAGAGACAAAATTTGAAATCAGGGAGACAAAGAACATACTAGAAACGCAAAGAGACTAATCCAGAATTTACTAGCAAGATATAGAAGGGTATTGAGAGATTAGGTGACTTTCAAATCAAACCTTTCAACCAGCTTTGATTCTCAAATACAGAACCTCCCTCTACATCTTATGGATCTGCGAAAATCTCTCAACTCTTTCATTGATATCGATTTTTTGATGATTTTGTAGAGAGTTTCATGAGGGTGTTTTAGAGAGTGCAGGAGGGTTTCAAGGAGGGAGAGATAAGGTTTTCAGAGACGGGGGAAAATCTGAAAATTTGTCGAGCGCGAATTCACTTAAGGAGCCTTTTTTTAGCGTGTTTTAAAAGACGACGCTTGTTAATGAGAGATAAGGTTTTCAAAGACGGGTGAAAATTTGAAAATTTGTCGAGCGCGAATTCACTTAAGCGGCCATTTTTTAGCGTGTTTTAAAAGACGACGCTTTTTTAAAAAAAAACCGTCATCTTTACATATAATAGACGACCCTTTTTTAAAAAAAAACCGTCGTCTTTACATATAATAGACGACGGTTTTTTTTATAAAAAGCGTCATCTTTACATATAATAGACGACCCTTTTTACAAAAAAGCGTCATCTTTACATATAATAGACGACCCTTTTTTTTAAAAAACCGTCGTCTTTACATATAATAGACGACGGTTTTTTTTATAAAAGCGTCATCTTTACATATATTCTCACTCACTCAAAATCTTGTCAAATGGAATCTTGTCAAATGGTATATTCTCTCCAAATGTTAAATTTTTTTCAACAATATGTGTTTTTAGAGTTAGTTTTGAGTTTCTGCCAATTTTTTGTTATTATTTTATGTTATTTTTTTTATATTTGACAATATTTGTTTTTTTTTTGTAGGGAATTGTCAAGACTTTGACGGCTAAAGTCGAAAAACATATCCTCCGCCACTACCATCACAATAGGCTTGTAGATTTTATTATTGTACTTTGTTAATTTATGTGTACATTTGTATATTATATATATTGGATAATTTGACCACTATTTTTCATATGTAATTTTATTTTGAATATGTCAATTTAAATTAAAGTAATTAAAAAAATAAAATCATACAATTAAATTAAATTTAAAAAGTAAAAATTTGAAAAAATTAATATAATGAAATTGATATAAGAGAAATAATAAAACAAAATATGAAAATCCTTGCGCAACAAAATATTTCGTCGCGCAAACTAACTAGTTTATTTTTAATTAAATTTTTTTTTTAAAAAAATAAATATTTCGTCGCGCAAAGTATATTTGCGCGACGTTAAGGTTCGTCGCACAAAGTGGTTAAGGTTCGTCGCGCAAAGTAAATAATATTCGTCGCGCAAAGTAGATAATATTCGTCGCACAAAGTGGAACTATTTGTCGCGCAAGGTTGCTATTATTCGTCGCGCAAAGTAGTTCGAATTCGTCGCGCAAAGTGTCTTTGAGCGACGTTAGTGTTCGTCGTGCAAAGTTATTATCGTTCGTCGCGCAAACTTGCGCGAGACGGGTTTTGCTCGACAGAACTTGAGCGACTAAAAGTTCGTCGCGCAAAGTTTGCGCGACGAAATTGTACTTTGCGCAACAAACTTATATCGTCGCGCAAAGTGTTTTTTGTAATAGTGTAGACGACCCTTTTTTAAAAAAACCGTCATCTTTACTTCACAATAGACGACCTTTTTTTACAAAAAAGCATCATCTTTACATATAATAGACGACCCTTTTTTAAAAAAACCATCATCTTTACTTCATAATAGACGACCCTTTTTAAAAAAAAACCGTCATCTTTACATATAATAGACGACAGTTTTTTCAAAACAACCATGTCCTTACCAAAAAAAGGACACTTGATTTTTAAAAGACGACGCTTGTCATATCTGCTGTCGTCGTTTTTTGGTCATATTTTAACTCTGAAGAAAACCTTTTTAATAAGACGACGCTTTTTTATTTGTGTGCGTCGTTATAAAAAAATATTCAATAGTACCTCCGTTTTTTAGTTGTTTAAGTCACTTATCCACGACGGTTTTTTTGTTACCGTCGTCTTTTTACACACAACGACGGTTTTTTCTTCTACCGTCGTCTTTTTCTGGTCGTCTTTTTCACTTTTTGTAGTAGTGGCGGTCCCCCAACCTCAACATCAACCCTGTCAACAACACTACATATGAATTTTACGTTGTTTCTGTTTCTTGCTTTTCTTTTATGTAACATTCCATGTGAGTCTAAATTAGTCTAAATTGGAACCATTGATGCTGATAGTGAGTTTAGGTTACATATATATATATATATATCATTGGGATGGATCACCCTTCTCCATCGATAGAGATCTTCCTTAATATCTCCCTCTCTCCCTTTCTTAATTAGCATAAATTGTTGAAATATACTTAAAATCAAACATGAAATTCTTGGAGACCATAGTTGCGATGGTTTTAGGTATTACTCTTTCCTTCAACATTGCGGGAAACATGAGCTGCAATGCTGCTGGACAGTATGACTACTTTAAGTTTGTTCAGGAGTCTCCTTTTGCATTTTGCAAATATGGTAATGGAATTAATAGATGCAACATCCTACCTCTGCCGCGGATATTTACCATTCATGGCTTGTGGCCAAGCAACTTCACAAATCGTCATGAACCTTGCGTTGGTGCACAATTTAGTAGAGATGTGGTATATCTCTATCATACATACATACACATATTGAGAATAATGCATTTAGCTTCTGTTATGTTTCTCGTGTTTTGTTTTGTTTACTTTTGGTTTTAGTTTTTTGGTTTTTTTTTTGGCATGCATGCACGAAATGATATCTAATTTTTCTTTGCCATTGTTAGATGAATGAAGCCTCCAATGATGACTTGCGAGCTGATCTGCAGTTGTCATGGCGAAGCTTCAACAGTCGGTGGTCAAATATGGACTTCTGGGAATATGAATACAACAAACACGGCAAGTGCTCCGACCACAAGTTTTCGCAGACGCAATACTTCGACCGTGCCAGGAGTTTGTGGAAGCAATACAAAGCTCATACTCTATTTTCTAATCGCTCGCTTGAACCAGGCAAGTCATATCGTTTAACTGACCTTGAACAAGCCATCCGATCATTTATAAACTCGAGGAAACCTCTTCTCCGGTGCAAGAAAATTACAGAACAGAACGCAACAAAACAATATTTGCTGGAAGTCGTAATTTGCTTTGATGACAGAGCAATCAATCCAGTGAATTGTCCCGGGAGGAAAGAATGTGATCCACTATCACGTGTATGGTATATGCTATAGCCTATAGGTAGAAGGGTGAATTAAGCTATATTGATATAAATCTAATAAGGATGAAATATATAATCTATGAATAAATGTGTATGTAGCTATGTGACACGATGAGCTAATCGTGATCATGATCGTAATGCTTAATTTGCAGTTTGTGTTATATATAATCTATGTTCTGATTTCTTAATGCACATCCCTACCCTATATAGTTTTGCAACAGGCATAGTCATCATGTTTATCTGGAAATGGAAAATCTTATATGAATTGCATGCATATATCAATACTACAAGTTTAATTACGTCTCTTTTGATCATCAACTACAGTGTACATAGAAAAAATGAAAACTCTTGTACGTACAGTGAGAAAAAGATGAGAATTTTCTTTCTTAAAAAATCAGTGCTTTTTATTAGTTGTTTGAAATTAGAAGCTTGGATCATAATGTTGTATCAAACTCGTGTACATGACACACTAAGAAATTCTATATTGCCAGATTTTCTCATCTCTCAAGTTTGTTGCCTCCCAAGACCTATCGAAACTATACTATTCACATATACAACAATTGGCGGATCCAGTGTCGGCATACAAATTTGAACAGTAGGAAGAGACATTCGGTTTTCGGTGCGGAGGTTATAGCAAATTGTGCATCCATCTTTGTCAACCACAAGAAGCTCATCGCTTTTCCAGAGTGGCAATGCCCATCCGCCATCCCTGAGGTCCATTATGGGGATCGATGCGAGCTCAAAACCTGCGTGTTTTGTCCAAACACAAGCACCAAAATCATCGTCCATCAGCCACATTCCAAAGTACGGACTAACATCATAACTGCTATCCCAAACACAAAGAGCAATGGAAGATTCATTCCACACTCTAAGCTTCATGAAAAGCCCAAAAAAAGTTGTATCATGGACTGGCACCTCATCTGGCAACGCTACCTCATCACTCATGTCAAACGAAACCATCACTTTCCTAATGATATCGTCATATCGAGTTTCCTCACTATATATATCCAAGAATTCCTTTTGTTGCTCAGTTCCCAACCAATAACACATCCCCTTAAAGTATATCTCGAAATTTTCAGGCCAAAGGAAAGTAGTTTCTGTTTCCAAAGAGTAACTCTTGATCTCTCTCCAAGAAGAAGATTCTTCACTACTTCCCAGCGTGTACACTTGTACTCTCAGAGGATAAATAACCACAGAATATAATGTATGAGCATGCAGTTGCAAACCATCAAATATAATGCTAACAACTTTATAAGCTTTAGATATAGGATCATAGCCAAATCCCATGGCCCATCCGAGCCGATCTAATGATAGATACAGGCCATACTGCTGACATACGGACTCCCAATCCGTAAAGTATTTCTCCGAGGGAAGAAGCTTGAATTCCCGAATTGCCGGATTCCACAAAAACACCTTACTATAATTATCTACGTGTACACAAATGATTCCATGACAATGGCCTACAATCCTAAGTTCTTCACCACCACTCATTACACTCAGGAACATTGATGTCCTCCACCCTAGACAATAGAAATGTATGCGCACCATCATCTACGTCCTCGCAAAAAGTAAGCATTGAGAACACTGATTCGGTCTCGCTAGCGTTCGGGTCCTTGTTAGGGACTAATCGCTTCAAAAAGATTGATTGATTGTTGTGCAAGCAATTGGAGAGTTGATTGTCTACGAACCTGGGATTGTTGATCTGCGCATACCACCATTTGGCCGCGCACTTGAATCGCATAAGGGATTTTGGAGGTAGACTTGATAGAATTTTTACCAATAAATCTTCCCCAATTTTGCAACTGTGTGCCATTATTTCAGCTATATAATATATATATATATATGTCTCAACCCTTTCCGTCTTTTACCTCTTCTTCTTTTGCACACACAAACAGGAAATAACAAAACAACACCCAGGTTAAAAACAAGGAAAAATTATCATATCTGTATTATATATAAATCAAAGAGTAAAAACAACGTAAGACTTTCTAAAGTGTAATCCACAGAGAAACTTCGATTAACATTGTATTCAGAATAACAAATATTAAAAGGGATCAAAGTATACCAAACCATATTAAACAGGTATATATAAATAGTTATCTTATAATGACTGGGAAGAGGAACGTAGCAAATATACAATGGAAAGAAGCAAATTTAAGGTTTGATCATGGGATGAGAGAGAGAGATAGAGAGAGAAATGCAGCAGTGATTCCGGATCTGTTATCTCCAAAATTGGTGTTCCCATGTCTCTGCTTGACATGTGTCCTTCAACCTAACGCTGGAATTTGTTATTCAAAAAAGAAATTACCAGACAAAATTAAACATTAAAAACAAAAAAAAAACTAGATATATATACTTAGGTTAGTTAGCAGCAGTAGGAAAAGGAACATATAGCAAATATACAACGGGAAGAAGCAAAATTAAGGCTTCATCAAATAATAGACGACGGTTTTTTTATAAAAAGCGTCATCTTTACATATAATAGACGACTCTTTTTACAAAAAAGCGTCATCTTTACATATAATAGACGACCCTTTTTTTTAAAAACCGTCATCTTTACTTCACAATAGACGACCCTTTTTTACAAAAAAGCGTCATCTTTACATATAATAGACGACCCTTTTTAAAAAAAACCGTCATCTTTACTTCATAATAGACGACCCTTTTTAAAAAAAAACCGTCATCTTTACATATAATAGACGACAGTTTTTTCAAAACAACCATGTCTTTACCAAAAAAAGGACACTTGATTTTTAAAAGACGACGCTTGTCATATCTGCTGTCGTCGTTTTTTGGTCATATTTTAACTCTGAAGAAAACCTTTTTAATAAGACGACGCTTTTTTATTTGTGTGCGTCGTTATAAAAAAATATTCAATAGTACCTCCGTTTTTTAGTTGTTTAAGTCACTTATCCACGACGGTTTCTTTGTTACCGTCGTCTTTTTACACACAACGACGGTTTTTTCTTCTACCGTCGTCTTTTTCTGGTCGTCTTTTTCACTTTTTGTAGTAGTGCATTCAAGGCTTTTCTACTTTTTTGGTTTAGACATTGTTCCAATCTCATGGTTGGCTTCTCCACCCATAATCTTGCGGGGGGATGTTAGAGTATGTAGAGTTAGGATTGTGACAAGTGTCACTTAGTCATTGACTGATGTTAGAATTAGTTAGTAAGTTGTTGTAATCTGTTGGAGCCTTATAAAGCTTAACTCTCTGTATTGTATGGTTCACTGAGAAAATAATACAGATTTGTTCATCTTCTTCTTAACTCTCTCTCTACTTCTCTTTTGTTAACAAGCTTGACTGAGTAAGAATGGCAACAAGTGCCGTCTCCGCAGGTACAATTGTCGTGGAAGTCCTTAACAACCGTAACTATGTGGATTGGAGTGTTTATCTTAGAAATTACTTGTTGGCTCAAGACCTTTGGGATGCAGTGGAGGCTACAGATGAACCCCCTGAAGATGAAGAAAAAGAAGCTGATGATCCGTTCAAGGCTTGGAGGAAGAAGAATGCCATGGCTTTACATACAATCCAAATTTCGTGCGGGCCAGAAGCTTTTGCGCTTATTAGGGACAGCAATTCAGCCAAATTTTCTTGGGATGCTTTGGCAGCAAACTTCAAGACACAAGCATTACTTCCAAGTGATTTGCCTGTTGAATCTGCAACCTCATCAAACAACCCAGGTATATACTTGGTTCTCTTTCGGTAAGAATAAATATGTGAAGAACTTGGTTTTCTATTGGATCAAAAACCGCATATACATGCTAAATTCCACTCCATATATAATACCTTTACACTTTCTAGCAACATATTCTTGATCTGACACCCAAAAAAAACACAAAAGCTGCATGCATATATCATGCACGGGTACAATTCATTCAAACAATAGAAATAACTGGATTATATTATCAATCAGAAATAATTAATTAACCAAAACTCATCGCAGGATATGACGAGAGTGTGTGTGACTTCCGTCAGTATCAGCCGTTCTTCAATGCTGTCAGGAGTGGGAATTGGAATCAAGCAAAGGAGCTTCTTACCCTACATCCCAATGCAGCAAGAGCAAAAATTCCATACTCAAACAAGACAGCTCTTTACATAGCAACAGAATTAAAACACGAGCATATTGTGGAAGAGTTGGTGCAAGTGATGCTACAGGAAGACTTGGAAATAAAATCTTCTGGTTGGACAGCTCTTGCTGTTGCTGCAGATAGAGGAAATATCAAAATAGTTGAATGCATGGTTAGAAAGAGCAAGAAAATACTTAGCATTGCCACTGAGAACAGCAATATGACTCCAATTCTCTTGGCATGTATCAGTGAGCATTGGGATGTTGTTCGTTATCTCTACTCCGTCAGTCCACTCGAAGATCTAATGCCTGACAAAGGCCCCTATGGCGCTGGACTTGTTTGCCATTCTATCGGTGTCAAAAAATTTGGTATAAGCTTTTACTTATAATAACGAATTTAATTAATCTTTTTATTGAATTATAAAACTTCTTTTCTCTACTACAGATATTGCACAGGAATTAATTAATCGTTGCCCAAAATTGGTCCTTACGAAAGATCCCTTTGGGATATCCCCGATGCATGCATTGGCATTTTTGCCTTCTATATGGAACACGGCTCAAATTTTGGCAACAATGGATCTATAATTGTTAGTATATACTATTTTCTCAAGTTTTGGCAACAATGGATATATAATTGTTAGTAGAACTTCTAAAGTATTAATTAAGGTTTTCTTTTCTTGAAAGGTATACACATAGAACCTACTCATGCCATGAGTGACATTCATGTAAGTGTTGAAAATGAAGAAGGCAATCGAATGGATATCACTTGGTCAGGTATGCTGCGACTCAAACGTTATCGGACCCTTCTCATTTACTAATACATCCAATTTTTTATTTTTAATAATTTTTCAATTAAGAATAGTGGTCAATAACTAGTATTCAAGAGCAAATGAGAATAGATCATTGCATAGTTTCGAGGAGAAAACAATCCAAGGAAACAAATTTACAATAAAATTGTGTCACTACTACAAAAATGGAAAAAGACGACCAGAAAAAGACGACGGCATAACATAAAACCGTCGTTGTATTTAAAGCGACGACGGTATAAAAAAAAACCGCCGTGGATAAGTTCCTTACTGTTGAATATTTTTAAAAGACGACGCATACAAATAAAAAAGCGTTGTTTTTAAAAAAGGATTTCTTCAGAGTTAAAATCTGACCAAAAAACAACGACAGCAGGTATGAATCCACCGACGTGGAAAATAAAGACGACAGTTCACCAAAAAACCTGCCGTGTTAACTCCTAACTAAACACGACCAACTGTTCTTAATCCGCGTCGTATAATATAATGGAATCCACGTCTGTATACTACGACGGTGCATTCTCTGTAAACCGCCGACTTATTATTTTGGAGTATACTACGACGGTACCTACAACACTACTGTCGTTTTTATTTACCACGTCCTAAGTTCAAATTACCGTCGTATTTTTTCAATTTATACGTCTGCCTTCTCTGTAAACCGCCGTCTTATTTTTATAGCTTTTTAAAATTAATTAATTTTTCTTTTATTTTGGTAATATCTTTCTTAACACAAAACAAAATTTAATTCTCAATCCTCAACAACATTTTCATCTTAAAAGGCAAATCTCTTCGTGTTAAATATTGATCAATATTTACACAATATATGTACACAAATTTGGCAAATACATCGTGGTTTCTTTTCTGCCTTCACCCTCAGCTTGTTCAACTGTTTCTTCCTCTCATATGCAAGCTGGGCCCTCTCCTTCCTCTTGTTCTCAAGCTCCTGCACAGCCACAGATGAATATCTAATAATTTCAGAAAATCAAAATCAACAAAGTATGAAAAGCTCACTCCTCGATTCCCATTTTCATCAAAATCAACTGTTTCTTCAAAACTCCTGTGTAGCAAGGGTGGAACCAGACTTAGAACCTGTTGTGGGTTGTGCCCTCGTATGCCTCCAAACGGGCAAGTGCGGCTGTAAACCCATGCAGGTTCTAAGGCTGGTTCCACCCTTGCTACACAGGAGGATGTAGCAAACCCATGCTTGGCCTTGTGAGGAATCATTCTGCAAACCCATTTGCTTTCAGAAAGACAATTTCTTGTGAGGAATCATTCTGCAACCCTAATTGAAAACTGAGAGTTTAAAAACGCGTAAAAAAATCCTATTTAAACAAATAATCGTAAATATCCACGTCGGTTCTAATATACATAGCGACATCATATTTGAATAATCAACGTCAGTTTAGATAAACAAGCGCCGTCATAACTACATCGGAAATCCAAAAGTCATTTGGCGCGTATTAAAAAGAGAACGACGTCGTTTTCAGAACCCCAAAGTAACCACGTCGGTTTATTAAAATACACAGTCGTTGAATTTATAATTACAACGTCAGTTTAGAGAAAAATAGCGCCGTCATAACCACATCGGACATCCAAAAGTCATTTGGCGCGTATTAAAAATAGAACGACGTCGTTTTCAGAACCCCAAAGTAACCACGTCGGGTTATTAAAATACACAGTCGTTGAATTTATAAGTACAACGTCAGTTTAGAGGAAAAAGGCGCCGTCATAACCACATCGGAATTCCAAAAGTCTTTCGGCAGTTGTGATAACCACGTCAGTTATGAATTATATACCGTCGTTATAACTAAATAATACGGCGGTTTTTTAATAACAACGTCGTTGTATTGAACTCTGGGAAAATATATAAACTTTTCGTCACCTGACCTAATATTCTACGGTTTTCTCTTCCCGATAAAGTATCGTAGTTTCCCTCTCATTTCCCAAAAGCAGCATATCATCGTCTGAATCTTCGTCTTCATCTCCAAATCACCATTTTCGTCTTCGTCTTCGTCGGAAGGAAACTCTTCTTTGCACGCCAAAGGTTTTTTCTCACTCTCTTCCCTTTTTTTATATTTCATTTGAATGCCGTAGTTGTCTAGAAACAAGATTCTATCAAATTGAAGAAATCTTTCACTGGTTTTGATTAAATACATAAGTAGATACTCTCACGACGCCAAAATACGACAGTTCTGTCTTGTTTTCGACGATAGAATGGACACACCACGACGGCCGTAATGCAAACTGCACGACGGTGGCTAAAAACCGTCATGGTGTGACAATTAATACGTCGGAAACAAGATAAAACCGTCGTCTAGTGAGAGAAGAACAATCGTTTTGTAAATTTTAAACCACGTCGGTTATTATTAATAACCGACGTAGTTTATACACATTTACGTCATGAAATATATAAAACCATCGTCTTATTTCCATTCATGGTCTAAGAGACTGTTTAATAGGACGTCACTTTTTTAGTGTTACCGTCGTTGTTTTGTATTATTACGTCGTTTATTTTTAATAACCGACGTTGTTTTCCTTGCAGATTAATCAAAAATGGTTTCGAAATCTCAAAACAAGGAAGCTGAAGCGTCAAAGGCCAAATCAGGTTCAATGGCACAAGGGGATGAACCCAAAACAGTTTCAAAGGCTCAAGTGGAAGTTGAAAAATCAACTCAAAGAAAACCCTCGAAGAGGATGAGATTTTCCTCAACCTCAGAGAAAGACTCGAGCACAGCCACATTTGTTGAGGAGCCAAAATCTGGCCGCGGTATCAGCACAATGAGCCGTGTTGTGAAGAGGAAAATTGAGAAGGTTAAGCCTGTGGTTGAGTTCAATAAAGATGGCAAACCACATGGCAAGGCTGCTGTTGAGATGTAGTCTTACATTGGTGTTTTGGCACGCACCAGAGTCCCTCTTGTGGACAAGAAATGGAAACAAATACCCAAGGACGTGAAGGAGCAGATTTGGGAAGCTGTTCAAATGTCCTATGTTATTGGGGATAGTTACAAGAACTTGGTCTTGTCGTCTGCCGCCAAAAAATGGAAGGATTTCAAGTATAACGTAACTAAGCAATATATCCTTCCATTCGCACATGACAAGGAGAAATTAAAAGAAACCCCATTTCTTTATAAGTTCATAGAGAAATCGCAATGGGATGCCTTCGTAGCTTCAAGGTTAACCCCAGATTTTGAGGCTAAGCATGCTGAGCAGAAAGAGAGGAGGGAGAAATTGGAGTACAACCATAGGTTGTCTAGAAAAGGGTATGTTGGTTTGACAGACCAATTGGTAGAAACCATGCCCGAAGTTGAAGAAATTGATCGAGTTGTTCTATGGAAGAAAGCAAGAGAAAATAAAACAGGAAACATCCCTGATCCAAAGGCTGCAGAGAAGGCAAAAATAATCGTAAGTCTCACTAACTCTGTTCTAAATTTGAAAAACTGAGTGTTTTATTTTGGTATAGACGTCGTTTATCTTTAAATAAGCGACGTTATAAAATGAACACCACGACGGGCTTAATTTACGGACGTTTAAAAATGAATAGGACGTCGGTTTTTGAATAAAGTAGACGTCTAGATAGAATTAATACGACGGATTAAATTATTCTATGAACTGCATTTTTGTTTTAAGTTTACTCACGCACACACTCTCCCTCTCTCTGTCTATTTCACTGAAATTTGTGGTGCACAATTTCTGGAAAGAATGCATATTTCAATCGAGTTTTTTCACTTCTTCATTAAAACTTACGACGGTTTTATCTTATCTAGACGTTAGAATGCTTATACAACGACGGTAATTTTGTGCAGCCATATGGAATTGGACATCTACGTCTGTTTGTTTAATGATCCGTCGTCTTACTTTGAATACTACGACGGTTTTTGATTTATGTTTTAATCTGTTTTATTTTGAATATACGACGTATTTTTATATACCGACGTTGTAAATTATAAACAACGACGGTATTTAAGTACAGAGGTTTTAAATTAATACCACGTCAGTCATTTAAGAAAAACCGTCGTTGTTTATTATTTACAACGTCGGTATATTTATCTGTTTTACACCCTTCTCAGTTTCTAACAATCTCTCTCTCTCTTTTAGGATGATTTGCAAAAGCAAGTCTCCGAAGGCACTCTGACTGTCTCCGGGACCAATGATATCTTAACTCTGGCTTTGGGAACCCCCGAGCATGGTGGGAGAGTCAGAGGAGCTGGTGCTGGCGTTACCCCAATTCAGTTCTTCAATTTGCCGAAACAGCAGAGAGTGAAATTTGGTGACAAATTGAAGGAAAGTGTGAGGGAGGCAGTCAGAGAAGAGACCTTGAGGATTGAGGCGAAGTCAAGGGAAACTATAATGGAAGCAGTCAGAGCAGAGAGGGAGGCTATGTTGGCATATATCTGTCAACTAGTTCCTAATTTTGATCCCAGCCAGATGCTCAAAACCCCAATTTCTCCAATTCCTCCAATTCCTCCAATTATTTTACCCCCTCAAGATCAAAGTTCAAAAAATCCAATGTCTGATAAGGCAAGCTGCTCTGGGGCCACTAATATCAGACCCCTAGCTTTGGAATTAGAAGATCCGAAGCCTGAAGCTGATACTGCTGGAAAAAAGAAAGAGGACACGGTAAAATCTCTGCTATTTTCTATTTCTGCTTTTTAAATTTTAAATAGACGTCGCTCCTTTTAATAGCCGACGTTAAAATTTAAAATAACGACGGTATATACGTCTGTTTCTTACAAGACACGTCGTGTTTCGTTAAATACCACGACGCTTTTACTTGTTTTGCAAATTATTACACATTAAAAATAACGACAGTGTTTTCTGCCGTCGTCTAACTCTTTTATAAACTGTCGTCTATTTCATGATTTCATTAATTGTATTTATATTAGACGACCTTTCTATAGTATAGCGACGTTATAAATTCAACACAACGACGGTTATCTATTTACCGACATGTATAACCTTTCCTCCGTCATTATTTACTAGAAACCGTCGTTTATATTATATACCACGTCTGTTTTTTGAGTTTAGTTAGAGTCGTTTATTTTAGTTCACACACAAACTAACTTATATTTCTTTATTTATTTCTTGTAACAGGATCTCTCAAAGCTAGACATGCCACCTCCTTTGTTAGCCTTATGCCAACACGTCCAGACCAAGTTGTTGCCTGTTAAGGAGGCTGTGGCAATTCACATGCCCAAGGAGGTGTTTGGCGTTGAGCATGATACCTTCCTCTTACCTGAAGATATTTTGCAGTTTGGTTCCATGGTTGAGATTGGAACCACAGTGATATCAGTATACATGAGGTAATTCTCCCTAATCCCATTTTGTTTTACATTTTCCTTTCTTTTAATTAAAATCTCATTTAATTGACTTTCATATATTTAGGTTCCTATTTGACTATTTAAAAATGGCAAATATGGTAAACCTTGTTGGCCTCGTGGACCCTGGGCTAGTGAGCTCTGGAGCTGGATCAATATCAGACCGAATAAAAAACCTATCAAACCGCCTGAATACAGCAGATGGGAATCAATTTTTCTTGGTCCCTTATAATCCAGGGTTAGTACCATTTAAAGTATTTTCCTGAGCTTCTAATATTTTTCTTTGTAGTACTATTTAACCTATATGAATCATTATGTGCAGGGGTCATTGGGTGATGGTAATTGTGAGACCAGCAACAGAGACTGCCTATTACATGAATTCACTGCCAAAACGCATGGTTGATGACGACATGAAAAATATAGTGAATACGTAAGTTGATTTCTTCTGATTTAAGATTTTTCCTATAAAGTATTTAAATAAACGACGGTTTTTAATAATACCGACGTTATAATTAAAATATAACGACGGTAATATATTACCGACGTGTTAATTTAACTACCACGTCAGTATTTTATTAAAAACGTCGTTTTAATTTAACTACCACGTTGTTTGGGTTTTATTTAAGAACGTTTTAATTTTTTCTGCTCAATTTTTTGTCATACGACGTTTTACTCTTGCCGACGTTATAATGTTACACAACGACGGTTAGTTTTTACCGCCGTTTTAAACAAAATATCACGTCTTGGTTTAAAAAACTCCGTCGTTTTGACTGATTTACCACGACGGTTACTATTTGTATTTAAATTTTTTGTTTTGTCATTAACACCCTTTGTTTTCTTGTAACAGGTCAATTAAAATGTTTAACATTCATATAAATAAAAATTCACGTAAACAGCAGGCCATTTGGAAAAATCTACATGGCACTCCTGAACAACCAACAAGTGTAGAGTGTGGCTATTACGTGATGCGATTCATGAGAGATATAATTCATGATCCAGACCTAAATTTCGAGAAGAAGGTAAAACGCAATATTTTAGATATACTTTCTTTATTTTACTACGTCATATTTTTGTTTAAAACCGTCGTTTGTATCTTTATAACACGTAGGTTTTTTGGTTTATTTTGCAGTTTGAGAAGAAAAAAGATAAACTTTAGTATAAACAAGAGGATATTGACGAAGTTAGGCATGAATGGGCAAAATTCGTGAACAAGCAATTACCGAAGGATAATTGATGTAGATAAATATTTATGAACAATGTTTAGGTTTAATTTAGTTTATTTAAAATGTACATAAATATTTTGTTGTAATCAAGCGAACAAAAATCAAAAAAAATAAATTTTGTTTTAAAACTTGTTTAGTTCCCAAACACCGACGTATGATTCTAATTTACACATCTCATACGTGTACACAATGGTCGTCTTGCAGTAATTGGAAATATAACATCGACGGTAATTCTTAAAAACGACATGTAATAGCCATAACAACGACGGTTTATAATTAATTCATCCTGCAAAATGAATTTTGTACTTATATACTACATCGGTTCGTATAACCTTATCGACGTCTTAATAATATACAAAGGCGGATACTCTTAAATATCCGCCTTTGTATATTTAAACAACGTCGGTTATATACACTAAAATGACGTGTAATAGTCATAACAACGACGGTTTATAATTAATTCATCCTGTATAAATGAATTTGTACTCATATACTACGTCGGTTCGTATAACCTTATCGACGTCTTAATACTATACAAAGGCGGATATTCTTAAATATCTGCCTTTGTATATTTAAACAACGTCAGTTATAAAAAGACGTCGTTTTATATTAGTTTCGACGTCAGTTTATTATGTTTAACGTCGTTGTAAAGGGATACAACGTCGGATAGGTCATTTTTAATTTAATTTTTATTGACTTTTATATTTTATTTAATTCCATATTAAATTCAAAACTAAATCCAAAAATTAAACTGAAAACTACCAAGCATTGGAATATTGTCTCTATCCTAAAGCTTTAAAAAATATAATTTTGGAAATATTTTTTTATTGTATTTAATTACTAATATTAATAATATATTCAAAACAAAATCCGAAAAATATACCGGCAAATTCTATGCACTGATTGAGACAATATCTTGCCCGTTAAGGCCTGAAAAATGTAATTTTAGTTTTCAATAAAGTTCGAGTGATAACAAAATTCAAACAAATTTAGAGACAAAGCATGGTACTCCTTATACTTTACATAACATAACTCTAAGGTTTATGTGATCCATTGGTGCCCATAAATTCAAAATTATGAAATCCATATTTTAGCCTACTATTGTAGAAGGCAATGTTGTAAGGAATCCATAGCAATTTTCGGTTCATTTTTCTCGTACTTGTGTATTTTTTAAAAATTATTTTAAAATTATTTTAAAATTTAGGGTTTAGGGTTTAGGGTTTAGGGTTTTTTGAAACGACGCCGGTTTTCTCCCGCTGTTTTTGGTCAACTACATTAACAAAGACTAATTGAATTCGGTTTACAACGTCGGTTATTAAATAGCGACGTCCTATATGTTTACAACGTCGGTATTTTATAAAAGCCGCCGTTGTAAGTAATAATTACACGTCCGTGTAAGTGTTGACCGTCGTCAATGAAAAACGCAGTACTTTAAAATTTTTGATCGCGACCTAAAATTTTCAGAATTTCCCTTTAACCCTCAAATAGTTCATTCTCTCTCTTCAACATAAATTTGTCTGAAAGTTTTCGTTCTCCCAGCTCTCTCTCAATATCCATGTAAGTACAACTCTAGTCCCTTGAATCCTAATTCTCTCTGCTCTCTCTCAAGCTTTTGTTATATTCTCTCAGCTCTCTCTCAAAGCATTGGGTACGTAGATTCTCCAAGATCTCTCTCAAAGCATTGGGTACGTAGATTCTCCAAGATCTCTCATTGGGTACGTAGATTCTCCAAGCTCTCTCTCAAAGCATTGGGTACGTAGATTCTCCAAGCTCTCTCTCAAGCAGTTGTTATATTCTCGCAGCTCTCTCTCAATATCCATGTAAGTACAACCCTAATCTCTTCTTAAATTCATAAATATTTTCGTTGGTAGCTATATTAGGGTTTTGGTGTTTGCAATCTTGTAATAATTGCTCTCTGTTTGGGTTCTTTTATGTTTGTTTGGCCATGGGTTCTTGGAAAAGGAATGGGGATGGGAGATTTAAGCTGTTTTTTTTTTAACTACGACGACGGTTGAAGGATCAAACCGTCGTCCAAATGTTTATTATACGTCGGTTGTTCATTTACTCCCGTCGTCTGAGTTTTAAGCCGCAACTGGTAGCCTAAAGACGACTGTTTCTCCATTAAACGTCGTCTTTAGGCTACCAGAACACCGTTCAAATTTCTGGGTTTGGGTATCTTAATGACGACGGTGACTATAGATGCCGTCGTCTGAATGTATATTAAACGACGATTATTTTTTTAAACCGTCGTCTTGTCCATGTTTTATATTTAATTTTCATTTTGTTCTCTGCTATTTGAATGAGGTAGTGTTTCATTGCTGGTCTTTCCACTTTAATATATATATATATATATTTATATGAATTTGATAGAGTGTGAGATGGATAAGTCATGGATGCATGCGGATAGAAGATCGAAGGCATATGAGTTAGGGGTGGAAGGATTTTTGAATTTTGCGTTAGAAAATCTTGGAAATACAACTGAGATTCGTTGTCCATGTGTTAAATGTGGGAATATTCGATTGTTTGGGGTTGGAATTATAAGGGAACACTTATACTTTAATGGAATTGACCAAAACTATAAGATTTGGACATGGCACAGAGAACCTTGGGAATGGACTACCAATGCTAGTAGAAATGTGGAAGAAGATGAGCAAAGTAGGTTCAGTTATGTTTCTGAAGAATTAGGGATGGATGATAATGATTTTGCCAATATTGGATCTGATCCTTATGAGTTTGCCAATGTGATTGGGGATGGCGATGAACCCTTGTACCCTGGTTGCAGTAAGTACACGAAGTTGTCGGCTTTGGTGAAGTTATATAATTTGAAAGCAAAACATGGGATGAGTGATGTTTGCTTTACAGAATTATTGATACTTCAAGGAGAATTTCTTCCAGAAGGAAATACACTACCTTCCTCTATGTACGAGGCAAAAAAGACTTTGTCTGCTTTAGGGATGAGTTATGAGAAAATCCACGCATGTCCCAATGATTGCATTTTGTATCGGAAGGAGTATGAGAATGCAACTAATTGTCCTACTTGTGGTATCTCAAAGTGGAAGGAAACCAAGGATGGGTTCTTGAAAGAGGGTGTGGCAGCGAAGGTGGTGTGGTATTTTCCTCCAATTCCAAGGTTTAAAAGGATGTTTCAATCACATAAGACAGCTAAGAGTTTGACTTGGCATGCTGCAAGAAAATCAGTTGACGGTTATATGTCTCATCCAGCGGATTCCCCGTCTTGGAAACTTGTTGATGAAAAATGGCCCGACTTTGGTAATGAGCCAAGAAACTTGAGATTGGCTCTCTCATCTGATGGATTCAATCCCCACAGTTCTTTAAGTAGCAGATACAGTTGTTGGCCAGTTATGTTAGTTACATATAATCTCCCACCATGGCTATGCATGAAGCGGAAGTTCATGATGTTGACTATACTGATTTCCGGTCCTAAACAGCCCGGAAATGATATAGACGTCTACTTAGAGCCTTTGATTGATGATTTGAAATCTCTGTGGGATGGGATTAGAGGAGTGTATGATGCCCACATAGGAGAATACTTTACACTCAGAGCTGCATTACTGTGGACAATTAATGATTTTCCCGCTTATGGAAACTTATCTGGTTGTGTTGTTCAAGGATATAAAGCTTATCCAATAGAAAGTGGTTACCAATCAATCATCCATATAGGAGGCAACGTGCAGCTTTTAATGGGAAACCTGAATATGGCATGCCTCCCGAGCCATTAACAAGAGAAGAAGTGCTGCATATGGTTGAAGATATTAATTACATATGGGGCTCGAAAAATGGGGGAAGTGTTGGTGAGAATGATGGTGACAGAGTTTGTTGGAAGAAGAAATCAAAATTCTTTGATCTCGAGTATTGGAAATACCTCCCTGTGAGGCATGCCCTAGATGTTATGCACATTGAGAAGAATGTTTGCGATAGTATCATTGGTACATTGCTAGAGATCCCTGGAAAAAATAAAGATGGGATTGCTGCTCGGTTAGACTTATTGAACATGGGGGTAAAAATTGATTTGCAACCCGAGTATGGAGAAAGACGTACTCGCTTGCCTCCAGGGCCTTGGAATTTGTCAAGAGCAGAGAAGAGAGCAGTTTGCAATTCTTTTTATGGTATGAAGGTTCCTGAAGGTTATTCTTCAAATATAAAAAATCTTGTATCTTTAAAAGATTCAAGACTTCTTGGCCTTAAATCTCATGATTGTCATACCTTGATGCAACAATTGCTCCCTGTGGCAATTCGTTCTGTTTTGGAGAAGCCTGCAAGGTATGCAATAACTCGATTGTGCTTCTTCTTCAATGCTATATGTGCAAAGACGGTAGATGTTTCCAAGCTAGATAAGTTGGAAGAAGATGTAGTAGTTACTTTGTGTTTGCTTGAGAAGTACTTTCCCCCTTCATTCTTTGATATCATGGTTCATCTAGTAGTACATCTTGTCAGAGAAGTTCGTCTATGTGGGCCAGTATATTTTAGATGGATGTATCCGTTTGAAATATATATGAAAGTGCTAAAGGGGTATGTTAAGAATCGTACTCGTCCCGAAGGATGCATTGCTGAGCGGTATATAGCTGAAGAAGCTGTAGAGTTTTGTACCGAGCATTTATCTGATGTTAGTACAGTTGGAGTGCCTTCAAGCCAGAATATGGGAGTTTCAAAGCCATTATCCGGTTGCACAGTGAGCTTAGTTGATATGGACTTGTTGAACCAGGCACATCTATATGTCTTGGAGAATACGGAGGAAGTCCTACCTTATATCGAGTACGTATGAGTTTAATTTTTCATATATATGTAGCCATTTTAAATATTATTACTCCTTATGTTTATCTTATATATAAGGGACCGTAATGCGTGTTTTTTTCGTGTCAATTGTAGGGAACATATGATCCACATCAAGACCACTTATCCGAAATTTAGAAAGAGAACAAAGTGGCTACAAGATAAGCACAATAGCACTTTCATTCAATGGCTACGTTTTAAGGTATATATGTTATTGAATGACATATTGAACTTATTTTAATTTTCCTTTCTATATATATGTTAGATTGAATTAAGATATATGTTTAATTTGCAGGTTCAAAGTGAATTTAATGGGGAAGATTATAATGGCATATCAGAAAATTTGAGATGGTTAGCAGCTAGTCCAAGCATGGTAGTGCCATCATATAGGAGCTATCTTATTAATGGTGTCAAATTTAGCACCAAGACACAAGATGATGTGCGAACTGTCCAAAATAGTGGAGTTTATTTACTTGCACGTACTATGCAAGTTGCTAGTGCCAAGGATAAAAACCCTATTGTCTCCAATATGGGTTTTTATGGGGTTATTCAAGAAATTTGGGATCTTGACTACCAAAAGTTTAGAATCCCAGTCTTGAGGTGTGATTGGATAGATAACACTTCGGGCCTTGTAGTCGACGAACTTGGATTTACCCTTGTAGATCTGAGTAAAATTGGACATAGGAATGACCAATTTGTTATGGCTTCTCAAGTCAAACAAGTATTTTATGTTGACGACCCAATGCATCGTGGCTGGTCGGTAGTGTTATCAATGCCTAATAGAGAATATAATGATGTTATTGGTGATGATGTGCTAGGTGATATTAGAATTGAGTGTGAGCCATTTTCTAGAGGGATACCAAATGTTGACACATTTGATGGCCTAGTGGGTGAGTTCGGGAGTGAGAATATTAGAGATGGGTGTGAAGATATATGGATTGATTGATTGTTGTAATGTATGACATTAGTTATGCAGTTAATTGTATGACATTAATTCATAGCTCTGTATATCATTTTAATTCCGATCACATTTTCATTCTGCAGGCTTTGGGCACGACAAATCAAAAATTAAAAATAATCGGTTAAAGCTGAAAATACGACGGTTAAGTTACAAAAATCGCAAAAAGAGACGTCTACAAAACAACCAACGTCGGGTTTTCACAACCGACGTGTAATGACAACGCAAAAATGAAATAAAAACCGCCATTTGAAAAAGAAAACACGTCGGTTAATTAAAATTCATTTCAAAACGGTTAATAAATATATAAAACAACGACGGTAAATAAAATAATCAACGACGAAAAATAAAGTATAACACGACGGCAGAGTTCAAACCGACGAATTTACGGATATAATCAATTGATGATTAACGTCGTAAAAACATTGTTGCACGTCAATTATAATTAAACAATTGACGTGTTAGAGAATATACACGTCAAAAAAGGTTATAAAAGAGACTTAACAAAGACTAGCCACGTCATGGAATAAATAAATAACTGACGTTGTAAGGTATAACAACGTCGAATAATTGAATTCTTCGGACATAGTAAAGAATAACCACGACCTTCATTTTACAATAACCGACGTCAAATCCATAACTCAAGGCGTTTCGTTACTTATTAACGACGGTTTAGATAAAATCATTGACGTCTCAGAGATTACACACGTCTAAGTGGCTCACAAAAGAGACTTTTAAATTTCCAACCACGTCAAAGTCTACAACCACCAACGTTGTAAAGCGCTAACAACGTCCAAAATTGTGACACCTAGGCCGTAGTAAATGGATTAAACATGACAGGTATTTTAATTAATCGACGTGTAATGTTAAATCCCCGTCGTTTTTTTTTGTGTTCAAGCCGTCAAAATAATTTTCAACATCTGTGGGGACCAAAAGGGTCGTGGTTATTACTGTTTTTACGTCAGTTCAAGTAAATATATGCCATGTTATATGTTTTAGACGTCAGTTTATTTATTTAGTAAACGTAGTATTTATTAACCACGACGGTTTATAATGTTTATACGTCGGTTTTGTCTGATTTAGAGACGTTGATAACAATATTTACGTCCGTTTTGTAGTTGTTTTTCACATTTAACATTATTTAAATGTCTGCGTTTTACTACAACCGTCGTCTATTATAGTCGAAAGTTCTCTTTTTTGTGCTTTATGTATCAAATCGACGTCGGTTTTAGTATTTTTATGACGTGTTATATGTTAACCACGTCGTTGTTTTTGTGTTCAAGCCGTGAAAATAATTTTCAACGTCTGTTGTGAGATAAAGGGTCGTGGTTATTATTGTTTTTACGTCAGTTCATGTAAATATATGCCATGTTATATGTTTTAGACGTCAGTTTTTTTATTTAGTGAACGTAGTATTTATTAACCACGACGGTTTCTAATTATTACACGTCGGTTTTGTTTGATTTAGAGACGTTGATAAAAATATTTACGTCGGTTTTGTAGTTGTTTTTGACATTTAACATTATTTAAACGTCTGTGTTTTACTAAAACCGTCATCTATTATAGTCGAAAGTTCTCTTTTTATGCTTTTATGTATGAAATCGACGTCGGTTTTAGTATTTTTATGACGTGTAATATATTAACCACGTCGGGTATTTGCCGTCGTTATTTCATATGATAAAAGACGGCGGTCGATTTCTCGTCGATTGTAAAACATGATACACGACGGTGGATTACCGTCGTCTATTTCGTTTTTTTGTAGTAGTGTGTATAGTGTTGTATGGAAGCACTCAAGACCTTGTTATCGATGGACTATACGATGAGCACTCACAAACCACAAGAAGAATCAAGCGCACACACCAAAAAGATAAAGTCCTTTGCATAATCTGAATCCACATAACCCCCGGAAGACATGCCTTTCTTTGTTGTCTTTCAAACAAAATCTCAAATTTCTTGGTGCCCTTCAGATACCAGAGAATCCACTTCATTGTATTCCAATGTTATTTATTTGGATTCGCCATGTTTATTGACACTAAACTAACTGCTTAGGCCAAGTCGGGACGAGTTCAAACCATAGCATACATGAGACACCCTAATGCTTTTGCTTATGGAATTTTACTCATCTCATCCTTCTCTTCATTAGTAGAAAGGCACAGTTGTGCCCTCAATTTAAAATGCTCCACCAAAGGAGTAGACACAATCTTAAAATCCAACGTATTGGATTTTGCAATTACTTGAAATATGTGCTTACCTTGTGACAACCACAATCTTCCTGTTTCTCTGTCTCTCCTTATCTCCATACATAGGATCTTCTGTGCATAACCAAGATCCTTCATGCCAAATTCCCTTCCAAGCATCATATTCAAATCTTGAATTCTTGACACACGATCAGGATATCATCTACATAAAATAGCAACAATATAATCTCCCCATCTTTGAGTACATGAGTGTACACACAACAATCTGATTAACATATTTCATGCCCAATTTTCAGCTTGTAGGAATCAAAGCGTTTGTACCACTACCTTGGAGATTGATTCAACCAATAACTTTTTTAATCTTTGGGTTTAGGAACCAACTCCCACACTGAGTTCTTGTGTAGAGATTTCATCTCTTAATCATAGCACCCATCCAACTTTCCCCCTCCTTGCTCTCAACTAATTCTTGGAAGTGGTTGGATATTCTTCACTTATGTTTAAGGCATAGTGGACTGCATCCTTTTACCTTCCAAATTGTTGAGGAGGTTGAATGGCTCTCTTGGACCTCGACTGTGCTATAGATGTCGGCTCTCCACCTCAGTGTTAGACTCCACCTCCTTCTGAACATCTTCAGTTGGCTACTCTTGTGAAGTTTCTCTCATCACCCTCCTCAGCGGTACTTCGACGATTCTCTTTCTTTTCCAACAATATTCTCACTCGCCTAAGATTTCTTGATAGTATTCATAGGCATGGTCTTCTCATCAAACACTACATCCCTGCTGAGTTCTTTCTTCATGTTCACTGGATCCCAAAGATTGTACCCCTTAACACCTCTTTGAAAGTAGAGGAATATGAATTCAAGAGGCTTGGACTTCAACTTGGACGCCTCATCAGTAGGAATAAGAGCATATGCACTTCATCCAAATACTCGTAAATTAGAATAATCAATTGATACATTAGACCATACCTATTCTGCACACTTGAAATCAAGCAATCTCTATGTCGACCGGTTAACCAAATATGAAGCTTAGTTAATCGCCTTCACCCAAAATAACTCGGGCAACCCTATATGAATCCTCGTATACCTCTTATGCTACATGAGAAACCTATTCATCCTCTCTCCGATTCCATTATGTTAGTGAGTCTTCTTGATGATAAAGTGCCTTTTGATACCCTCGCTCTTGCAAAACCAAGGAACTTGTTATCTTTATATTCACCTCCATTATCACTCCTCAACCTTCACCTTCCACTCTTCAAATTTAGTGAAGACCTCAGATTTATCCTTCATGAAGTAAACCCAAACCTTTTGAAAAAATCATCCATGAATTTGACGAAATAATGAGCTCCATCCTTGAATTTAACTGGTGATGGCCCTTATAAATCTGAGTGAATATGACACACATGTGCTCTTATTCTCTTTCTTTTTTCGCTGCTTGAATACCAACCTTTACTTCTTTCCCATGGTACAATACTTGCGGAAGTCAAGTGTCCTTGCCTCAAATGCCAACGTTGAGTGTTATCTTATGAGTCCTTATTGGTAGATATAGATGCTCCACCTGTTGCTATTGTACCACAAAGTCTATATAGGCAATTAGCTTGAATCCCTCTATTCATAATCACAAGTCAACCCTTTGAGACTATAAGTTTCCCTCTCATGGCTTTGTAAATGTAGCCATTCATATCAAAAGTACTAAGGGAAATTAGTTTCTTGCGCAAACTTGGAATATATCTTACCATCCCCAGTGTCCTAACAGTGCCATCATGCATCTTTACCTTGACCATACAAGTGCCCTCAACTTAACAAACCGAGCCACCCCCATCACAACTTTGTCGTCTTCTTCTTTCTCATTTGTATCCAACTGCGCCATGTTTGAACACATACGATATGAGCACCCGTAATCCAAATTCAGAATCTTCCCAAAGAAATAGCAAGTAAATCAAAATGAGCTTCGCTATCTACACATAAAAGCTCATTGTCACTATCTGTAGCGACCCCAGCTATGTCTGCTACCTTCTTCCCTTTGACCAACACTCAAAACAACCGTCTTTGGCCTTCGATTTTGATATTCCCCTATTGCCCTTGTTGCCATCATGCTTGTTTGAACGGCCCCTCTCTTCAGTCTTCGCAACTAGAACTTCACCTTGAAGGCTCTCTCTAACATGTTGAGACATCCAATGGTGGTTGAGAATGCCTTGTACCACCTCCTCAAACTTGAGAGTACTCTTGCCGAACATAAGCGTTATTTGAAAGTGTCTATATGATGGAGATAAGGATGTCAATAAGATAAGCCTTATCCTCTATATAATATATAACGTCAATCCTCTGCAAGGCCACAATACACATATTTAAGGTACTAAGATGCTTCATAAGATTTCCTCCATCCGAATATTTAGGAGTTCTTGCTTCAAGAAGAGTGTGTTTGATAGTGACTTTCTTACAAACACATCTGCTCGAGCTTTTCCCATGTTTTCTTTGCGGTGTCTTCCATCACATTCAACATCACCTTCACAGTGATATACTTCCCGATGGCCCCCCTAGCTAACTCATCAAGCGTTTCCCACTCCTCCGAGGTCATGGTTTCTAGCTTGTTCTCGCCTACGAAGACAACATTGAGACCCTGCTGGGCTAGGGCGTATTTCATCCTTCTTTGCCGTAGTATGAAGTTCTCTTTGCTAGTGAACGACTTCAACTCAATCTTCATGTTAGTCGTCTGTGGTTGTTTCAGCTTCTTCTCTTCAACACGCTTGTTGACCGCCATCTCAAACACGCTAGCGCTTTGAAAGCTATAAGAGCACTTGGGCATAGACAAACACCCATTGCTAACAATGTGATGATACCACTTGTTGTGGGAAACAACATTCAAGACCATATTGTCAAATGATAAAGAAAAACGATAAAGCAAACAAACACTCAACACACGCACACCAAAACGATAAAGCAAACAAACACTCAACACACACACCCCAAAACGATAAAGCAAACAAACAAAGAACACAAGGAATATTTATAAAGATTCGGTGTTGTGCCTACGTCCTGTTTGGTGATCACCCTGAGAAATTTAACTAGTAATAAGAACACCTTTGGTTTACGAGAAAACCCCCTTCATTCTTAAGTACCCTAGGTCTTAATTTCTCTCACACCCTTGTTCCAATCCAATTTGATGCCCTTGTGATCTCTCTGACATTGACCTAGACCCCAAAAGTCCTATTTATACTAATAGGCTTTGGGTAAAACAAGTAATAGGAAAGAAACATCCCTATTAAAAATAAGTTAAAAACCCTGCGGCCACTAGGAATCCTTGCCGAACCTGACCTGCTCCTTGCTTCCTCTTTAATCTTGTATCTATTAGGGAGAACCAACTTCAACATATAGTATCGCGATCTCAACCAAACTGTAAATTTTTCAAAACTTTGTGTTAATCCCTTACGTTTTTAGGTTTTAAAGGGTCATTATTACCGTACAATAATCAACAATGTCAAAAATGATGGAAGTGTCATGTTGCTTTAATGCCAGTCAAAAGGTTATGTAGATCTTGGAGATGTTCTCACAGTCTCCAGAAATTAACCAAAAAATTTGGCTCATTAAAATTGAGGCAGACCTCCTCCTTAGAACAAATGGGATTTTGACACTAGTCAACTTCATTTAACTTTTCCTTTTTTTTTTCAAATTCTTTTAACTTTCTTTGTTTTGGTATTTGCCAATAAGTATCAAAATTCCATTTGATTTGAGGATGAGCTGCTGCTTAGTAATTAGATATTAGAATAGGAATCGATTAATCATATCCTTGGCCATTAACTAATTGATGTTCGCGTTTGTTTATGTTTGAAAATATTCCTTAAGAAACTTTTCATGAATTAATTAATACTCTAACATTATATGTAAACACGTGCAACTTTTTTTTCTTTTACATTGTTATATCATACATAATTTTTAACAGATAAATAGCTTTCCCATCATATTTGGATTTTGAATTTTCATTGCAGTGCTTGGTTTGTTGCAAGGACTGATCTCGAATCTCCTTCAACTTTTGGGTATGCCACATCCTTTTCGTGTTGCCATTTTTTTCCTTTTTTTATTTTTTTTGAAGTAGTTATCTGACATTTTTCTTTACAATGCCAACCTAGGAATCAACCGCATACGTGAAATGAAATTGATCCATATTCAATCCCTTGAAATTCTAGATCGCATGTGTGAAGTGATGACACATTCAGATGGTAAAGAAATGGAAGATGTACATGAAGCAATTTTCCGAGCTGTTGAACGAGGGATTTTTGAGTTTATTGATCGTATATTCCAAGCAAGTCCAAATCTCGTGTGGAGCTATAATCCAATGAGAAGGAACGCATTTCAATTTGCCATTGAATGTCGTCAAGAGAAAGTTTATACCCTGATTTATAAACTTGATAAAAGAAAAAGAAGTTCGATTGCAAATCTTGTAGATACTTCTAAGAATGGCATGCTACATGTGGCAGGGATGTTATCCCCATTAGCAAAGTTGGATACTATCTCAGGTGCAGCTTTGCAAATGCAGAGAGAATTGCAATGGTTTAAGGTCAGAATATATCATTCCATATAATTGACAACTATCTTTTTATTTTCTTATGAATTATCCTTCTGAAGACCTTTTCTTTTATGTAAAAAGTGAGAATCACAATGTTCTACTTCTTCAATTACCGTTAGGTCATCAACGCAAGGAAAAAAAATTAAGCTAAATCAGACATATTGTTTTTCGTAAATATTGAAATGGTTAAACGGATTCCAATGTTATATAAATATTCATATGGTCATCTTGCAAGTCTTCTTGTACTTCTGCCCTTAATGGTTTGAGCTTATATGGCCTCTCAAAATTCAAAGATTTAAGGGTTTGTAAGAAAAATAGAGTAATATTAATAACATTGAAGTCACATGAATCTTTTGTTCAACAAAATATAGGAGGTGGAGACTATTACATTTCCCAGGAGCAGAGAAGCTTTAAATGCGGAGTTTTTGGCACCACGTGATGTCTTTACCAAGAACCACAAGGAATTGGTGAAGGAAGGAGAAAGGTGGATGAAAGAAACCGCAACATCCTGTACAGTTGTAGGTGCTCTCATTATTACCATCATGTTTGCTTCAGTATTTACAGTTCCTGGTGGAAACAATGGAGAAACAGGGCTTCCTATATTCTTGAGTAGAAAGTTATTCATGGTGTTTATAGTTTCAGATGCTATATCGCTCTTTTCTTCCACAACTTCTGTGTTGATGTTTTTGGGAATCCTTACATCACGTTATGCAGAAGATGATTTCCTCAAATCCTTACCAACAAAGATGATAATAGGGCTTTGCACACTATTCTTCTCTATTGCCGCCATGATGGTTGCCTTTTCTTCTGCCCTTTTTATTATGATCCATCAACAATCATGGATTGTTATTCCAGTCATATTCCTTGCTAGTGTTCCGATCACCTTATTTATTTGGATGCAGTTTCCTCTTCTTGTTGAGATGTTCATTTCTACTTATGGAAGTGGAAATATTCGATAGGAAAGTGAAACAATGGACATAAATTATTGGTGGTACGTATGTCTAATATTGTATATTTTTCGTAATGTTGTCACTTCTTAGAAGCTTATATGTATTGTACACACTATATTAAAAACAAAAATTTCAATATCCATTTTATTTGTTCTTGAGAAGATATAATTGAATTCGTGAACCTTTTGCTTGGTTCCTCTCCCCTCCCCACCCCATGTTCCTCCTAGTATAATTTCATTTTTTGTGAAGAAATTAATCATCTTAGAAAGAATTGGGGATCGAGTCTTGAAGTTTTTTTTATAGTTTTTTTATACAGCCGATATTGAGGGAGGGGTTATTTGAATACAGGAACTTAAGTGCAAGGGTATTGCTCTTAAACACTAGAGCTACAAAGCCCTTGCATCGAGAGCGTGGAAGTTATTTGCTTTGCTTTGGGCTCTGCCCCTTAGATGGTACAACTAAGAATAGGTAAGATACGCCTGTTAATCACAAATATACTGTGAAATATTAATCTAATTTCATGAAAATTTCATAAATTAGGAAATCAAATAATGTTAATGTATTTAATATGCTACTATGGATTACATGCCTTTGCATTCAGAGATGCATATCCTTGACCAGAAACCCTTCATGGGGTTTTTATGGCAACATTTTAGTAAGGCCACATTTAAGCATCTCATGTCCAGTTTTTTGGATTGCCAATATTATGGTTTGTAAGTTTTGCTATTTTTTAGTTGGATGAAGTTCTTTTCTTGGTATTATAAAAAAAGTTTACTGCTTATCTCCCGTCACAAAGAAATTTCTTCTAATTACTCTAATTTCTCTTTGTGTCATGGGCAAACTCATAAGTTTGCAACATTCAAATTGATAAATAAATAAAACTTAAATGTTGGATTAAAAAATGAAAAAAAAAAAAAAAAAATATATATATATATATATATATATATATATATATATATATATAATCTTAATAATTAAATCTTGTGCGATTTTGTCCCTTGAAACAGGGTGTGTAGGTCTATTTGTATCTCCTTGTAGATTTTGTGGGCTTTGGTGGTGGTTTTCGATGGCTCTTTGTGGTGAGCTAGAGGCGGTGGCACCACCGCATCCTCCGCAGGCCTCTGTGTATATGTGTGAATTGTGGCTGAGAAAGTCCCCAACAAGTCGGGCTTTATAAGGTTGAATCGATCCATCTGAGTTCCGTTTTAAATGGAAAACCCACTTATTGGGCAAAACGTTCATAGAAGATGTGAGAGGCATGAGAACTCAGGTACCAGCTCGCTTAAGGGAATTAAATTCATCAGCCATAGCTAACAGCCATTCCCTAACTTTATTGGCCTAAGTTAAAACATGTAGGCTCAACAATGTCATAAGTAAAAGATAAAGAAATAGCAGGGTGAGCATATTTAGGATTAGGTTTGTGAATACCAGATTTAGCTCTAGTCACCACAGAATGAGCAGGAGGGTTTCTGACCTGAGGCACAGCAGGATAAGGTGACTGTCAGGAGGAACTTTGAGAAACAGGTGCTGTAGATGAGGGTGATGGGAGAGGAAAGGGAAAGATATGGCGATTTGGATCACGTCGGTAGATGAAGAGTGGGCTAAACAGGCTCAGGGAGTGGGGCGAGGCCAGGTTAAACATGTGGGTTTGTAATTGGGCCGAGTGCGTAGGTTGGTGGGTGAGGCGGTTGCGAATGGAAGACGAGTAGACTGACTATTGAGCTGGGAGGACAAAGGCAAAGGCTCGGTTATATGGAGAGGTGGCATAGGAACTACCGACAAGTTTGACACCCTCGGAGACGGAGCAACCCTTGTCTCGTGAAAAGGAAAGGATTGTTCATCAAACAACACATGACGAGATAAAATCACCCAGTTGGTGGAAAGGTCCATGCACCGATAACCTTGGTGATTAAGAGAATAGCCCAACAAAATGAATTTAGTGGAACAAAATTGAAGCTTATTATGATTGTAAGGTCTCAAATATGGAAAGCAAGCACACACAACCAAATGTTTTTAGAAAACCATAATTAGGAAGTTTATTAAATAATTTTTGGTATGGAGAAATAAAATCTAAAGTTTTGGATCTATATATATAAAACAAAATACTGAGAATGATAAAACATTCAAAATAACAGAAAATGTCATTGGTTAATGCAAACATTAAGAATTGAAATTATTAATTAAATGAGGATAATATGGGAAATTCACACTTTTTCATATTAAAAAAATTAAAAATTAAAAGAAAAATAAAATAATGGATCATATTTTTATGGAACACAACTACCCATTATCTTTTTTAATTCTAAAATAAATTTTAAATTTTTTTTCAAAATGCCTTCTGCGTGTGCGGAGAGGCTAGTATATATAATGAGATAAACAGAAAGTGTGCATGGCCTCAACCCAGTAGGAAGAAGGGATAGAGGCATGGGCCAATAAATTAAGGCATGTGTCCACTATATGGCGGTGTTTACATTCTGCTAACCCATTTTGTTTAGAATGATGTGAAGATGAAAGACGATATTCAATGCCACGATGAGCCAAAATTTGAGTAAAAGCTTGACTAGTGTATTCCCCTCCCCCATCAGTTTGTAAAGCCTTCATTTTAGTAGAAAACATATTCTTAACAAGGGTTTTGAATTTAACAAAATGGGAATAAACCTCTTATTTTAATTTCATGAGAAAAATCCAAAAATAGTGTGAAAAAAGTCATCCACAAAAAGCACATACTAGAAATTAAACGAGTAGAAGCATACATAAAAATGAATAAGATAAAGAGGAGCATGAGCAACAGACAAAGAAGCAGGAAAAGGAAGTTTAACATTTTTGCCCAATGGGCAAGAATGACAAACGAAAGTATTAATTTTTGTGTGCCATAAAGAGGAGTGCATTGTTCAAAATTAAAAACTTCAAAATATTTATTTCTTTGTGGCAAACGAAAGTATTTATTTATTTTTTCTGTTTTTTTAAAGTATTATTGTGTTGACAATAAAGCCCCTAATAAAACTAGCACGTGTCTTCAAAATGACATATTTAAGACATTGGACTTTATTTGTCAATGATTGCAAGTATAGTGACAAAATCGGGAAAATTAAAATCATGATGACTAAATTTGATTTTGAGCCAAACCTCAGTGACCAAAACTGTAATTCAACCATTTTTTAATTTTTAAAAGGGGTCTGTTGGTTGAGCGAGAGGTTTGGGAAGACAAAGGAAAGAAGATATGAAAGAGGACATGAGGATGAATATGAACATAGGAACATGAGGGGATATGAAAAATGTGGAATGCAGAGAAATATATATGCAAATCAATTATGACAAGAGATATCCATAATTTTAATAGAAATAGTAATTCGAAATGTTGTGCAAAAACACTCCAAGACCTTGTCGTTGATAGACTACGCAACTACCACACACAAGCCACACAAAAATAAAGCAGACACACCAACTGAAAAGTAAACAGACACACAAATAACATAAGAATTTATAAATGTTCGTCGTTGAGCCTATGTCCTCTCAGGTTGTCCCCGAGAAATTCACTAGTAATGAAGAATCCCTTTAGTTACAATATTACTCTCTCACAAACCCTAGCTCACTTTCTCTCACCCTTGGCTCAAACCCTATTTGATGCCTTACTTTTCTCACGTTCTGAAAAACCTAGTGCTAAAGTGTCTGTTTATAGTTCATAGGACATAAGTACACACCTAATAGTAATAGAAGACTTAACCTAGCCCAAATGGTCCCCAACAAGGTAATGCAAAAGTTATGATAAAATTGCCCTGGTGCACAACCGATATGTTCCAGAATCTGTTGCACACAAGGGTGCAACGACAATCTAAACCCATACTTGAAGATATGGGTGAAGATGACCACATGCCCTTTCCCAAGACAACTTAATGATTTAGCAGGCTCTGGTAATCTCAACCCTATCGAATCTGGGATATCGTGCTTCTGCAGAAGCTCAGCCAAACCCCACTAAATTGCGGTTCTTTGGGCTAAGCAAACGGCACCCGTACAATCCCCCCTTCTACAACCACAAAGTCATTACTAGGCCCACATGTCGTAGATGAAAATTCGACAACCTCCACATGCCCAGAAGTCGAAGCTTCTAACTCATAGCTTGATTGTTGTTCGGGAGGATGCGTGTCATTCATGAGGAAGTCAATGAACTCCCCCATCTCTACATCATTGGCTTGCATCGGCACCAATCTCAAAGGGTAGACGCTTTCAGCATCCTCATTGGGACTGTCTTTGGTTGCCATGACATCATCAGCATGCACTTCCAAATCGGCACCCCCAGTAGGACCATCTTTGGCTACCATGCCATTGTCAACAGGCACCTTCGAATCACTAGCCTCATCACATTCAGTACTGACAGGACCTGCCCCGAATTTCCTCGGAACCCGAGACAAATCCTGTGGAAAATTCCGACATCATACTGATGCCGGGCCCACTTACTAAAAATCGAGCCTTCTTTGCCCAAAAAGGAAAAAGGGCCCGAGACTTTCTGCCGAAATTTTGGCAGAGTCTCCCCTGCAAATTGAACATTCCCCAAAAATTCCAACCTGCATAAAACACATATAACAATACCAACCGGCAGCATGCACAACATAATCTCAGGCAATTCATCTAATTGGCCTCCGGCCTTCAAATAATTCGAAATAGCACCAACAATGTTCTTAAGTCAATTAAAACATAAGCCATGTAATTAATGACCTCAAACAACTTTACAAATACCACATAAATCATTAAACCGGATTCAAATTCATTAACCACATCAAAAATCTGATCACACATTCAGAATCGATCAAAACTTTTAAACGCAATAATATTCCACGGCTGCCTACGTACCCTTGGACAAGGGATCAAGCCATACGTAGTTCTCATATCAACGGTCACAAATCTCAAACCAGAATCAAACCACATATACATGTGTAATATAATAACACCCACCTCTCACCATCATCATGTACCAAGGGAAACAATCCCACAGGGGATTGTTGACTAGCTCACACTTATCCTGCCCTCAAACGTCCATGTGGCTAGGGATGAGTCGTCCAACTGGTGGACTGACACTCTAACCCAGCACGTACGGACGAAGAATCAAGACCCGTACGCCTGGAACCGTCCTACGCTCGCAGACTACCTAATCAAGGGTCTACAGCGACACCCCGTTAAGGTATGCCCCGGGTTCCGTCATATCCAGACCATATCCATATTTCCATATATCAATATCCAAGGGGAGGTACATATGATGATGCAGAGGTACATATGATGATGCACATCATGTACTGGGGGAAACAATCCAACAGGGGATTGTTGACTAGCTGACATTTATCCGGCCCTCAAACGTCTATGTGGCTAGGGATGAGTCGTCCAACTGGGGGACTGACACTCTAACCCAGCACGTACGGACGAAGAATCAAGACCCATACGCCTGGAACCGTCCTACGTGCGCAGACTACCCAATCAAGGGTCTACAGCGACACCCCGTTAAGGTATGCCCCGGGTTCCGTCATATCCAGACCATATCCACAATTTTTCTGGCATCCCATAATTCCAGGATCCATGACCAATAAAGCCCACACGCCCGAAACCCGGCACGTGTGTGAATAGTATATCCATTTTCATGTATCCCAGTGTCCATATCTACTGTTTCCAAATATCATCATCCAAGGGGGGAGGTACGTATGATGGTGGAGTTTGTAATCCTTACATAAATATTATAAAAATAATATTCCCTTCCTTAATTCAATTTTCCCAAGGCATCGTATTAAGAAGACATCCGAAGGGCTTGGACAAACTCCGACGGGCCTGAGCAAAATAAATCAATCTCCGAAGGGCCTGGACAAACTCCGACGGGCCTAGACAAAATAAATTCTCAAATATAAAATCCATAACCGGGGAGGTACCTAAGGTAGTGCTAATAATACTCAAATTAACATTCTAAGTACCCCATACAAAATCAACAAAGATAGCACTTTCTCAATTATTATATATAAACTCAAAACACTCGAATATGTCAAACCACATATATTGCAACTACTTTACAAAATAAAGAATTCAACTATTAAATGTAACAAGCATTTAAATAACCCATTAAATACAAAAGCATAAGATTTCCCTCTCAAACCATAAAAATAAACTCATAGACCCACATAAGCAACATAAAACAAATGACGGTTAAGACTCGTCCAAAAGGGTCGTTCTAGTACACTTCGAAGAATGGGACTACCTCGGAAAACTCACGGTCAATCGAGGATCAAACTACCCAAACTTGGTCAACTGGGCCCGCGCCGCCCACGACCCCCAAACTCCAATCCAAAATTTCCTACGTGTCCTACAAGGCTTCGGACACACATCCTGCAAGTTTGGTCCAGATCGGATGGCCGGATCGCTCACGATTGCACGATCGAACGGTTACTGAAATCCTAGCCCTAGGGTTGGCATTTCTGGGGTATCCGGGACTCCGTTTTATGATCCGTCGAATCCTACACAATCCTAAGGATGCCTAGGTTAACATAGAATAAATTCAAGACCATTCAACGTACCAAACCTATCAAACCAGGATAACGCGTAATAGGCGATATCCGTTCGAGACTCAAACGGTATCCAAAATGAGATCCGTAAAATCCTATGTGCTCGTGACGACCAGGGGATCGCATTGGGACATAATGACCCTCTACTATAGTGCCCACGCACCGCCACACGCGCTGGCAGCGCGTCGGTGTCCAAAGCGATATCGCATAGCCGGAAAATCTCAAAATCACGGCTCCAAACTCCTACCCTAAGCAAAACCCCTAATTTGGAGCCACTTTTGTTCTTGGACATACCCCAAATTCTCGACGGAAGTGGCCAAAAACGGAGGCCGAAACCGGCAGATTTTCTATCGCTTAATTAACTTCCAAAACTCAGAAATTTCTCAAACCTAACACAACCAGCAGCTAGAGCATGAAAAAATAGTCTAAAATCCATACCTCACTCGATGGAATCGGTAGCCGGACGACGGAGATCGAAGTCGGAGAAATTCTGTCAAAACCCACGTGATTCCGAGCGTTTTACGACGACTGGAGCGGCTGGTGACGGCAGAGGAGGACTGGGGTTCGACGGCGGGGATGCGTCAGTCATTTTGGGTCCGGTCCCAGTCGGAGTGGAGGTCGGTCGTGGCAGCGCCGAAGGTGAACAGCCGCTGCGCTATTCACAAGGGGGGCTCGCGACCAAGAGAGAGAGAGAGAGTGAGGAGAGAGAGATTTTCTGAGATTTTTATTAAAATTGAACTTCGAATTAATTACGATTGTGCCACTGAGAGTCTTTATCTCGTAACTTTCTCGTTACAACTCCGATTCAAGCCTACCGCATGTCTACGGACTCGTCTCAGTACGACCTACATAAAGGTACCAGCCACTGCCCCGAAATCTTTCCGGATTAAAAATAACCAAATTACCCCTACTCCGAGGGCAAAATTGGAAATTCATAATTCTTGAAATTAATTAATTCACTATTCCTTTTATTTTGGGTCGGGATGTTACAAGTACCATGCTTATCATCTGATGATTCCTCATCGAGGGGAACTTTGTTCATATTCTAAATCACTCTGTGACATCTAGAAACAAAAACTATGGAAAACTACGGGTCATGCTTGGATCAAACTAAGGGCTCTAAGGTCTTTAACACCTATGTTTCATGCTTTGAATCGCTACATGGAAATTTCCTTCATCGAAAAATAAGTTCGCTAGAAATCAGCTCACAAGCTTTCAAATTTTGGCTCAAAACGCAAAGTTTTATCTCATGAGCCACTCTCTTAAATATTGAAGGCTCTTATGGTTCACGTCAGTTCACCAAGGGCGCCATCATGATGAGCAAGCACGTCTGATGCGTTTCTGCCACATGGCGTCATGCTTCAATAAATAGCCACCCACGGGCACAGAAGTCTAAGCATCAAGTTATTTAGCCTTCGCTCAAGACTTAAGGCGAAAAATCACAAGTCTATGCCTATTCGACACCCCAACAGATTCTTTTTGGCAAACACGAACCCTTCAGAAACTAAAGGCTACCTCGTCTATTTTACCGAACGGCAAGATACAAGTTTGGAAATATCAGTAACTACACTGCCAAAACTTACCGTACAACATTTTCCATAAACCTACAAACGATACTAGGCTTCACACCGCCTATTGTTATGCTACAACTTGCATGATAACTTGACACATAGACGTGCCTTCTCACCGAACAACACTCACCACTCCATTACCCAAAGGATGCTTCCTACTCTTCGGTAGCACATCCATTAGATTGCAACCCACTCCATGACCAACCTACCGTTTGGTAGCAGATCCTTTTCTGCCCCTCCTTCCAAGCGCCTCCTTGATAAGAGATTTAGGGGACTAAGGAACTGCCATCAACATGAAAGAAAAAGCAAAGGACATGCTCATCGTCTTTGTGAAATCACTCTCAGTTAGAATGCCGAAGACAAATGCAAGTCCCTAACCAAGAAGTCCCTTCTCAATCAGGAACTTGGGGGACTCCTATTTATATCACATCTAATCGGCCAGTCATTTCAAGACACGTGGAACATGGGACCTAAAAGGGGAGCCCACATAGCCTAGTTAATACATTGAGACCCTTAACAACCATCAACAACAAGTTAGCCTTCGACAACCTAACTTGTCAATCTGGCTAAAGAAGGTGCTTGCTAAACAAGGCAGGACATGGACATGTGGTAGCTTCTTAAGCGATGTTCATAGTCTCACATAGAAATTATAACCCAAAGTCCCTCACCTTGAACCTCTATAAATAAGGCACAAGTCCCAAAAAGAAAGGTAACCGTAACATTCCGCTACTTAGCCCTTACTTTGTCCAAATTACTATTCACTTCGTCCTTAAGCAAACTTAAGCATTGGAGAGCCTTCAGCCGGTACCACACTGGTACCCAAAGTCTTATCGATGCTCTTTGTCTTGCAGATCCACGTTTGTCAAAGAGCCCACAAGACTGAAGACATCCTACTTCTAGGTTGGGTCCATAAATGGTCATCTATTTTTGGGCATCAACAACATTAGTTTCCAACATCTTGCTCTCATTGTCAGATAATATAGAATCCTCAAACTGATTAGGAAGCTTGTGAACAAAAATCCAAGTTCAAGCCGTTAGGATGAAAGATTTCTTCAAAGCACGTATATATATTGCACAATCTTTTAAACTTTATTTGTCCCCACAACTTGTGTGCAAAGGAAATACACAAACATAAAGCCTAGCGTAATTCTATGTGTGTGTCAACGTTTTGCATAGCCAAAACAAACCCAAACACACAAGACATTTTACAAGACTCGAGATACCAAAAAACACAAAAAGATTCAATTTACAAATCTAATTGACTACACCTGTCTTAAACTAACACAACATTAGTGTTTGTGTTGGGCTTTAGCCTTCCTTGTTACCAAAAAAATAAAAAAAAATTAATGCCACATCGATGTTCCAAAAACTCAATCCTTTCTTTGATCTTTGTTTGTTGCGTGAGAATTTCATGTAGACCCCCTCAAGTTTAGCATAATTACAGTGCGACCACAAATAACATCACATAAAAACAAGGTTAAAACCCAGTTGCCGAGAGAGAGATTTGGCTGGGAAATGACGATTCTAATGTTTTGAACATTTTATGCTGGAGGAGGGTTGATGGAAAGACAGTCTTGGCCTGGGACCGCTTACTAATCCTAACACATTTTAAAGATAGGGGGTGTGACTGTAATGTTGCCAAAACTGTGGGGTCTGACTATAATTATGCCAAACGTCAAGGGGTTTAAATGAAATTCTCTCTATTTGCAATTTGCAAGCCATTCAAGTATTTTCGTTAAGTTTCTGGAAATCCGGTCCCACATTGCTTTACTTTGTACGAAAATCTTAACTTCGGTTCGTTATTTTTACCCTTTTTCCTCTTTTCCTTTTTCTTTTTACAGAGCTTCCACTGAGCCCTTCGTACTTGTTTGACCACAGATCCATTAGTATGTTAGGTTTCAGGTTTAATTTAAAAGAAGAGAAAGCAAAAGAGAGAAAAGCAACTATGAAGAAAAGCAGTATGTGGTCCTGTTACAGCATAAGCAACCGAAGGGAAGACTGGGTTCTTTACAAGTTATTACAAGGACATTAAAACCACTCTTTAATTTTTTCTCTTGTAGTGTGCTTGACCAGTAAGAATGGAAGCAAGTGGGCGTCCTCGCAGGTGCAATTGTTATGGAAGTTCTTCACAAGAATAACTATATGCATTGGAGTGTATTGGTCAAAAATTACTTGTTGGCTCAAGACCTTTGGGATGCAGTGGAGGCTACAGCTGAACCTCCTAAAGGAGAAGACCAAGACTCTGATGATCGGCTCAAGACTTGGAGGAAGAAGAATGCGATGGCTTTACATACAATCCAAATTTCGTGCGGGCCAGAAGCTTTTTCGGTGATTAGAGACATGACTTCAGCCAAGATTGCTTGGGATTGGGATACTTTGGCAGAAAGGTTAACGCCACAGCCATTACTTCCATGTAATTCGCCTGTTCAGTCTACAAACTCATCCAACAACCCAGGTATACTTGATTCTCTTTTTGTGACAAGGTACTGATCATTTAAGGACTAATTAGTTTTTTTTTTTTTTTTTTGTCTGAAGGACTAATTAGTAGACTAGACTGGGCTTGAGCTTGGTGTAAGATTTGATAAAATACTGATTTAGTGCAAATTTTATAAGGTATTTCCTACTCCCTCGAATATTATCCCACCATTTTTTAGGCTAGGTAGCCCATAAAGTCACATGCTTGCTGCATATATAAGTTGTTTTTTATTACTTCTTGGTTTGGAGGCCACGTGAGTGCCTCATGTATTGTCTGGTTGGTGTTATAAAAAAGGAGTCACTTCTCTCTATTTATACCCAAAATGAACAGCCTATAAGAACAGGACACATGGAGGAAATCGAGCCTGGTCAGGGAAGCCTTTGGCACCCTACCCACTGATCGCTGCATTAGGGCAACACCCTCTCCTGGGACACGTGGCACACCCACAATCGACGTCCACAATCCCACATCGAAATTATCAACAAATTGCACACCTCCCAAGGCCTATAAAGGAGGCCAACTACCCCAAAATAAAGGTAATCAGAATTATCGGCATACTGCCTAATTGATCTGTCAGTTAATCTTACTAAATCCGAACTTACTTAAGTATTGGAGAGCCTTCGGCTGGTACCACACCGGTGCCCTAGGTCTTACCGAGCGTTTGTCTCACATTGCAGATTACACTCCCTACCGAGGCCATCAGGATACCCAAGGCATAAATCAGTAAGTTGACCCTCAAAAGTCCTGAACCACTTTTTGGCGTCAACAGTTTGGCGCCGTCTGTGGGAACTCAACACAAAAGGCTTCTGTCATTCTCTCTTTCTTCAGTGCCCTTCGGCACCCTTACAATCGGCATCACCTAAGTTGCCGTTCAGCAATCCCATGCTGGAGCAACAATGAATGCTAAGGCAACAAATTGTAGAAGATGATATTTTAAGGAAAAGCCAATCAAAATATGGCTACCACTTTGCATGGCTCTCATGACCAAAAGTGAAACAACCATCTCAACAAAATTCTAAAGTGCCGTTTGGCAATACCTCAATTTCAAGTCTAAGGGAAGCCAACGAAACTTCCAAGAGATAAGTGAAGCATACCACATCTCTTTTATTTATATTTTATTTGGAATATTGCATGTCAGATTTCATTAAAATATTAGTATTGCATAAAGTAAAAACCATGTGTGGCAGATGACGTTGGGCAACATTGCCCAGCCTTGGAGGGCTTTACATCACTATGTCAGAAAAGGGCTTTAGCAACGGATAAAATCCGTTGCCTATTACACATAAATACCGTGGTATTCAAGCCTGTTGCCTATTCCTATGTAATAGGCAACGGATATTCTCCGTCGCTGTTTATCGTTTACTACATCGGATCTCTGGTAATCTCCGATGCCTAAATGATTTCCGAGTGCCAAAAAAAGGTTGACTTCTGACGCCTAAACGCGAAACAACATCAGTAGTTTCAAAAGGTAGGAGGCTAAAGAGGTCTAACATCATCAATAGTTTTAAAAGGGATGAGGCTAAAGAGGTCTAATAGCATCAGTGATATCTACTATGCTGATGCATATTGTCAATTACAACATCATAGAAACAAATAATGGTGTTGTGAATTATGTTATACATCATCGCTTTTTTTATTTTGCGGACGTGAAAAGCCTCCAATAGTGTTGGTGGTTACATAAATGTTGATGCTACTTCTCGTTTTAGGCATCAGTGATAATAGATGTCTGGTTGTTGTTTTTATCTTTCAACTTCAGTTATTTATGGAAAACTGAAGTTGTTATAAACAATAGGCATCATTTATGCAAGGAAAGGGTAAGTATTTTGCTTGTTTCACATCACACTTTACTTAGTTACTATAATAGTATTTAAGAAAGGCATGTAATTTAAATATATCCATAATTGTCTATATATATATATATATAAGCAAAATACTTGAATGATCCATACTTGTCACATACAAATCACAAATTTACCAGCCCTACACCACAAATTATCCATACTTGTCTATGCATAAGCAAAATACTAGCTAGAAAGACATGTAAAATGAAGGAATGTTTAGCTTAATCAAAAATCCATTCTAGGACATGACTTGCCAATTCTTCTCACACCCCATCCAATTCCATTTGGGTGTACGTGTCCTTCCTTCTAGCTCTATACTGGGAAAAAAAAACACAGTATGTAAACACAAAATATGAACATAAGCTTAAAAAGTGCAAGGTACTAAATTTGCATAAGATATGTTGTCACTTCAAATGAACCAATATGCAAATTTACGAAATCATATTGGTGAACAAGAAAATCTAATTTGTCAATCAATCTAATTAGATAACAAGAAGTCATTAATTGGATCCCACTTCATGTTTAAACTAGCAATTAAATGATCATGTGATGGGGTAGAGAGTTGAACAAGCACAGCTAGCATTTTTTCTCAATTGACACAGACCTAACTACCAAAAAAACAGAGGCACATTGCTGTGAAAAAAAATTACACAAGGTTCATATTAACACAGACCTAACTACCAAAAAAACAGAATTTGTCAACCAATCTAATTAGATAACAAGAAGTCATTAAATGGATCCCACATCATGTTTCAAATAGGTTCATAAATGATTATGTGATGGAGTAGAGAGTAAGCCAAATTTTTCTGTTAAGAGTAAGATAAGAGTCAATGGTGAACCATATGCAACCAAACCTCAGCATATCAAGTGAGAACAAAAAGAAGAAAAACATAATAAGAAGATTTAGCAGTGTCTGAGAGACCAATTTGTGTTTGACAAAAATCATTCAAATATGTTCACTAAGCAAACCAAAATAAGATAGCAGCAATCCCATTCGTCGACTTTATTCTCTATACAAACATCCTATAGCATTGAGGATGAAGTTTCACCCATTTCCAGATATGTAGTGCAAATCCAAGAAACTATACTTTCTGTTTATTTAATAATCATTCCAAAAATTTACTCCAATAGACTGATAATGATGAGAAGCATAAAGTGCATAGCCCAACTCATTTGTCCATATACTCATGGTAATTTGCTTCTTATGTCAGTATACATATATAGAGACACAGAGACACAGAGACACAAAGAGGACCAGTAGGTCATGTATTGATACAAGGCCAGTGATTAGTCCCCTAATCTAAGTAACACTCAAGAAATTGCAAAATGCGACAATTCAAAAGCTACCAGATTCATTTTCCGGTGTTGCACCTGTGATCTAGGATCCCAAATAAGTTATCCATCAATATTCAAGCAAAAGTGGAGTTGTCAGAAAACCAACCTCCCAATTTCTCGTCCAAGAAAATAGACTAAATTAAGCCAAAAACAGCCCAATAACACAGGTAAAGTGCAGTGCTTAATTTAATCAACTCACAAAAACACAAGTGATTTCAATTTCCCCAATGAAGAAGGAATGGTCCCTGATATGTTGTTGTTATATAAGTCCAAGCTAATGAGGCTCTTCAAGTTACCAAGCTCAGCTGGAATAGTTCCTTGAATGTTATTTTTGTACAGCTCCCTACATAATAAAGAGGTATAAGGGTTAGCCAGAAAGTACTTTAATCCAAGAACCTAAAATAAATGTAAGCTTTATGAACAATTAACACAACCATTAACACAATTCCACCAGACCTGCACATGAACAATTCCACAATCAACACAAACAGCATATAAATCCTATAACATAATCAAACCACCAAAGACAATGTGAAAATGAAAGGTTGGGCTCCCCAAAAACAAGCTACTCTCATCATACAATATGTTAGTCCAATTAAATAGCTGAAAAAAGAATCAGAAACAAATTTCCATTCGCTGGACGAGCAAACTAACTCAAATGTTACAAACATGGCACACAAAAACAGAGTTGACACCAAAAACCACTCTATTACAAACAAATTTTGATATTGATTGCAATGGTACCAAAACTAATTCATAACATTGACTTTGATAATATTCATGCGCATTTACGCCATCCAAATTGGAACATGAGGTTCTTTAACTCAAGCTGGTAACTGGTTTAACTCCTTATGAAACAAAGGGCAAAGAAAAAAACAACCAAATAAATTGACTATAACACAAACAATCTCATAAATTGACTATAACACAAAAATGCAAAAGCCATATGAAAACATATCAAACACACAGCGGGGGCAAAGAGAAAAATCTCATCTCATCTTGCAGAGGACGTTGGACATCTCTTCTTCTTAGCTCTCTTGTGGGTACCCCACTGCCTCTTGGCCACCTTAAGAGCACGCTTGTCCTTACCAACCTTCAAAAGCTCAGTGATCCTCTTCTCATATGGAGCAAAACCAGCAACTTCCCTGATTAGGTTCCTCACGAAATGCACCCTCTCGCTTCTTTTCTTCAATATCAAAACCAACAAAGCATAGAAATTTTAGTCTTATTCACATTACGTCATCACAAAATCAAGACCCAAACAACAAAAGAATATAAAGACAATCCCAGAAATCAAATAAACTTGTATGAACAATCAGTGACCAAACAAAACATACCCCTTTGCGGTCAGATGGGCGAGGAGCCAATTCACGCTTGGTGACAATGTGGCCTTTGTTCAGACCACGAAGATCCCGCTCTTGGGCGCAGCAGGAGCCATTTCCTGTACCAAAAAGCTTAAGTATTCAACAAAACCATCTAACACAAACACAATAGAAGGATGCTTAGTAAGAAGTCATCTAACACAAAAAGGCAGAGTAAGATTAGAGAAATTACCCAATAAATTGAAACCCTAACTGATAATCTCACCTGGAGGACGACGACAACGGAGGTAAACGAAGGGACTGCGATGGCTCTTCTCGACGACGAGGAGGACATCTATGGCTCTCTCTTTTAGGGTTTAGGAATAGATGACGGCAGAGATGGAGGACATAGAAGAAATCAGTGAAGAAGAGAGATGCTGACGGTGAGAGGAATGAGAGAGAGACTGTGACTGTGACTGTGGGTATAGTGAGAGAAGGTTTAGGCTGACTGTGGGTAATCGCGAGAGAGAAGAGAGGGGACTTTGGAGGTGTGAAGAAGGATGAGAGAGTGACTCTGACTGGGTATCGTGAGAGAGAAGAGAGGGAGTTTAATTTTTAGCCAAAAATATGAGAGGGAGTTAGACGAATTGGGGCAAGAGTTTGAGAGGGAGCTGAAGTTTCAGAGAGAGTTTGAGAGGGAGAGTAAAAATTTTGGGTTAGGGCATTGACTCAGACTTTAGGCATCAGAGATATATTACCAAAAAATGACCCTCTTAAAAATAAAATAAAAACTAATCACTTTAGGCATCTATATTTATACAGATGATGCTTAAGGGGAATAAAGCCATCGTCATAAATAAACAAAAATGCGGGTTGATGTCTTTATACCTTTTTAGTATCGTTATTTACGAAATTGATGCCTAATCTGCTAATAGCATCGATTTCCCTCTCTACCGATGCCTATCTAGTGTTGCTGTAAGTGAAATTTGACGTAGTGCATGCACCACCATGCATCCTCATAATTCAGCAAAGTGGCACAAGCTACTGATTGGTCAAAGCAACCATGCATCCCCATAATTCACGTTGCATGCCCACGTGCACCCTAAGCTAGAATGGCTTTACCATTCGAACCAGTATTCAGCAAAGCAATATGGCACAAAGCCACTGATTGGTCAAGCCACGATGAAGGTCTACCTCCTTACCGTTCGGCAGCCAAAGAAAACCCCGCATGCCTCACACCAAAGCTAATGGCTCAGAACCATGTTCAACGGCAGCTCTATGTTGTTTCCTTCTGAAGTCCAAAATTAACGATTTTAGGAAACAGCCTGTCAATTTCAGAAAAATTCCAACGGTGTCATTCAGCTCCTAAAGCTACAGTCTTATCAGGACACCTCTCCATCATGTCTTATCAATCGGCATATGAGCGTGCGTATAGTTGGGAGGATGGTAAACCAAACGGAAACACCAAATGAATCTGCCCAGATTGCGAAGTATTAGGCCTACTGATCGGTGCCCCACATGACGAAAGCCCCCGTTCACAGCTCGCAAATCAAACTACCGTTCGGTACTGGTTCTCTTCTCTACCAAAATCTGTCAAGCCATTAAAATGTTCCAAACGACATTACCGTTTGGTACCAACCATGCTCAAAGCAACCACGAAGCTCCGTTGCACCACCATGCTGGTCAGAAGCTCACTAATGAATGGTCTAACCGAATGGCAAAGCACAGATCCTATTTGTCTCTTGCCTGAAGTCGAATTCCGAACGGCAACTTCGGTGCTTGCCGGAGCTGACACATCTTCAGCCCTAGTCCTTGTGTTCTGCATAAATTGCCGAATGCTAATCAAAATCCAAGGGGGCTACAAACTACAGATCAAGAGTTTCAAAATTAAGCTTTCGATGTGGAAAATATTCCGAGGCTACCGAAAGGCATCCCCAACAACACCAATGGCATCACTACGGCCCCTCGAGCCACCACAACAACTATCCTCACTTGCCTTACCATTCGGCAAATTAAGACAATTAAGCTTCAAAGATTTTGTTGATGCCAAAAAGTGGTTCAGGACTTTTGAGGGTCAACTTAGTGATTTATGCCTTCGGTATCCTGATGGCCTCAGTACGGAGTGTAATATGCAATATGAGACAAACACTCGGTAAGATCCAGGGCACCGGTGTGGTACCGGCCGAAGGCTCTCCGATGCTGAAGTAAGTTCGGATTTAGTAAGATTAACTGACATATCAATTAGGCAGTATGCCGATCGTTCTGATTACCTCTATTTTGGGGTAGTTGGCCTCCTTTATAGGCCTTGGGAGGTGTGCACTTTGTTGATAATTTCGATGTGGGATTGTGTACGTCGATTGTGAGCGTGCCACGTGTCCCAGGAGAGGGTGTTGCCCTAATGGAGCGATCAGTAGGCAGGGTGCCGAAGGCTTCCCTGACCAGGCTCGATTTCCTCCACGTGTCCTATTCTTATTGGCTATTCATTTTGGGTATAAACAGATTTGATTGAACAAAAAAAAAAGCTACATATAAGATGCATGTACAATTCATTCAATCATTATTAAAACAAGAAATAAATGGATTATGTTATGTGAAATAATTGAGTAATTAAAATTTGGGGCAGGACATGACGCGACTGTGGATGACTTCCATCAGTATCAGCCGTTCTTCAATGCTGTGAGGAGTGGGGATTGGAATAAAGCAAAGGAGTTTCTTACCCTACATCCCAATGCAATAAGAACAAGAATTCCATACACAAAAAAGACAGCTCTTTACATGGCAATAGAATTACAGCACGAGCATATTGTGGAAGGGTTCGTGGAGTTGATGACAGAGGAAGACTTGGAAATAAAAGCTCTTGGTTGGACAGCTCTTGCTGTTGCTGCACATAGAGGAAATCTCAAAATGGTTGAATGCATGGTTAAAAAGAGCAAGAACATACTTAGTATTGCCATTGAGGAAGGCAATATGACTCCAATTCTCTTAGCTTGTCTCAATGAACATTAGGAAATCGTTCATTATCTCTACTCCGTCACTCCACTCGAAGATCTAATGCCAGAGAAAGGCCCGTACGGCGCTGGACTTGTTTGCCATTCCATGTTTGTGAGAAAATTTGGTATAAGTTTTAACTTAATTATGACAACCAAGTTGATTAAGCTTTTCCCATTATAACACTTTTGTTCTCTACTACAGATATTGCACAGGAATTAATTCAGCGTTGCCCACAATTGGTCCGTACTAAAGACCCCCATAGGGTATCCCCCATACATGCATTTGCACTGATGCCTACTGAATTCCCAAGTGGAACACGACTCAAATTCTGGCAACGATGGATCTATAATTGTTAGTATACCCACACTCATCTATATATAATATTTCATTGTCTGTTACAAACACTCATCTATACTATATGAGAAGAGACATTATCAGGCGCCGACCTAAGACTTGAAATGAAAATTTCTAATCTCTAAGTGGCCATTCTTATACCTAAATAACAAACATTGTTGTTGACGCCAAAAAGTGGTTCTCTGACTTAGAGGGTCAACTTAGTAATTTTAATGCCTTCGGTATCCTTGGTGCCTCAGTAGGGAGCGTGATCTGCAATATGAGCAAACGCTCGGTAAGACCTAAGGCACCGGTGTGGTACCGGCCGAAGGCTCTCCGATACTTAAGTAAGTTCGGATTTAGAAAGTTCAACTGACAGATCAATAGGCTTGTATGCCGTAAGTTCTGATTACCTCTATTTTGGGGTAGTTGGCCTCTTTTATAGGCCTTGGGAGGTGTGCACTTGATGTAGAATTTCGATGTGGGACTGTGGACGTCGATTCGGAGCACGCCACGTGTCCTTGGAGTGGGCGTTGCCCTAATGGAGGGATCGGTAGTGTGGATGCCGAAGGCAATCTTGACCAGGTTCTGGGTGCCGAAGGCGACTTTGACTAGATTCGATCCTATCCAGGTGTTCTTCTCCAATTGGCCTTTCATTATGGTGTAAATAGGAGTCCCTCAAGTTCTCGGGCGAGATTTCTCGGTTGGGGACTTGTTTGTTCTTCGGTGGCCGCTAAGGTTGCCCTACCGTTCGGTAGCTTGTCAAGGGGGGTGCGCTGGGCCTTGTCCCAGTGCCGATTCACCCAGGAATCTGCCTAGGAGCTCAAGGGTCGCCACTGCGAGGATTACCGTTCGGCAGCTTCTGGCGTGTTTGAGGGGTTCCGAGGAGGCTTGCCGATTGCTTATTAACTTGGGCAGGTTTGTTTATTCCTTCGCGATCCACGCACTGGGAGGAGTGATGGGACAGGGCGACGCTTCGTCTTCTGTACCCAGCGTGCTGTCAGAGGTTCCACTCAGCGCACGACACGTGGTGCGTCTAATCACGCAAGGTGGCGCCATTAATGCGCCGTTTGGTATCTCGAGGTGTACCGTTGCAATTCTTGCCTTATAAATAGAGGTGGTGTCTAAGGCAAGATTCACTTTGCATTTGTGAGTGAGGCGAGAGCTTTGTCCAGGCGATTTCCGACGAGAGCAAACGGTAACAGAGGCGATTTCCTGAGAGAGCAAACGGTAACACAGGCGATTTCCGACGTGATCATTAGGAAGGCGAATCGATTCTCGTCCTTATACCTCAGTTCTCATAAGGTATCGTTCGGTAATCTTTTCTTTTCTTTCCTTTCGTTATGCGTGCGTCCTTCATTGGTTTGAACTAGACTAGAACTTTATGCAAGTGGGGTGTGGTTCGGTAGTCTAGTTGCCATAGGTAGAGGCGTAGGCATCGGTAGGATAGTTCCCTGCATGGCCCTTAGTTTCCTTCCGGTTTTTTTATAGATGTCTGATAGCGAGTCAGGGTTCGAGAATGAGCCCAATGCATTCGAGGATGAGTCTCCAGATAGGCGAAGGGCTACAGATAGTGAGGAATCAAACCAGGATACCGAGAGCGATAGTGGCTCCGAGGTGGAAGTGGTCGGCGTGAGGTTTAGACCTGCACCCACCCATGGGATCGGTAAGGGGCTTATGACTAGTCAGCCCCTACCGCTGGCGGTCGTGTATAGTGACGGTCGGGAAGTTGGGCCGGACCTGCATTCCAATCCTCAAGTAGGGGACGCTCGAGTGCCGGAGGCATCCTCTAGTCATTGTCCAGAGGCCTCCACTTCAGGCCGTGGAGAGTCTTCCGAGCCCATTTTCCTACCGAGAGTGACAATAGTGAACAGTGGGAACCCAAGGGTACCGATGAGGGTAGCGAGGGAGCAGCTGTTCGATGTAGACTACCTGCCGCCCAATAAGCTGACCTACCGTGAGTTGGCAAGGATCAGGGCAGAATACCCGATACCCCATTCGGTAGGGATGAGGATCCCAGGCCCTACCGAATCCCTGAGCAACCCTAAGGATGGCATTAGGTTGCCGTTGCAGCCTCCAGTTCAAAGAATTCTGGCTCAGATTGGGTATGCCCCTGGGCAGTTCAATCCGAACTTCTGGGCCATCCTGATGGGGGTCGTCACGGCATTCAGACTTGCCGGTGAGGAGGGGCCTTCTTACGAACAGTTCTCTCACCTATACAGCATAACCAAGTCCAAGAGTACCGATCATGGAGGCTGGGTTCAGGCGAACTGCCTCAGGGCTTTCGAAAGGGGCCATTTTCTGACTGTCGTGCCGACCTCTCAAAAGTCCTGGAGGAATCGGCGGGTGCTACTCTCTAGCGATTGGGAATCGCCCTCGGGAGTTCTCGTTCACTTCCACATCCCCACTACTTTTCATATTGCTGGTAGGTTTTTACCATGCCGATCCGTAGGTCACCTGCTTTTGTTCAGCAAACTAATCTGACTTTGTTATTTTTGCAGGCAAACTGAAGCAGCCCACGGCAACCCAATCAGAGTTTCGGCAGATAGATAAGGTGAGGTTGAAAGTTCATGCCGTTGATAGGGAATACCCACAATTCCTCTTCACCGAGAACCTCGTCAGAGCCCGCCTTGTGAACCCTGCCGAGAGTAATCCCATCGTTTCGTTCATGTAGTGTCTGAGGCCAGGAAGACTGCCTAGGCTAAGAAAATGTCAGAGACCTCAAAGCGGCGCTACCAGGTGGCTGCTAAGGGGAAGAAGCAAAAACAACAACCAAAGGCTTCTGCCGAGAAGGTTGCCCAGGCTGACCTCAAGGAGCAGCCCCTTGCCGAACGGCAGAGACAGCGCCATGCCGAGCCTGTGAGCAGAAGGGTGCTGGCGGACAAGCCGGTGCTCAACCCGAATCAGGGAGCCGAGGCTGCCACCTCCAAGGCTTCCGAGAAGTGGCTCATACAGGTGGATCTGGATGCTGTATCCACTCCCAAGCGGATGTGGCTTATCGACCCCAGAGGGCCATCTTCGCCGCCGAGGACGAAGAGGGGCCTACCGAGGCAGTCACGCTGGCGTGTCCTTCAATGACGGTTCAGTTTGCGAACCATATGATCGTGGGCTCGCAGATGGACTTGTCTAAAATCGACGAGCTGCCGAAGAAGGCTCTTCGGGAAGAGGCGGGGCGTGCCTTCCGTCTCCAGGCCACGGTAACCTTTTACTCCCATTCTCTCTCACCCCTTTTTTTTGCTATCGTTGTTATCTTTTGCTCGGTATGGCTCCACTTTTCAGGCATCGATGGACATGTGGCTGTGTATAAAAAGAGCCATCACTGCTACCGAGCGCGCCAAACGGCTATATGAAGAAGGCAGTTCTAAAGTTGCCGATGCGGGGAAGGTTCTCCAGGTGATCGGTGCATATTTACATATCATTTTGTACCCTTCTAACTTATGATTTGGTTATGTTTTTGAGTTAAACTTGTGCTTTTAATTAGTTTTGTATTTGTTTCAGTGTTATAAGCTTGAGACTCACTAATTGCATTTTGGAGACAAATTAGCTCAAAATGGTGTCTGCAGATCAGTCAACTTCACGGATTGGACTGTACTTGCTCAAGAAGAACCAGATGATGAGCCATACATCATTGGAAAGATACGGAAGTCTATTTTCTGTAGAATTTTACGGTTCATGATTCCGAGTCTTCTAGAGAAAGTTATACATGTTTTGGCAACTTAAGGTCAAATTCGGCAGCATCTGCGTTACTGGGCCAAAAATCACATTTGAAGGCCTTCCCGATTTTTCCTTGAGTTGGGCTGCATATGCTTGGAAAGATAAGACAAAGAGCTTCAAGATCCATATTTTTTCAGATTTTTCAGATTGAAGCCACAAGCCCAAAACGAGCCCACAAGCTGGCTGCAATGCATTGTCATGCATGACATATACATGATGATGTGTTGTTGATTGTGGGAAAGTTTGGTGAAGCATATTCAATACCTATATTTGAGTGGAATTTTGTAGCAGCCAAAAGATGATGAAGTGGGAGTTGCAACACTAAGCCTAAAGACAAGAGGAATTGTTTTCAAATGTAATAGTGTGTTAGGTGAATTGAGTGTTGTAAGTTGGTGAAGTGAGTGTGGTTAGTAAACTCTATTGTATAATTCAGATTTTCACTTCCCCTAGGCCTATAAATAGGGAAGTTCTCTAAGCTTGTAAACACACCCCAAGGGGGGGAGCTCTCAAGCATTTCTCTAGAGCTCCCTTCCCTTCTCTCCCTCAAATTCTCTTAGTTTCCCTTTGTAGTTCTCAATTGTTGTAATAAGATCATTCTACTAAATTTTCTTTGTACTAAATCTCAAACACATTTCCTTTTTCTTCTCCAAATCTCTCAAACACTCATCCTTTCTCCAAATTTCCCAAACACATTACTATTCTCTTCAAAAGTCTCCATATTCTCAAACACTTCCCAAACACTCTCTTCCAAAATTCTCAAAGTTCCCAAACACTCTCCCATTCCTTCATCAAATTCTCTAAACTTCTCAAACACTTTCTCCTCCCTTCTCTAAGTTCTCAAATTCTCCAAGTTCACAAATCCTCAAGCTTTCCAAACACCTTCCTTTCTCTTCCAAACTCTCAAGTTCTCAAGCACCTCTCTCTTTCTCTCCAAAAATTCTCCATGTTCTCAATTAATGTACATTCTTTCTTCTTGTTTTGTTTCTTTTGTTTTCATTTTTGTTTTGTGTAGGAAAATTGAATTGGATCATTCAATCACCAATCCCTGTGGAATCGGCCTCGCACTTACATACGCTAAACTACCAACGGTTCGTGCACTTGCGAGTATCACCAGGATCACGCGAATCTTGTGCAGGACATGCACGCTGCCGAACGGTAGATCAAGGCGCACGAACTGAAGCTTGCCGAGATGCGTAAGGCCCTGGATGACGCTCAGCAGGCGGCTAAGGATGCCGAGGAGGCGAAGGGAGCGGTGCAGGTGGCACTCGAGGCTTCTAAGCGGTCGAAGGCAGTGGAGATAGAGGCTGCCGTTAATGAAGCCATCAGGGGCTACCGTTCCTCATCTGAGTTTACCACTCTTCTGGACAATGAGGTGGCTTCTGAAATGGCGGACCTCATCTACCGTTTCAAGCGGTTCAACCCAGGGCAGAAACTCAACTTGAACTTTGCTGCCGATCCCCCCCCCCCCCCTCTGCCGGAAGGTGTCACTGAGGAGATGATCGAAGAGTATGAAGGGGAGGATGCCCCAGAAGACACCAATGGCCCTGATACCGAGGGGGCTCCAGATACCGCTGCTGATGCCCACGTCGAGACTGCCGATGACCTGGGGGCCTGGAGTGCCGAAGTCTGAGTCCTTTTCTTATGATTTTGTTTAAGTGGTTTTTTTGTATTCGCCATTGGCGCTTGTTCCGAACACATTAATGCCGAGGGCATTTTTAATTTAAGTACCGTTTTGTTCAACAACTTGTGTTTTGATTGATGATTTTTTGAATTTCATCCATGCTTGTTACTGCCGTAGGCTGATAACTACTTAGGATAGATATTGATTGGGCCGTTGGCCACTTAGGAGGTCGGTAGGGGGCAAGCCACTGGCTTTTAGCTAGTTTTATTGCTTTTGGATTAGCTAAGTAATCCCCCCTTCGGTAGGGTCTGGATACAGTAGCCCCCTTTACTTTATAAAGATGCCGTAGGCAAATCTTAGGGTACTGCACTTGGGTCAAGTAATTTGTGCGTGATAAGAATACCATAGGTAATTCTAGAGCATGGTACTGCCGTTGGCTCCTACCTAATGCCTGTTGCCGAGAAATTGTAAAAAATGAACCAAGGCATCTTTGAATCGGTAGTAAACACAAAGAGTGTAGCTTTCGATTGCCGTAGGCAATGTTGCTGTGGCTCGTATATAATGAGCCCTACCGAAACTTTTTTTTTTTTGAAAAAGGTGCCGATAGGCTATAACGTTCCAAATATGTGCAACTCCAAGGATAATCTCATATTATATATAAGTGCCGTTGATCGGTGCATAATTACATATCATTTTGTACTCTTCTAACTTATGATTTGGTTATGTTTTTGAGTTAAACTTGTGCTTTTAATAAGTTTTGTGTTTGTTTCAGTGTTATAAGCTTGAGACTCACTAATTGCATTTTGGAGACAAGTTAGCTCAAAATGGTGTCTGCAGATCAGTCAACTTCACGGATTGGACTGTACTTTCTCAAGAAGAACCAGATGATGAGCCATATGTCATTGGAAAGATACGGAAGTCTAGTTTCTGTAGAATTTTACGGTTCATGATTCCGAGTCTTCTAGAGAAAGTTATACATGTTTTGGCAACTTAAGGTCAAATTCGGCAGCATCTGCGTTACTGGGCCAAAAATCACATTTGAAGGCCTTTCCGATTTTTCCTTGAGCTGGGCTGCATATGCTTGGAAAGATAAGATACAAAGCTTGAAGATCCATATTTTTTCAGATTTGTCAGAATGGATGAACAAGCCCAAAACGAGCCCACAAGCTGGCTGCAATGCATTGTCATGCATGACATATACATGATGAAGTGTTGTTGATTGTGGGAAAGTTTGGTGAAGCATATTCAATACCTATTTTGAGTGGAATTTTGCAGCAGCCAAAAGATGATGAAGTGGGAGCTGAACACTAAGCCTAAAGACAAGAGGAATTGTTTTCAAATGCAATTGTGTGTTAGGTTAAGTTGGTGAATTAAGTGTTGTGTGTTAGGTGAAGTTAGTGTGTTTAGAAAATTCAATTGTATAATTCAGATTTTTCACTTCCCTTAGGCCTATAAATAGGGAAGTTCTCTAAGTTTGTAATAACACCCCAAGGGGGGGAGCTCTCAAGCACTTCTCTAGAGCTCCCTTCCCTTCTCTCCCTCAAATTCTCTTAGTTTCCCTTTGTAGTTCTCAATTGTTGTAATAAGATCATTCTACTAAATTTTCTTTGTACTAAATCTCAAACACTTTTCCTTTCTCTTCTTCTAAATTCTTCAAACACTCTCTTCTCCAAACACTTCCCAAACACCTCTCCCATTCCTTCATCAAATTCTCAATGCTCACAAACACCTTTCTCTTCTCTAAGTTCTCCATGTTCTTGACCACTTCTCTCTTCTCTTCAAAATCCTCCAAGTTTCCAAACACTTTCTTCATCAAATTCTCAAAGTTCTCAAACACATTTCCCTTCTCTTCCAAAATCCTCAAGCTTTCCAAACACTTCTCTACTCTTCCAAATTCCCCATGTTCTTAAACACATTTCCTTCCTCCCTCAAATTCTCTCTTTAATGTTTTCTTAGTTGTAATTTATTTTTATTGTAATGTACATTCTTTCTTCTTGTTTTGTTTCTTTTGTTTTCATTTTTGTTTTGTGTAGGAAAATTGAATTGGATCATTCAATCACCAATCCCTGTGGAATCGACCTTGCACTTACATATGCTATACTATCGAACGGCTCGTGCACTTGCGAGTATCACAAGTTGAGGATGCAACTGAATCCATTTTGGTGCAGCTGTATCTACGCAACAAGTTTTTGGCGTCGTTGCCGGGGATCGGTAACATTGTTTGATTCTATTTGGTTTTCGTACTTTTTATTTTTATTTTCTTTTTCTTTTTCTTTTTAGCTGGACAGTTTCATGTTTTAAAGCTAATGAGGTTAATTGATAAGTTGTGTTTGTAGTCCAACGGACAAGGACAATTGCCTGACAAGCAAGAGAACTGGGTTTGAGTCCCAGCTTACACAACACAAAAAAAAGGTTCAAGTAGCATGTTGATTATTTCTAGTTTATGGTTTCATTCACTTGCTCTTAATTAAATATCTTGTTCAAGTTTACATAAACACCAAATGACTCTTGGACTGATTAGTGAATGAATGGGTAGATATTGAAGACAAACACCATGTTTAAATTCTAATTGGTTCTTTATTGTTCTTCTTGTTCTTAATGGGTTCGGAATTTGTGTTTAGACTAAACACCATAGCTAAATATATTTTCTGAATACTTGATTAAAACCACACACCATATGGATAATCATATTTGAGAAAGAACGAACTTCATAAGCTAGTTTGATTTACTTTGTTACTTGTTACTTTGAAGCATGAAATTAGACGTGTGTTGATTTTTCCTTTTCATTTTAGTTTTTATTTCCTAATCTTTTAATTCTGTTTCAAGTTTTCTATGTTTGTTTTAGCAATTTATGACAGCTTAATAAAAATGGAGAGAGATGGCAACCTCAATCATAAGAATGGGGAGTGTGGAGCAGTGGGAGAAGTCGCGACCTCCAAGTGCATCACGCTCGACCTAATCGCTTCAAGGGGGAGCATTTCAATCCTTTCTCTTTACTTGTTATTATTTTAAATTTCTGTTTCTTTTTTTTTTTATAAAAAAAATTAAAAAATTAAAAAAATTAAAAAAATTAAAAAGATTTTTTATATGAGCTGACTCGTGGTAACTCCAGTAAGCGTCTCCGTCAATACAGTGTCTAGGAGTTCTTTAGGCGACACCTTCGGTGTCTAAGAAGTTTGGGTTTTATGTGGGACCTTTGTGACCCCTCCAACCTTCCCGGATCCCCTGGCTGTGTTTTCTAAGGCCCTTAACTGGTCATCCATGAGTTGCTTGTATATTTGTGTGTTTTTTTAAAAAACAAAACAAAACAAAATTTAAAAAAAACAAAATTTAAAAATTGAAATTTGAGTTTTTATTTATTTTTCCTTGTAAATTGCAATTTGGAACTTCTTTGTTTTTTTTTTCTTTGTGTGGTCAGTTAGTTGTAAATAATAATAAATTTATTAAATTTTTTTTTTTTCAATTTGGAACTTCTTTGTTTTCTTTTTTTTGTTTTGTTAAGTTAATTTATGTATTTATTTACGTGGTGTGGTTAGTTAGTTTATTTCTAAGTGTTAAAAACACATTTTTATTTAAACACTACAAAAACAAAAAAAAAACAACAAGAAAAAAAAAAGCATTCAAGTAAATTAAAAATAAAAACAACTTCTTCATCTTCATCTTCATCTTCATCTTCATGGCATGCCTCTATTTTCTCTGACTTGCAGAATCTGCAGCAGCTCCACATGGTCCTCATTTTTTCTCTGCAATGCTTCCACGTGCTGATTGGCACGGTAAAGCCGCTTCTGCAAGTCCGCCACCATAGCCTTCAAGGAAGCTACTTCCTCGCTCAGCACGGCACACTCTCGTGTTCTCGCCATTAATCGCATGCCCAAATTGGTAGCCGAGACTGCGTGGAGCACAGTTAAATTGTTGGACTCCTCCACCGCTGCCTTGTCAGACCTCTGTGCCACATGCAGATGATCTGTTGGTGTGAGCTTGCTGCCAATCATGCCTCCCAGCAGCACTGCTCTGTTCGGCACTGCCTCAGAAAAGTTCGGTATTACCTCAGCAAAGTTTGAGGCCGTACCGTGATGATATGTGGAGTTTGGGAAAACATGGTTTGTAGGAGCCCTTATCTGCGCATTCGGTGGCGCAAGGGACAATTCAAGGTTGAGATCATCAAGGTGAGTGCATGAGGATGCCATTGTTTTGATTTTGGATTTTTTGATGTTTTTTTCTGAATTTAAAGGAATAAATGCAGGATGCTCTTCTACTTCACCGAGATGAGTTTAAATAGACTGATGCAAACGAGGGAGCCGAAAGCACTTCGGGTCTCGAGGGTGCTATCCTGTGCTCTTTTCTCTCGGATCCCTTCATTTCCGGCGCAAATTGCGGACACGTTTTTTTAAAAGGGAGCATGTCTACACTTTCACTTACTTTTGCCTCCCTGTTTTCTGATGTTTGTGTTTTTGCTTTTTCAGTTGTTATTTTATTTTATTTATTATGTTTTTTTCTAATTGTTTTCTTATTGTTTGTCAGGTTTCTCAAGAATTTAATTGGAAAGAGACAAAATTAAAGATGCGTCTTGGACACCTGGTGCAAGAATCCCAACTCTTCTTTTAAATTCTTGTTTGAATTGCATGTTTATTTCAGTTTTTATTTATTTATTTATTTTGTTTTTATTTAATTAGGTAGTATAATTTAAAACTCATATGATATTCTTTGAAGGAGCTAAATTTTTTGTAACTCCAGTGAGCAACCGCAGTCTATACAGTGTCTAGGAGTTCTTTAGGTGGCACCTTCGGTGTCTAAGAAGTTTGGGTTTTAAGCGGGACCATTGTGACCCCTCCAACCTTCCCGGAACCCCTGGCTGTGTTTTCTGAGGCCCTTAACTGGTCATCCGTAAGTTTTCTCTTAAAAGAAGAAGTTGTTATTTGTGTGTTTTCTTAACTATAAAAATTTTTTTAAAAAAAAAAAATTTATGTTTAGGTCTTCGTGTTTTTGTTTGGTCGTTGTTCTTTAAATTTATGGTCAATAGTTTCTTTGAGATAACATAACGTTTTTATTTCCCAATTAAAAAAAAAAAAAAAGCACATACACTTTAAAATTAAATAATAAATAAAAACTGAAATCATTTCTTCTTGGCCTTAGGTGTCTCGACCATAGGAGCTTTGAGTTTGGCCCTCTGACTGTCCTCTTCCGGGGCTTCACGCACAGCCTCTTGGGGCTCATCACTTGAGCTCCCAAAGATCGCAATCTTAGCTTGAGCGTAACTACTCTCGCGATCCGCTTGCTTGCGTTTACCCGGTCGGTCTAGGTCTTCCAGCTGTTTTCGCATGTCCCGAGAGTACAACTCTACCATCTTTGATAGATTTTTATTCTCGTCCCGCAATACTTCTAGCTGGTGTCGATTCACCTCCACTATCCTTGCCCTCTCCCTTTTTAAGCTTTTTATAGCACTCTGACACTCTTCAACCATACTTCGCTCCGCCGCCAACTGACCTTTCAGCACCTCTACCTCATGGGACTTCGCAAGTAGGCGATGACCCAAACTTGCGACACATGCTGTACTCTGCACGCTCAGTGCCAGGGCATCACTCATGACTCGGTTGTCATCCCTTGTCCCGAACACACGTATATCTTTAGGAGTCACCAAATTTCTGCCAACTCCAATGGCAACATCGTTGTCCAGGAGTATTGAGTCATTGACAGTCACAGGCCCCCGTGCGGAGGCAAAGTAGGGCATCCATACTGGTGCTACTGCTTGGCCTCGTGTTTGAGTCGGTGGAGCTAGGTTGAGATCCAATGAAAATGGGTAGGAAGAGGCCATTTGATTTCTCAGTTTTTTTTTCTTTTTCTTGCTTCTTTTCTCTTTTGTGTTTCTGAGTTTGTGTTTTTTTGTTTTTTCCCCCTTCTTTTTCCTTCTTATAGGTAGTATTTGAGAAACCCTAGCCAGTGCAGCGTCTGAGCATTTCTGAATCCCTAAGCGTTCCTCGAGTCCCACAACCTTCTCACTTTCCAACCGTACCCAACTCATTTGTCACAACTTGCTTTGTCTGAACGGACGCGTTCAGCAAAGTCTTCGCGCCTTCCCATGAGCCCGTAATTTCTGCTTGTGAAATCTGCGGCGCCTCTGCGTGTCGACACGTGTCTCGCTCTGTCGAGACATCAAGGACCACATTCTCTCTTTTCAGAAATCCCGCCTTCGTGCTTCCAAAAATAAAAAAATAAAAAAATAAAAAAATAAAATTTTTTTTAAAAAAATAAAAATATTAAAATTAAAATGTGTGGGCTTCAGAGTTAATTGTGGGTCGGGTTTTCCACTGTTATTTGGGTTTCAAAGTGAGTTAACTTTCTTTTGGGTTGGGCTTTCAATCGTTTGGGTTTGAGTTTGCGTAAGACTGTTTGTTTAGGGCTTACTGTTTTGAGTGTTTTACTGTTTCATTTTTTTTTAATTATTTGTTTGTTTTGTAATTTTTATTTTGTAATTATTTTATTTTATTTTATTTTTGTGTGTTTTGTAGTTTTTATTTGCTTTAATACCTTTCATTTGTTGTTATGACATTGTTTGTGGCTAATTTTTAAACATTGAGGACAATGTTCATTTCTAGGTTTGGGGGTATTGGAGTTTAGCATGTAAATTTGGTTTTTCTTTAAAAAAAAAAATTAATTGAAATTTTTGCTTGTTTTTCTTCTATTTGAGTCTTGTTTTGTTTTTGAGTCACTTTCCGAACACATATGATGAGTTTATGATAAATGTTTGCATGACTTAAATGATTATTGGATTTCATTTTATTTTATTAAAAAAAAGAAAAATTAAAATTGGCATTGTTCTATCATGATATGCTTGAAACCTTCTTTACACTTGCCATTTGTTTCATAATTTTCCAATTAAAGGATTTGCATGATCTAAAGAATTGTATGAAGCATAAATTAGACTTATATAACCAACCATATAAAGTGAGCTTTTGAGCCTTGTACTTCAATTCATGAGTGTTATACATGTACTCTTATTTTCTTGTCATCAAAGTTGTTGTTTGATCTCATTATTCATTGATTTGGTTGAACACTTAAAAGTCATTCATTCTTATGCAATTTGATTTCATGACATTTAAAGAAATGATATTAAGGCCTTCTTTGGATCGTTTGTGCCTTTCAAGCTAACCTTATGCATGCTTAAGCATGATTTTCCATTGTTAACCATTTTGAGCCTACATGTAAACCTTTTCTTTCATTTACCAATTATATGTCCTTGCCTTAGCCTGAAAAACAAATATTTACCTTTCTAAGGAACTCATGAGCTTTAATTGGGATGTGTTTTTCATACTAAGTTTGGGAATGAGTGTTACATTTCGAAGAAAAAAAAAATCATAGAATTGGTGAAAGAAAAGAGAAAAGTGGTGGTTGAATGAAATTTCATTTTTGGGCCTTCAAAATAAATTGATGTTTGTTCAATTGAAGGAAAGGAGTATGAATCAATGTAAATGAAGGTATAAGGAGTTTTGATCATGTAAAAGAAAAATCTAATCGTGATGATTCGAAGTCTTATAAACAATTATTTTATGCTCTTACATTGCGAGTTCCTTGGACTTTGTATTATCCATACCTTTCATTTCTTACTCACCTTACACCCTTGGCCCAATTACAACCTATACTAAAGACCTAAATTGATCTTAAAATGTCATGTGGTTGAATTGCATTCATTTTTCTACTTTTAAGTGTTTGGCATCCTTCTTGAGATCATATTAATGCAAGTTCTTCATCTTTCTATTTCGAGTTAAGTCCTTATGGTTTAACTCTATTCTCATGTTTATAACTGAGTGTTGCATTATAGCCCTCTTCTGAGTGATTCATTTGTGAGAGGACAACTTTGGTGAGATTTGAAGTTGAACTTGTGCTTTGTATGATTTTTGAAATTATGTGAAAACTAAGATTGGGGAATTTGTTGCATTTGGCTATCACACTACTACACTTTGAGCATATTATGTTTTGAACTTTGCCACCTTGTAAATAATGTCTAAAACTGAGCTTTCATTGTTAAAACGTTTAAGTCATATGCATGAGTCATTTCCCTTCAGAAAATGTTCGGAAAGATTGTTTTGAGTTCTTTTTTTTTTAATTTAATTTTTTTTTTTGTAATTGTTTCTGTTTTTTTTGTGTTTTGTTTTCGTTTTTTTTGTTTTTGTTTTTGTTTTTGTTAATGTATTTATGTTTGTTTTTGTTTTTGGTTTTGCTTAAGGACTAACAATCTTTTAAGTTTTCTAATTACTTTGTTTTACAGAGTCAGTAAAACGTTTGTGGGTATCGTATCTGTTAAACCCTCAGGAGACACAACTCCTCCTACTAGGGATGCCTAGAGGTTTAAAGGCTTGTTGCATATGCTAAATGCAATCGAGTTACCTACGAAAGTGGTCTAGTTAACTTCTTATTTTGTTTTTATCTGTGTTTCCCTTTTTGTTTTGCTCGAGGACTAGCAAAATCTAGGTTTGGGGGTATTTGATCGGTGCATATTTACATATCATTTTGTACCCTTCTAACTTATGATTTGGTTATGTTTTTGAGTTAAACTTGTGCTTTTAATAAGTTTTGTGTTTGTTTCAGTGTTATAAGCTTGAGACTCACTAATTGCATTTTGGAGACAAGTTAGCTCAAAATGGTGTCTGCAGATCAGTCAACTTCACGGATTGGACTGTACTTGCTCAAGAAGAACCAGATGATGAGCCATAAGTCATTGGAAAGATACGGAAGTCTAGTTTCTGTAGAATTTTACGGTTCATGATTCCGAGTCTTCTAGAGAAAGTTATACATGTTTTGGCAACTTAAGGTCAAATTCGGCAGCATCTGCGTTACTGGGCCAAAAATCACATTTGAAGGGCTTTCCGATTTTTCCTTGAGCTGGGCTGCATATTCTTGGAAAGATAAGATACAAAGCTTGAAGATCCATATTTTTGCAGATTTTTCAGAATGGATGAACAAGCCCAAAACGAGCCCACAAGCTGGCTGCAATGCATTGTCATGCATGACATATACATGATGAAGTGTTGTTGATTGTGGGAAAGTTTGGTGAAGCATATTCAATACCTATTTTGAGTGGAATTTTGCAGCAGCCAAAAGATGATGAAGTGGGAGCTGAACACTAAGCCTAAAGACAAGAGGAATTGTTTTCAAATGCAATTGTGTGTTAGGTTAAGTTGGTGAATTAAGTGTTGTGTGTTAGGTGAAGTTAGTGTGTTTAGAAAATTCAATTGTATAATTCAGATTTTTCACTTTCCTTAGGCCTATAAATAGGGAAGTTCTCTAAGTTTGTAATAACACCCCAAGGGGGGGAGCTCTCAAGCACTTCTCTAGAGCTCCCTTCCCTTCTCTCCCTCAAATTCTCTTAGTTTCCCTTTGTAGTTCTCAATTGTTGTAATAAGATCATTCTACTAAATTTTCTTTGTACTAAATCTCAAACACTTTTCCTTTCTCTTCTTCTAAATTCTTCAAACACTCTCTTCTCCAAACACTTCCCAAACACCTCTCCCATTCCTTCATCAAATTCTCAATGCTCACAAACACCTTTCTCTTCTCTAAGTTCTCCATGTTCTTGACCACTTCTCTCTTCTCTTCAAAATCCTCCAAGTTTCCAAACACTTTCTTCATCAAATTCTCAAAGTTCTCAAACACATTTCCCTTCTCTTCCAAAATCCTCAAGCTTTCCAAACACTTCTCTACTCTTCCAAATTCCCCATGTTCTTAAACACATTTCCTTCCTCCCTCAAATTCTCTCTTTAATGTTTTCTTAGTTGTAATTTATTTTTATTGTAATGTACATTCTTTCTTCTTGTTTTGTTTCTTTTGTTTTCATTTTTGTTTTGTGTAGGAAAATTGAATTGGATCATTCAATCACCAATCCATGTGGAATCGACCTTGCACTTACATATGCTATACTATCGAACGGCTCGTGCACTTGCGAGTATCACAAGTTGAGGATGCAACTGAATCCATTTTGGTGCAGCTGTATCTACGCAACAGCCGTAGGCAAAGATACAAATTCCACCCTGCCGTTGGCTAGGGGGCTACTTAAAATAACTCTTGAGATGCTCCACATTCCATGGGTGACCGAGGGTCTTCTCATCTGTGCCTCGGAGCCTATAAGTACCGGATCGAAGGATGCCGATGACTTTATAGGGTCCTTCCCAGGAAGGGCCGAGGGTTCCTTCCGTTGGGTTTTTGGTTGCAAGCGAAACCTTGCGCATAACCCAATCCCCGATTCTGAAGGAGCGAGGTTTGACCCTTGAGTCGTAGTACCAAGAGACGCGCTGTTTGTATGCTTCGTTCTGAAGGTTGGCTGCCGTTCGGCGTTCCTCGATTAAATCCAAGCTCAATGCGAGTGCAGCCTCGTTCGCCTTCGACTCGAAACCTTTTGTTTGGTAAGATGACTCACCGATCTCTACTGGGACAACGGCTTTTGAGCCGAATGCAAGGCTGAAGGGAGTTTACCTCGTTGAGGTCCGGTAGGACGTTCGGATGGCCCACAGAGCTTCGAGAAGCTTCTTCGGCCAGGCGCCCTTGGCACTGCTGAGTTGCCGTTTCAAGAGCTTCTTGATAATTTTGTTCACGGCTTCTACCTGACCGTTTGACTGAGGGTGAGCTGGGGATGCGAAGAATAGGTTGATTTTGAGGCGAGTGCAGAACTGCCTGAAGAGTTCCGAATCAAACTGCCTGCCGTTATCGGTGATGATGGCGTATGGGATGCCGAAGCGGCAACAGATGTTGGTCCAGACAAACTCCTCGACCCTCGCTGCTGTAATGGTGGCTAGGGCTTCGGCCTCGACCCATTTCGTGAAATAATCCACGGCAACGATTGCATATTTAACCTGTCCCTTGCCTTGAGGCATGGGCCCGATTAGGTCAAGTCCCCACTGGGCGAATGGCCATGGGCTAACGATCAGCGTAAGAGGTTCGGCAGGTAGGTGTGGGACATTGCCAAACCGCTGGCACTTGCCACACCTCTTTACCGTTGCAATTGTGTCCCGATGCATCGACGGCCAATAGTATCCTTGCCGGAAGGCTTTGTGGGCCAGGGACTTGGAACTTGAATGGTCGCCGTAGATGCCACTGTGGATCTCCCGAAGGACAGATTCGCCCTACTCTTCGGTGATGCATTTCATGTAGGGGGTCGTGTAGCCGCGTTTGTACAGAATGTCATTGATGACAATGTACCTCGCCGATCGGTAACGCAACCTCATTGCTTGTGCCTTGTCCTCTGGGAGGGTACCGTTCGTCAAATACAGGTATATTGGCGACATCCAGGTGTCCTCGTACCGTACGGTACATACGTCAACGGAAGTTGTGCTTGGCCGCGCTAAAATCTCGACGGGGATCTTTCGGCCAACCTTATCGTTAATTGCCGATTCCAGTCTGGCTAATGCGTCGGCATGGCTGTTTTCTCATCTGGGAACGTGCCGAATGTCGTAGGCCTGGAACTGCTGGAGCAGTAGATGTGCCAATGATAAGTAGGCTATCATGGATGCATCTTTCGTAGTGAAATCGGCAGATGACATCAGGGGATATGCCTGGCATGTCGTTGTAAGACCAGGCAAAGACTTCCGAGTTTTGCCGAAGGAACTGGATGAATTCGGCACGAAGGGTGGCGTTCAGCATGGTACCGATTCTCACGCACCGCTCCAGTTGACGCTCGTCCAGCGCCACCGTTTCGAGATCCTCGGCAGGTTGTGCCACTGGAGTGGGTGTTTCCTCCCTTGGATCATCAACTGGTTCATTGCCGTTCGGCAAGTCCACGACAGTCAAGGTCTCCTTTTGCTTCTGAGGGGCTGCCGATTTCAACGTCGTGGCGTAGTAGTTCCGAGCGCTTAGCTAGTCCCCCTTGATTGCCCCCGTGCCGTAGTAGGTTGGGAATTTCAAGAGTAGCATGTGGGGGGACAAGTGGGCCTTCATTGCCGTGAGTGCCGTTCGGCCGACTATGACGTTGTACGCCGTCGGACAGTCCACCACAAGGAACTGGTCGTAGACCATGGTTCTTCGCGGGGCTATGCCAAAGGCGATTGGTAGGCTGACACTGCCGATTGGCTGGACCAAGTCTCCCGAAAAGCTAAGGAGAGGCGAGAGTTGTCGGTTGACCTGGCTGTCATCTATCCCGAGTTCTCTGAATGCATCGGCAAAGATGACGTTTACCGAATTGCCAGTGTCGATCAGAATTCGTCCGACATCGAATTCGGCAACTCGGCTCGGATGATCATAGGGTCGTCATGCGGGTAGATGATCCCTTCCTCTTCCTCCTCGAGAAGGTGATGGGTTCCCACCTGACCTTCAGCATCTCGGCGTTCCGGCTACTCTCAATGCCGAGGACTTGAGGGTATTGTGCCTCTCTGACATACTACTTCATTGACCGGTTAGATGCCTCGGCGAGGGTTGGGCCTCCGCTGATCGTGCTGATCATGTTGATTTGCCGATTGATGTTCGACACTGGCGCCTGCTACAGCCGGGCTATGTACTGATCCAGTTTGCCTTCTCGAATCAGCCGCTCGACAATTTTTCGCAGATTTATGCAGCCCTCGGTATTGTGGCTGTTCTGTTGATGGTATCGGCAGAATTTCCCTGTATACCGGCCATCCTGTTGACTAGGCTTCCAGAATGCAGGCTTCGGGATTATCTCGTTTTCGTTCATCAGTACTGCTTCATAGGAGGTGTTAAGCAGGGTGAACACCTCAGTTCCCTGATTATGCGCTGGTAACGGTGCTCGGTAGCTGTCCCTACCGTACCTGCTCTTGTTTTTCTTGAATGCCCATTTTGGGAGCTTCCGGTATCTTTGCGCTTGTGGCTCTCAAGGTATACGGCAGCTTGTGCCGCTGGCTCGAACGGCAATGCCTGTGCCGTGGAGGACCGCTGTATGGGTTCACTCTGCCGAGCCGTGGGCTCGGCCCTCGAATTGAAGTATTCGGCTTTGGCGTGGATTGCCCCTTGCTTCATGAGTTCATCGTACGTGCGCCAATTGTTGCTGTGTAGTAGATACCGAAAGTGTGATGACCGTAGGCCACTCTTGAAGGCACCGTAAGCTGCCCTGTCATCGGTATCCATACATCTCGAGTATTCATGGCTGAATCGTGCGGCATACTCACGCAACGGTTCGTCATCTCTTTGCCGGATGGTATACAGATCATCGGCAGAGTACAGTTGATCGGTGCATATTTACATATCATTTTGTACCCTTCTAACTTATGATTTGGTTATGTTTTTGAGTTAAACTTGTGCTTTTAATAAGTTTTGTGTTTGTTTCAGTGTTATAAGCTTGAGACTCACTAATTGCATTTTGGAGACAAGTTAGCTCAAAATGGTGTCTGCAGATCAGTCAACTTCACGGATTGGACTGTACTTGCTCAAGAAGAACCAGATGATGAGCCATATATCATTGGAAAGATATGGAAGTCTATTTTCTGTAGAATTTTACGGTTCATGATTCCGAGTCTTCTAGAGAAAGTTATACATGTTTTGGCAACTTAAGGTCAAATTCGGCAGCATCTGCGTTACTGGGCCAAAAATCACATTTGAAGGCCTTCCCGATTTTTCCTTGAGTTGGGCTGCATATGCTTGGAAAGATAAGACAAAGAGCTTCAAGATCCATATTTTTCCAGATTTTTCAGATTGAAGCCACAAGCCCAAAACGAGCCCACAAGCTGGCTGCAATACATTGTCATGCATGACATATGCATGATGAAGTGTTGTTGATTGTGGGAAAGTTTGGTGAAGCATATTCAATACCTATCTTTGAGTGGAATTTTGCAGCAGCCAAATGAGCCAAAAGATGATGAAGTGGGAGTTGCAACACTAAGCCTAAAGACAAGAGGAATTGTTTTCAAATGCAATAGTGTGTTAGGTGAATTAAGTGTTGTAAGTTGGTGAAGTGAGTGTGGTTAGTGAACTCTATTGTATAATTCAGATTTTCACTTCCCCTAGGCCTATAAATAGGGAAGTTCTCTAAGCTTGTAAACACACCCCAAGGGGGGGGGGGGAGCTCTCAAGCACTTCTCTAGAGCTCCCTTCCCTTCTCTCCCTCAAATTCTTTTAGTTTCCCTTTGTAGTTTTCTCAATTGTTGTAATAAGATCATTCTACTAAATTTTCTTTGTACTAAATCTCAAACACTCTCCCATTCCTTCATCAAATTCTCAATGCTCACAAACACCTTTCTCTTCTCTAAGTTCTCCATGTTCTTGACCACTTCTCTCTTCTCTTCAAAATCCTCCAAGTTTCCAAACACTTTCTTCATCAAATTCTCTAAAGTTCTCAAACACTTCACAAATACCTTCATCAAATTCTCTAAAGTTCTCAAACGCTTCCCAAACACCTTCCTTTCTCTTCCAAATTCTCAATGTTCTCAAACCTTCTCTTCCAAAATCCTCCAAGTTTCCAAACACTTTCTTCATCAAATTCTCCAAACTCTTTCTCAAACAATTCTCTACTTCTACTTTCTTCTCCAAAAAGCCTCCATGTCCTCAAACACTTTTCCCAAACACTTCTCCTTTCTTCCTCAAAGTTCTCTTAGTTTCCTTAATGTTTTCTTAGTTGTAATTTATTTTTCTTGTAATGTACATTCTTTCTTCTTGTTTTGTTTCTTTTGTTTTCATTTTTGTTTTGTGTAGGAAAACTGAATTGGATCATTCAATCACCAATCCCTGTGGAATCGACCTCGCACTTACATACGCTAAACTACCAAAGGTTCGTGCACTTGCGAGTATCACAAGTTGAGGATGCAGTTGAATCTATTTTGGTGCAGCTGAATCTACGCAACAACAGTCTGTCCGTTTTGTTGTGAATTGAGCACAAAACTCAACTCAACCTCCCCTAATGATCTTGTTGTTGATGGACTTTGTGACACACACAATGATGGATGAATCACACACACACACACTTGAGACAACAACCAAGCACAAAGTGACACAAGCATTTATAGAGGTTCAGCAATTGCCTACATCCTCTTGGTGATCCCCTTGAGAAATTCACTTCATGAAAGAATAAGTTACAACTTTGGTTTTACACAGAAAACCCCCTTAGAACTCTATTCTCTCCCCAAGCTCTCTTTTCTCTCACACCCCTTGCTCAACACTTTGATGCACTTGTGAACACTCTCACAACCCTTGGTGTTTCCCCCCTTTGGTGTCTAGACTCTCATGACTACAACACTTCCTCCCTTGATGATTAAAACACCCTTGATGGTATTACAATTACCCTCACCCTTTGTGAACTCAATCACCCCTTGGAGAATAAAAGACCATCCCTTGATGAACTTAACCACACCTTGGTGAGATAACCTCCATTGGAACACAATAGCTCCCAGCTACTTGACCACCTGAGATTAACCACACCCCTTGAGGAATAAGGAGCCCTCCCTTGGTGAACTAAGCCACAGCCATAGCCACAGCCCAGCCACCCTTGGGTGAACCTAATCACACCTGTTTCTGCTTCAGCCACTTCCTCTTATTCAACTTGTTTTCCCTTCTTGTGTTATCTTACTTCACCCCATTACCTACACAAGCCAATGGACAAGAGATAAGATATCAGCTTGTCCTCCACGTTCCTCCCTTTAGTCACCACTTAGACTAAATGTCAGATCAAGTAGGTAAATAGAATCCAACTCAGCCACCTCCATTAAACCAGAAAATGGAGAGAAGATTATTCAAAATAAGATAACCAATTAGCTATGAGTGCTCTTCCAACTATCCAGCAGGTAGTCAACCCTCTATCAACTCAGAAGTGACCCATTAAACCTCTGAAATCTTGTGGAAAGCGATAGCCCTTGAAAACACAGTTGAAAACACGTAAGAAAACGTCAGCACAGCACTGGAGCGACCGGTCGCTGATACCCAGCGACCGGTCGTCGCGACCATTTGGGTATCTAGCGACCGGTCGCTGATACCTTGCGACCGGTCGCCCACCTGCGAATTTCCAGATTTCAAAACTGCTCCAAAACGACCGGTCGCCCAAACCTTGCGACCGGTCGCATCCTGGGACACCTGCATCCTTAATGTGAGCCAAATTTCCAACACGTTTGAATCATAAAATGGTTCAGGAAGATTTGCTTCAGCTCGTCGAAGGAATCGACCATCCCTGGTTCCAATCGATAGAACCAATTCAGAGCCGCCTCTGTGAGTGAAGAGGGGAACAGCAGGCATAGTCCTTCGTCGCTTAGCCCTCGGCATCCTACGGCCGACTGGAAAGAGTGGAGGTGCGTGAGAGGGTCTTCCACTCCTGTGTAAGCGGTTATGCGCAAGGGCTGTATGTCTCTGTCCTGCCGTGAGTGCCTTATGCGCTCGATGAAGGGTCCTGGCCGAAGCCTTCCCCAGTCCGGCTCCTGTGAACGTGTCCTATCGTCCTCCATCTTCTGTACCCTCTGAAGGAGGAGGCGAATGACGGGGTCCCTGTCCGGTATTGCTTCCACAGTCTGATGTACCGATCGCTGCTGGGACCTGACAGGGTTAACCTCAGAGAACTTCGTTGGCGTTGCCGAACGGTAGGATGATGATCGATTCGTGGAAGGGATGTACTCCTGGTCCGACTCCGCCGTGGACTCCAGAACTGGTATTCTTCGTATTGGAGACTTCCTCCCTAGACCCCTCAGTCGGGGATCGTCTAGGTGTGCATTGATCCTGATTGGCGATCCCAGCCGTTCGGTTTGTCATTTGACTTCTCGGTCCAGCAGCCTATGGCAACAATCGGAATAGACTTTCTTCGGCCCGTGGGGCTTATTCTTTGGTGCCGGGACTACCAACTGCTTAGACGGCGCAGGCGTTGCCTTTGCCGCCTTCTTGCCCTTGATCTGCCGACGGGGAGTCTGTAAGCTCTCAGACGACCGATCGGTCTATATGTTTTGCGTTTGTTGCTGGTTCAGCAACTGCTGTGTTTCGTCCACCCTGGACGAGAGGAAGTTGTGGTGTTCCTGTAGCCTAGCCATGTCCTGCCGAAGGGACACGACTTGGGCTAAAAGCTTTGCGTTTTCAGCGGGTTGGAGTACAGGTGGATTAGTTGCCGGGGTATATGGGGGTGGTGCTGGGCTAACCCCGCTTGGCATACCGAATAGCATCCCCTCCCGCGTTACGACGCCAAAAAGTGGTTCTCTGACTTAGAAGGTCAACTTAGTAATTTTAATGCCTTCGGTATCCTTGGTGCCTCGGTAGGGAGCGTGATCTGCAATATGAGCAAACGCTCAGTAAGACCTAAGGCACCGGTGTGGTACCGGCCGAAGGCTCTCCGATGCTTAAATAAGTTCGGATTTAGAAAGTTCAACTGACAGATCAATAGGCTTGTATGCCGTAAGTTCTTATTACCTCTATTTTGGGGTAATTGGCCTCTTTTATAGGCCTTGGGAGGTGTGCACTTGATGTAGAATTTCGATGTGGGATTGTGGACGTCGATTGGGAGCGCGCCACGTGTCCTTGGAGTGGGCGTTGCCCTAATGGAGGGATCGGTAGTGTGGATGCCGAAGGCAATCTTGACTAGGTTCTGGGTGCCGAAGGCGACTTTGACCATATTCGATCCTGTCCACGTGTTCTTCTCCAATTGACCGTTCATTATGGTGTAAACAATTGTCAATAAATATTATCCAAGTTTAAACAAATTGGACATATATAAGTAAGATTTCCTCGTGGTGTTCATGTGTTCTAATGAAGGTACGTCCAACTGAAAGAATCTATGAATGTTTCTATAATAAATAGCATATATACAAATCAATTATAACAAGAGATATTGGCAATAGTAAAAAAAAGTAGTTTAAATTATTTTGATTGAGGTCACTATCTTTTCTGAAAGGTATACACATAAAAACTACTCGTGCCATCGGTGATATTCATCTAAGTGTTCATAATGAAGCAAATGAAGAAGGTAATCGAACGGATATCACTTGGTCAGGTATGTTGGGACTCAACATCTAACTCTTGTTTTATTTAATAAACTTGAAATAATTTTTTCATATGTTATTTGTTAATTTGTTTTCTCAATAACAATAGTTGAGACTAACTACTGTTAATTAGCAAATGAGTTTTTTTTTTTTTTTTTTTTTTTATCAAAGAGAAGAATTTCATTGAGGAATTACATAATGAGGGCTAAGAGTGGCCTCATTTCTAAAGATGAGCTAAGAGGAATTACATGACAATTAATGATGACTAGACATGCATATTTGACTAGTCATACAATGCAATGCAATGCAATGTATGCTTTTTACCTTCAAGGATGTTAATTTCATTTGAGCCATGACAAGGTTGATCTCAACTTCTGTAATCTCATCTTGAATGCGGACTTAAACTACCCTAAATTCCTTCAGCTTGAGTGATTACATACAAGATTACAAGTTTGTCAAGAAAAGCTAAAAGCATTAGCTAAACAAAATCTAACACCATCCAATAGTCATAAGAAACTTATCTAATTGAAAGACAATATTCTGTTTGTTATTTTATCATTTCTTGGTAGACTTCAACCACTTGATCGTTTTCTATGATTTTTGGCTTGTAAACTTGATATAGTTAACAGTCCACCCACGTTGCTGATCATATTCTTTCATGCAGGGGATTTGGGTTCAAAATTCTCTGGAAACTCCGTTTTTCTTAATGCATGTCCATGTCCTCCTTAGACATGAATATAGATATATAGTCTGGAATTTATAAGCACAACTTTAGTTACTAACACATGATAATATCAGAGGTTTATGGAGCAATAATCATTAGTCCTCCAAGTTTTCATGATTTCTTTCGTTATGCCAATCCTTTGGACTTTTTCGTTTTCTCTTTTAATTTCTTTGGGTATACGTAAGAGATGGAATATTAGTATACTCGTGATACTCTCCAGACATAAAAGAGAAAGAAATCCAGACATAAAAGAGAAAGAAAAAGAAGGAATGTAATAAGTACTTAAAGAAAGGTTGAAAAGAAAAAGCCTGATTCTTCATTCACCAATGCACTCCAACCACACTAATTTACGATGAAATCCTTTACTCTTCTAACTGAGTTGTAAAAATTTATCTAAGACCTAAATGTAAAATTTTATCTGGTTGTGAATAGCAGTAAGAATGGTTGAAAAGAAGAAGTTCGAGCTCTTTGAAGAAGCAGAGAAAAAAAATCAATTTTTAATTAAACGGTGAAGCATGTGCTTAACATGTGACTTCTTTAACAGAGATTTGGATGAAAATTGCCAAAAACTAACGTACGGTGGGGAGTAAATTGGCAAGAAAATTTAATACGGGGGGTAAATTGGCAGGAAAACAAGTTTAGGGTGGAGATTTTAACAAGCGTGATAGTTCAGAGTTTTTTTGGGCGTATAACCCTTTTTTAGTACAAGAGATTGTCGAAACTTAAATGAGAAGGGGATTGCTCACACACACACTACCAAGATGTCAAGGGATTTTGAACCGCATATTATTAGTCAACAAATTAAAGTCATTTTCCACTGAGATATGCTCTTTTTTCACTCGGCTTGACCATAATGTGTAAGAATTGAGATGGTATTCAACTGTATTCTAATACCAAGGGTATATTACTATTTGCATAAGAGTGTTTTGGCTGTTCATGGAGTGTTGAAACTTGAAAAGGTGTATATAAAAACCCTAAAAACCTCAAGGGTAAATTACTCTTTGTTGAATTTGTTTAATTACGTCAATGAATGAAAATGGTAAATTACATAAGAGAAATGCTAGCAACTTTCTCTCCAACCTTCTCTTTTAGACCTTCTCCCTTCTCCTCGTGACAAGTGTCACTTTCCTTACACTTAAAATAATGTTATTAATTTATCACACAAATTAGTTTTTGTTTTCCAAGTTTACCCTTTTAAAATGTATTGGCTTCTATATTTCCTTCAATTTATTCAAATTTTATTACAACTTCTTTAACACATTATTAAAAATTAAATATAAAAATAAAATTAAAAAAAAAAAAAGAAATGTCATATTTTTCTTCAAAAAAAATAAAGTTCGTTTCATGACATTGTTATCATCTTTATTTTGTTTGTAACAAAACACACGTTCTTTTTGTTTTTGTTTTTTTTTTTTTAAACTTCAGTTTTTATTTTCTTATTTAATTTTTTAACAAGATGGTAAGAAAGTTGTAAAAAAATTAATACAGTTAATAAGGGTAAACTTGGAAAACAAAAACTAGTTTGTGTGATACATTAATGACATTGTTTTAAGTATAAGGAAAGTGACACTTGTCATGAGAAGAAGGAAGAAGGTCCAAAAGAAAAGGTTAGAGAGAAGGTTGCTAGTACTCCCCATTACGTAATTCGTCACCCTTCGCGGACCCTATTGCTTTAACAAGTGATTACTCAATTGGGTACAGTAAAAAAAAGAGGACACATGTCAAAGAGACGGAAAGAAGAGGGAGGAGAAAAGATAAAGAAAAAGAGAGAGAGAGAGAGAGAGAGAGAGAGAGAGAGAGAGAGAGAGAGAGAAAGAGTGTCCTAAGTGGAGTTAGCTTCAGAGGGTCTAAGTGAAATTCTCCATTTCTATTATCTTCAACAATAGAAAATAACATAATTCTCACCCTTCGCGGACCCCCATTGCTTTAGCAAGTGATTGTTCACTCAATTGGGTATAGTAAATAAAACAGAAATTGCAAAGCCTCTCCTAAGTAAGCCCTTGGTCAGATCCATCTAAGAATGGCAACAAGGGCCGTCTCCGCAGATGCATCTGTTGCGGAAGTTCTTAATGGCCGTAACTATGTGGATTGGAGTGTATTGGTTAAAACTTACTTGTTGGCTCAAGACCTTTGGGATGTAGTGGAAGAAGAAGAAGAAGAAGAAGAAGCTGACGATAAGTTCAAAGCTTGGAGGAAGAAGAATGCCACGGCTTTACATACAATCCAAATTTCGTGCGGGCAGGAAGCTTTTTCCCTCATTAGGAACACCACTTCAGCCAAACGCGCTTGGGATACTTTGGCAGAAAAGTTCAAGCCAAAACCAAGTAAGTCCCCAGTTCAAATCTTGAACCTCATCAAACAACCCCCAGGTATACTTGCTTCTCTTTCTCTGAGAAATAAATATTCTACTATTAAACCAGAAATATATATGTATATATAGACACATTATATATAACCAAATTATACTCTAAACATTTAATTGATTAACCACAAGACCACTATTTCTGTTTCTTATTATACTAGCACGGATGTAAGGACTGATCAGTTTACGTTTTGTTCTTTTACATTTTGGTCTCACTGGACTTGGTGTCCGAAAAGAAATATTCATCCTTATACAAATTACATGTGTAACAATATGGAAATGAAATCCAACGGTGTCAATTTACCCCTTTAACTTTATTTATTTATTTTAAAATTGCTTATTCCCCCATGAATCACAAAACTACCCAATTTATACCCCATGCTCATATTCCGAGCAATTCCATTCAAGATGTGGCAAAACAAATGCTCATCTCACGCCATATTCTTTACAAAAAAAAATTGCGTTGAAAGTCTTCAAAAGTGAGTCAATTGCTAAGCCCCTAACTTTGCAAAATGACAATATTAGTGCCACCTTTTGTAAAGAATATGATGTCAAATGACCATGAGTCTCTTAAAACGTTACTTTAATTGACGACATGGTTGATGTAATTAGTAGGAATTACAGTTGGGTAGATCGACCAGTTTTGTATATTTATGGGAAAATTTGGTTGAAATAAAAGTTTGGGGGTAGATTGACACAATCTATATAATTCGTGAGGGAGGGAAAACGAAGTGTACTTCATATCGTAATCTTATATTAATGTAACAAACGTGCTGCAAAAAGTGGAGGTTTTACTAAAAAAAAAACCAGAGTGGAGGTTTTAACTTAAGCCATTCCCTTCAATTGAGGTATATCCCTCCAATCACATTATTGAGGAGACACTTTTGTAGGGCCATTTCGCGTATGATAAACTTGGCTTTCTTCTTGGATCAAAATGTTGGGAATGATAACAAAAAATAAAAACTAATAAATAATTGAGATATTTAGTTATATACTCATTTTTAACACTAGTGATATAGATAAACCCTGCACTATTTAATTTTTATAAACAAGCCAAAAAAAAAGCTCAAAAAATGACAGTTGACTCTATTGAATTTAATTTTTATTATTAAATTCTATTGAGTATTTTGGGTTTTTTTTATGAGGTTTTAGGGTTGGGCTTGTTTTAAGAAATTGATGACAGTTTTGTAATTTATAGGAAGTTTATGTTGTAAATGGGCTTTGGGTATGTTTCTAAAGTTCATTTTATATAGGATTTTTTTATAAATTGGACTCCTATATTGAGTATAATAATAAGGGTAATGCTAGGCTTACCACATTTTTATACCACATTGTGTACCACATCTCTAATAGAGGTGGAGCCCACCAATACAATGGGGCCCGCTTCTATTAGAGAGGTGGTACACAATGTGGTATAAAAATGTGGTAAGCCTAGCATATATATGATTCATTTACACTTCTAGCTAGATATTCTTGATCTGACTGAAAAAAAAAAAAAAAAAAAAAAGACAGAGAAGAGATACATACATATTATATGCACGGGTACAATTCATTCAATTATTAACACAAAAAATAAATGGATTTTGTTATCTGAAATCATTAATAAATTAATTAACCAAACTTTGCGCAGGATATTACAATGACTTCCATCAATATCAGCCGTTGTTCGATGCTGTGTGGAGTGGGGATTGGAATAAAGCAAATGAGTTTCTTACCCTACATCCAGATGCAATAAGAGCAAGATATCCGTACTCAAACAAGACAGCTCTTTACATGGCAACAGAACTAGAGCACGAGCATATTGTGGAAAAGTTGGTGCAGTTGATGTCAGAGGAAGACTTGGAATTAACAGATACTGGGGGTTGGACAGCTCTTTCGGTTGCTGCAAATAGAGGAAATCTCAAAATGGTTGAATCCATGGTTAGAAAGAACAAGAAAATACTTAGTATTCCCACTGGGAACCGCAATATGACTCCAATTCTCTTGGCTTCTCTCAGTGAACAATGGGATGTCGTTCATTATCTTTACTCCGTCACTCCCCTCCAAGATCTAGTGCCAGAAAAAGGACCATACGGCTCTACACTTCTTCGCAGCCTTATTATTGGCATGAAATTCGGTAAGAGTTTTAATCTTATAACAATGAAATTGATTAATCCTTTTTTTCCTTAATTACAATAACTTGTTTTTCTCTACTACAGGTATTGCTCTGAAATTAATTCAGCGTTGCCCACAATTGGTCTTTACCAAGGGCCACTATGAGTCATTCCCGATGACTGGATTTATGCCTTCTGCATTCCCGAGTGGAATACGCCTCAAATTCTGGCAACGATGGATCTATAATTGTTAGTATCCACAATCTCTTTCCTCTTACAATTACAATTATATATTTTCAATGTTACATAATTACATTGACTGTTCTTTTCTTTTTAATTAAGAGATAAAGGTATTTTCACTCTGTTATCTACGAGGACATGTGACAGAATATTAACATAGGAACATGAGGGGGCATGGAAAAAGTTGACAACACAAAACATATATATGCAAATCAATTATGACGAGATATACATAATTGTAATAGAAATAGTAATTCGAAATATATTGATTGAGGGTAATTACTGTCATTTTTTGAAAGGTATACACGTAGAGAGTGCCATTCGTGATATTTGTGTAAGTGTTCAAAATGAAGGAAATGAAGAATGTAATCGAATGAAGATCACTTGGTCAGGTATGTTGCGATTATGATTTTATCTGGTAAAATTTAAATAATTTCTTGTCATGTTATTGTACTCTTCGCACTTAAATTTGTAATACTACGTTTGTTTGTTTTTACATTAAGAATACTGAAAAATAACTAATGTTGTCATTGCATAGTTGTGAAGGCAATGGAAGGAAACCAATTTGTGCTAATATGTGTCAGAGACAAGAACAATGAAGTTAAGAAACCTAGTAAGGACTTGTAAGGAGTTGAGCTACTCCCCTCATTGCCAATTGTTAGAGCAAGCCCAATGGACCCATAAACCATTATCTTTCTTCACTGGTCTCCATCAAGTTATTGCAAGGAGATCTTGATTAACATGCTCTGTATTTTTCAACCCTAGATCACCTCTGTTCTTAGGACAAATAGTACTTCAACTGACAAGATGCACTTTCCTTCTCCTATCAGTCGATCCCCAAATAAAGTTCTGATTCAACCTATCCAACTCCCTACAAACTGTCGTAGGCAGTTTAACCGTTTGCATAGTATATAGATCAGGATAGTAGAAGTAACAGACTGAACCAAAGACACTCTGCCAACCATAGAAAGGGAACCAGTCTTTTATTTATGTTGCTAGTCTTCCTTTTCCGTGAATTAGTTGAAACCCAAGTATCTTCCCAAGTCATTGGTTAAGGGGGAACCACATAATTGAGAAATCTCCATAGCTTTAACTTTCTCGATATTAGGAGAGCAATACTCCACAAACTTCTCAAAATCCACCAACTGCTCGGACATCTTATAGAAATAATCAGTACTACCCTTGCTCATGGCCTGTTTTGGAGAAGCTTCTCCAAAGAGAATTACATTATCAGCAAAAATAAGTGGGAAATATGGGTCCCCTTTCTTAGCTGCCAAAACTGGTTTCCAAAGTTTCATTAGGACATGATGTTGTAGAATATGAGCTAACTTCTCAAGGCATAAAACAAGATTATATGAGGGCAAAGGATCCCTTTGGCGCACCACACTTTTCTGAATAAACTTCCTAGTCATCTCACCATTTACTAATGCTTAGAACTGAACAGTATTAACACAGTTTAAGGTCAAATCAAGAAACTTACCACATAACCAATTTCCTGCAGAATTGCTCATGATAAAGTCCGACTGCAACTGATCATAAGCTTTGGCTAAATCTACCTTCCATGCCATGAAACCTTTCTCACCTTTGGCTCCTCTAAATTTATGCAAAATCTCATGCGAGATAATAATATTATCCACAATTTGTCTCTTCGAGACAGAGCTTAATTAGCGAGAGACACCAACTTACTCATGAAAGGTCTTCATTTGGAAACAATAATCTTTGAGATGACTTTATAGATCGTATTATAGAGACTTATAGGCCGTAGTTGCTTCAAAGAACTAGGCTTGTCCACTTAGGGAATATGAGAAATCAAAGTATGATTGAGTCCCTCCGGAATGTTCCCGCTATTAAAGCAGTTTTGCACCAAGCACACCACATTTCTTCCACTGAATAACAATTTCCTTCATTTCCTCCTTGGAATCAATCCATTAACTAGAATCATTCTCCAACCCTTCTAATTTATTTCTTCTTCTTCTAACTATTGTAGATAAGGGAAAACTTTGTTTTTTAATCACCTTCCTTTGGCCACAGATTTCTAGAATTCTATTTGCAATAAAGTTCCTCTTGAGCCAAAATATCATTTGATTCATTAGTGATCTTCTTGTCGAGAACCAAAGATAAGGGCTATGCCTTCTGCACAACGCTCTGAATACCATCCAAAGACAAGGGCTGTGCCTTCTGCACAACGCTCTGAATCCCATCCAATCTAGTCAAAGCTCATTTTTTCTTTTGGAATAATGCACTAAAAGTTGAACAATATAAGTCTCACATCGGAAACTTGACTAAATAAAATATAAGATATAATGAATGATTCCTTTACTAATATCACTGAGGCCTTTTGTGATAACACTCCACACCTACTAGGCTTTGTAGTTGGTTAAGTTGGGGAAAATATCGGTGTTGTTAATAGTGGGCCATTGGCTCGTCTCTTTGAACTCTTAACATAGTATCAGAGTGGGTTGATTGACTGGGCTTGAATTGGCCCTTTACTCTTACCCAATATGTAGTGTTCACATGTTGGACTTGAATGTTTAGCCCTATTCCTTACTCAATACGTGGTGTTCATGTGTGTTAAATGATTGACTCCGATATGGACTTGGCTCTACGTGTGGCCCACTATGTGGTGGTACCACGTGAGGGGGCGTGTTGAAGAATATAAGTCCCATATTGGAAACTTGATTAAATAATATACAATGTATAATGAATGGTTCCATTACTAATATCACTGATGCCTTTTGGATAAAACCTCACACCTACTGGGCTTTGTAGGTGGTTAAGTTAAGGACAACATCAGTGTTGTTAGTACTGGGCCAATGGCCCATCTCTGAAATTTAACAGTATCAGAGCGAAGGCAATTTCTTGGGTCCTTCAGTTTTGGAAGCAATTTCTTGGGCAACACCACACTACACTCTTCAATTAACAACACTTTTCATGCGGTGCGAATTTTCTATTCTTTGTACATGCATCCTTCAAAAAATTTTCATAAGAAGGAAGTTTCTGAATTGCTTGAAGCAAGGGAATGTTAATATGAACTTTCTAAAAAATCTCCAAAATATCAAACATGTGTTGGTCCTTCATTCGCTTGTGAACGCAATGTGGGAATGGAAAGGATGGCTTGTAACTCTCTTCCTTTGGCTTCTTGGCTGCAACTGTAATAAATGATGTTGGTGGGACCATTTTTGGCTAGTCAGAAGTAATATCCACATCTTCACCGCTTTTCTCAACATAATCTTCAGCGTGGGCATCATTTGGTACATCATTCTCTTGTGGACCATAAGATTTTCCACTCCGTAGCGTTCTAATAGCCTCGGCATGCTCAGAATTTTGAGGATTAATTTCAGGTTGGCTTGCCTCCACAATAATTGTGAGTTGGCCTACTTGATTTTCTACTTCAGTGATGGACGCTTGCATAGTATTCTGATTTTGTTGAGCAGTCTGTACAAACTGAGCAATTAAGTCCTTTAACGCTGGTTTCTTAAGCTCACTTGAAGGTTGTCCTTGGTGATGGATGGAATGGCTAGGGCTAGCTTGTTATTGCTAGTTGCTACATGAAAAATATGAGTGGTTACACCACCCTAGATTATAGGTGTTCGAATATGGATCATTCCAAGGTCACTGAAATGAATTAACTTGGAGAACTTGCTCAGAACCTTGTGTAGTAGATGGACAAAGTTTCCATTGGATGAGTTGGGTTAGAACTGTTGGAAAAAATGGCTCACCTAAAGGATACAAGTTTGTTTTTTGAAAGGAGGATTTTGAGTCTGCCTCAAGCGACCGGTCGCTAGGCATTTGCAACCGGTCGTCCAGAGTAGATTCGAAGTCTGGAGCAAAACTGAAGAGCGACCGGTCGCTAGTTCTTTGCGACCGGTCGCAGGAAGCACAAGCGACCGGTCGCATGACATTTGCGACCGGTCGTCCAGAGCAGATTCAAAGTCTGGAGGGAAATATTCTGGCGACCGGTCGTCCGAGTCGTGCTGTGACGTTTTCTTACGTGTTTTCAACTGTATTTTTCAAGGGCTATCGCTTTCCATGAGATTTCAGAGGCTTAGTGGGTCACTTCTGAGGTAAAAGAGGGTTGACTACCTGCTGGATAGTTGGGAGAGCACTCTTGGCTAATTGGTTATCTTATTTTGAATAATCTCCTCTCCATTTTCTGGTTTAATGGAGGTGGCTGAGTGGGATTGTATTACCTACCTGATCTGACCCTTAGTCTAAGTGGTGACTAAAAGGAAAGAACGTGGAGGACAATCAGATATCCTATCTCTTGTCCATTGGCTTGTGTAGGTAATGGGATGAAGTAAGATAACACAAGGGAGAAAACAAGTTGAATAATAGGTAGTGGCAGAAGCTGGAAACTTGTTGAGTTGACTGAGTTTCTGGTGAGAGTTTCAGAAAAACCAAGGGGAGAGCAAGAGAGTTCTCAAAGTGTATCAAGGTGTTGAGCAAGGGTGAGAGAGAAACAGATTGTGAGGGTAGGGTTCTAAGGGGGTTTCCTTTTGTAAACCAAAGTTGTAACCTATCTTCATTAGTGAAATTTCTCAAGGTGATCACCAAAGAGGATGTAGGCAAATTGTTGAACCTCTATAAACACTTGTGTCATTTGTGCTTGGTTAATTTCTGTGTGTGTGTGTAAGACTCATCCATCATTGAGTTCTTTGTCCAAAGTCCATCAACAACAAGATCTTTAAGGGCAGTGAGTTAGTATTAATTCACAACAAGAACAAATGGCGCAAACTTGTTGTGGGGAAGGTGGAATAATAGCTTGCATAAGAGTTTCAACTTTTTTCTCAAGGCCTAAAATTTGAGCAGCAACCGCAATGTTGGTGTTGACTTCATGAACTCCTGCCTTCTTTCTCGGCTCACTGCCCCATTGTTGATTATTATTGGCAAGCATATTAAATTGATCAAATGCTTCTTGAGTTGTCTTCTCCATCAATGCACCTCTACATGCAGAGTCAACCATTTGTTTGTTTGCAATCTAAAGTCCTTCATAAAAGAAGTGCATCTGCATCCAATCAATAATACCATGGTGAGGGCATTTTTGCAGCAACTCACTAAATCTCTCCCAAGCTTCATAGAATGGCTCTTGTTCTCCTTGAGTAAAATGCATGATATCTCTTCTAAGCTAATTCGTTTTCTGAGGAGGGAAGAATTTCTGGATAAATTTTTGTGTTGATCCCTCCAGTAAATTAATGGATTCAGCTGGCAATGAGTGAAGCCGAGCTTTGGCTCTATCCTTTAATGAAAATGGGAACAATTTCAGCCTAACCACTTCATTAGAGACATTTAGGATCTTGATGGTAAATTCTTTCACAAAATAATCCATCTTTTTTAGGTTTATTGGTTTTGTAATGAAAAGTGTAGGGTTTTGTCACCTCTCCAACTATCTCTCCACCACAAATTGTAACGACCTGGTCCTAAACTAATAATTATATACTAAATTATTAAAGAAAAAGACAATGTTACCCCGGAATATTTTAATAGGGTTACATGTTGACTTGTTGACCGGGGAGACTTTGGTGAAATTGTTACATCTCGGTCTGAAAAAGTGTTAAAATAATTAAAGTAAGAGTGAATAAATTTAAATGAGGAAATGAATTGAAATAAACATTAAAATAAAATGATTTGAATTAATTAAGGTTTTTGAGAAATTAACATATTATTTAATATTATAAGGGGCAAAAAAGTCATTTTAAGTTTGGGAAGGAATTTGGAAATTTCTAACGTACCTTAGTGTAGAGCACATTGAAACGAGTCCGTAGACACATAGTGAACTCAAATCGGAGTTGTAACGAAGAAATGGTGATCAAAAGAAGTTTAGTGGCATAACCGTAAATGTTTCAAAGTCCAGTTTTTAAAAACCCAGATTTTCTTCAGTTTAAAGCAGCTCGACCAGCCAACTTCAAGGGGTGATATCTCCCAACTCCGGCAAGACCGGTCCCGTTAGAACCACCATACTTCCCTCTTCTAGCTCCAGCCATTCTAGGCCTCTATCCGCTACCGTAGTCTCCGGAAACAGACAAGAAACCGGCAGTTGTGGACAGCTTTTTCGTGAACTTTCGCGGGCTCGTTCTCCCTCCTTCGGCCACCTTTTCAAGCTAGTGAGGTATGGTTTCTTACCTATTTTTCGTGATCTAGCTGATGGTTGGGTAGGATTGCGTCAATTTTTAGCGTGGGTAGTTCGATTTTCGAATTTAAGTTTGGCCAGACTTCGGGTTGAATTTCCGGCTACTTCCGGCCACTTTTTGGGGTACGTCCAAGAACAAAAGTGGCTCCAAATTAGGTGTTTTACATAGGGTAGGAGTCTTGAGCCATGATTTTGAAATTTTCCGGCGAAGCAATATCGCTTTGGACACTCACACGCTGCCAGCGCGTGTGGTGGCGCGTGGAACTGTAGCATAGGGGCATTATGCCCCAATGCAATCTCCTGATTGTCACGAGTTCGTAGGAATTTGTGGATCTCAATTCGGATAACGTTTGAATCCCGAACGGATTTTACATATCGTGTGTTATCCGGGTTCGATACGTTAGAACCGTTGGATCGCTTCCAATTTAATATATGTTGGTCTAGGAATTCCTAGAATCGTATATGATTTCGCGGATCGTGAATCGGAGCCCTGGATGTTCCGATTCAATGACTTAAAGTTTAAGGTTTTACGATAACCGTTCGATCGTGCGATCGTGCGATCGTGAGTGATCTGACAGTCCGATCTGAACCAAACTTTCAGGATGTATCGTAGACCTTGTCGAACCCAATGGGATGTTCGAATCATAAAACGAAGGTCGTGGGCCCCGCGGGCCCAGTTGACCAAATATGGGAAGTTTGACCCTCGGATTAACCGTGAGTCTTCCGAGGTTGTTTTACCCTTCGAAAAGTATTAGGATAATCTAGTAAATGAGTCTCAATTGTAATTTGAGTTTTGTCGACTGTGTTGGGATTTTGAGTTTGTTTTTATTCTTATCATATGAGGATTCTTGGTTAATATTTTAATAATTTTGATTATGGAATTGATACGTATGAGTTCATTGTTTTGATGAGCTATAAAAGTGAGCCGTGGGCTTGGCTATGATTATTAGGTAGTAAGTGGGCATTGTCTTAAAAAAATGAGCATGGTTTTATGTAGGAAAAATTATGCATATTGATTTAGAAATGGCTTATTGAATATTTCTTTCATTCAATAGTTGAATTTTATATCTTTATAAAGTATTTGCATCATATGACATGTTTGAATATGCTTGAGAGTTTATTGTCTGTGCTAGGGATAGATATTGTGGGAAAATTGAATTAAGGAAAGGAATTTTATTTTATAATATTTATATAAGGGTTACGAACTCCACAATCATACGTACCTCCCCCTTGAATGATGACACTTGGAAACAGTGGAAATGGGTACTTGGAAATAGTGGATATGGACACTGGGATACATGGAAATGGTTATGGATTGGTTATGGTTTGGATATGTCGGAACCTGGGGCATACCTTAACGGGGTGTTGCTGTAGACCCTTAATTGGGTAGTCTGCGCGCGTAGGACTGTTTACAGGCGTACGGGTCTTGATTTTTCGTCTGTACGTGCTGGCTGAGAGTTAGTCCCCCAGTTGGATGGCTTGTATCTAGCCACGTGGTCATTTGAGGGCTGTTACATGTGGACTAGTCAAACGATCCCTGGTTGGATTGTTTCCCCCAGTACATGATGTGCGTCATCATATGTACCTCCCCTTGGATACTGATACATGGACACAGTGGTTATGGATACGTGGATATGTCGGAACCCAAGGCATACCTTAACGGGGTGTCACTGTAGACCCTTAATTGGGTAGTCTGCGCCAATAGGGCTGTTTACAGGCGTACGAGTCTTGATTTTTTGTCCGTACGTGCTGGCTGAGAGTTAGTCCCCCAGTTGGACGGCTCGTCCCTAGCCACATGGTCATTTGAGGGCTGTTACATGTGGACTAGTCAAACGATCCCCAATTGGATTGTTTTCCCCTGGTACATGATGATGGTGAGAGGTGGATGTTATTATATATACATATATATACTCATTTACAAGACATACATGTTACATATTGGTATAAGTGGTTTTGAATTCTGAATTGAGATTTGTGAGATTGTACTTTGTGAGTACCCTGTACTTGTATGAATGTTTAAGTTGTGGATTGGAAAGTGTTGTATGACAACATACGCCTTGGATAGGGTATGGTTGCGGGATTGAACTGATATAAAGAAAGAGATTGAGAATATGTTCATTTTGTTTTCTCGGAATCGGAGTTGTGACCATTGATATAAGAACTACGTGTGGCTTGATCCCTTGTCCAAGGGTATGTAGGTAGCCTGGGGTCTCACCTAGGTGCAGCTGCGAAGTATACTTTTTTTTTAAGGTTTGTTTGATTCTGAGTATGTGATTGGACTTTGATGTGATTCTTGGATTTAAATCATGTTTGATGATTTCAGTGGTATTGTAAAGTTATTTGAGATCTTTAATTGCATTGTTTATGTAGTTTTCGACTTAAGAACTTTGCTGATTTTGTTTCGAACCATTTGAAGGCCGGAGGCCTATTATGAAATTGCATGATGTTAACTTGTGCATACTGCCAGTTGGTGTTTTAAAATGTGCTTTTAACATGTTGAAAATTTGGAGAAAAGTCCAATTTTCAGGGGAGACTTTGTCGAAATTTCGACAGAAAGTCTTGGTTCTTAGCAAGTAGGCCCAAAATCGGTGTGATGTCAGAATTTCCACAGGACTCGTCTCGGGTTTCGAGGAATTCGGGGCGGGTCCTGTCACAAATGTCCAAAAATTACCAAATATGCAAGTTAGGATCTTTGTTCGACTTGCCACAAAAAGATGGTAATATATGAATCATTCCGAACTTGAGTTCAAAATGAATTTGCTTCGACTTCTAGTGCTACAATACATGATGGAGTGTTAGAAAGAGTTGGGATGGAGTACTCCTTCAGAGCTTGAGCAGGTTGTGCTCATTCTATTGCTTCCTCTTGCTTTAATTGTTGTTCCCCAACGTTCATGTCACTCTTCTCGTTTATATTTTCAATAGAACCTCCGTCTTCTTGATGTTCCAGTGAGTGAGTAAATTTGTCTTTTCGTTTCCTAACTATTTTCTCAATCTCAGGATCAAACGGTATGATGTATTGACCTTGAGATCGTCTACCAGTCATACACTAAGCCGAACCTAATAAACAAGACAAACAAGAAACACAAATCAATTCCAATAATTTGAAATTTTCCAGTAAATTTAAAAAAACGAAATAAATAAAATAAAACTAAGAAAATAGAAATTAATTATAAATAATAATAAATAAATAAATAAAACAAAAACAAAAAAATAAAAAGCTAAATTAAGATTGAACTAAATTGTAGTTGACAAAGACAATCCCTAGCAACGGCGCCAAAAACTTCTTGTGAGTTTTTAGATACCTGCAAAATAGAGGTTAATCTAAACTCAGATTATACACGCAAGTGCACAAGGTCAATCGTAATCTAGCAAGGCAAGCATGTGGTCATTCCCACGAGGCTCGATACAAGCCATGATGTGTATGTCCCACATCGGTGAATACAATAATAATTTACAGTTTAAATATAGGTGGTCCACTCCTAATTTTACCGAGGCCTTTTAAGTTAAAAACAACACACCTAGAGGTCCAGTGGGCCTTCGCTCTCCTACAAGGTGAGGACAATATTAGTGCATAATTTGGACAGTTAGTGGACTCCGTACAACAATTGGGGTTGAGTTGTGCAAAACACTCCAAGACCTTGTCGTTAATGAACTATGCGATGACACAAATACAAACCCTTTTAGAATAAAGCACACACACCACAAAGAGAGTAAGCAAACACACAAGAACACGAAGATTTATAGAGGTTCGTCCTCGTGCCTACATGCTCTTGGTAATACACCTGAGAAATTCACTAAAATGTAAAAACAACTTTGGTTACAATCAACAACCTCTTTATCTTTCATAAGAACCATAGTTATTTTTTCTCTCACCCTTGTTGAAATCATTTGATGCCCTTCTAAACGCCCAAGAATTCACGCTCTTGAATTCTCATATGTCTCTCTCGAAAATTCGCACTCGTGAATTTTCTCCTTTCTTCTCTTAATTAACTTAGCCCTAAAAGTCCTATTTATAATTTATAGAACTTGAGCTACAAGGTAAATAGAAATAGGAAACTAAACCCTTAGTAAATTAGGCTAGAAACCCCCAAAATAATAGGAAACCACATCAAAACATGCAAAAAACGCCAAACCAGTGTGCGACACTGTTCAAGTGCCAATTGGTCGCCTTGAGTAGAAATCACGACTTGAGCTCTCAGTCGCATGGCCAAAGAGACCGGTTGACTGTGTTGGAAAAAATGGCTCACCTAAGGATACAAGGTTGGTTTTGGCGCTGAAAGGTAGATTTTGAATTTGCCTAGGAGCGACCGGTCGCTAGGCATTTGCGACCGGTCGTCCTGGGCAGATTCGAAGTCTGGAGCGAAATCGACGAGCGACCGGTCGCCAGATCTTTGCGACCGGTCGCAGGAAGCACAGTTCCTGGAGCGAAAAGAATTCTGGCGACCGGTCGCCAGGAACTGGCGACCGGTCGTCCCAGTCGTGCTGTGACGTTTTCTTACGTGTTTTCAACTATGTATTCGAGGGATATCGCTTTCCACAAGATTTCAGAGGCTTAATGGGTCACTTCTGAGGTAAAAGAGGGTTGACTACCTGCTGGATAGTTGGGAGAGCACTCATGGCTAATTGGTTATCTTATTTTGAATAATCTTCTCTCCATTTTCTGGTTTAATGGAGGTGGCTGAGTGGGATTCTATTTACCTACTTGATCTGACATTTAGTCTAAGTGGTGACTAAAGGAAAGAACGTGGAGGACAAGCTGATATCTTATCTCTTGTCCTTTGGCTTGTGTAGGAAATGAGGTGAAGTAAGATAACACAAGAGGAGAAAACAAGTTGAATAATAGGTAGTGGCAGAAGCTGGAAACAAGTAGAGTTGAGTGAGTTTCTAGTGTGAGTTTCAGAAAAACCAAGGGAAGAGCAAGAGAGTTCTCAAAGTGTGTCAAGGTGTTGAGCAAGGGTGTGAGAGAAACAGATTGTGAGGGTAGTATTCTAAGGGGGTTTCCTTTTGTAAACCAAAGTTGTAACCTATCTTCATTAGTGAAATTTCTCAAGGTGATCACCAAAGAGGATGTAGGCAAATTGCTGAACCTCTATAAACACTTGTGTCATTTGTGCTTGGTTAATTTCTGTGTGTGTGTGTGTAAGACTCATCCATCATTGAGTTCTTTGTCCAAAGTCCATCAACAACAAGATCTTTAAGGGCAGTGAGTTAGTCTTAATTCACAACAGACTGAACACAGCTCCTTCGTCTTGCTATTTATTCTCAGTCCTTGCTATTCATCTCATACAGTCCCTTAGTTCCCTTCTTTCTCCTGCGTCAATGGTGAGCCAATTTCACAACAGATTTAATAGTAGGGGGTTCTGGTCAGATTTTATTCTCGAAAGATGCTTGATAAAAGTCTCAAAAAATGGAATCCTCCAAGAAGTATTAGAAATTCCTCTATCAATCCTTCTCCAAATAGTTTTACCATTATCCCTTTTGATCAGTAGAGGTGAAAGGGCTGAGTCTGAGTCCAATGAAGAAGGCTACATGGTTTCCATCGATCACTCCCACATTTCCTCTCATCTGAGCAAAACAATCTCATTAAAATCTCCAATAATGGTCCTTGGTGAAGTATGGGCAGCATCATCATCAATTAGATGCCTCCACAAACAATCTCTTTTCCTAGGGCTTGGGCTTCCTATACACAACTGTCAACAGCAAATCCTGAATGACCCACTTAGGAAATCAATATAGTAATAGCTTGCTTCATGAGAACAATGGGCTGCACACTGATCTTAGATTCATTCCAGAGAAGCCAGATTCCTCCGGAGAATCCACTGGCCTCCACAACTTCTTTCCTTTAAAAATTAAGTTTCTCAATTACCTTTGCCGCTTTGACACCACTAATTATGAGCTCTAAAACTGCAAAGAAGTCAAAATGATGCAATTTCTTCAAATCGTTAATTGTACCCGAAAATTGGTCAACACTAGCACCTCTCTCATTGCGAACAAAAAACTTGGGCAACATTAAAATTTAGGGGAAGGGGAAAAACACCAGGGACAACCCCATCATCAATCATCCTCCATACACACTTCGTCAACCAATATATTCATGGAGGATAGTATCCATGTTATCTTGTCCATCATCATTGCACTTTCCAACTCCGACATTAAGGCTTTCAGGGAGACATGAGGTCTAAGAGCCTACCACATCTGTACAAAACTCTCAGCCCATTTATACCATACACTGGAATCACCCTTATTAACCTCTATAGCATTTTCCTCAAGAGTGTTGCTATTTTCACTCCCTTGTCCTATATCCCCACTCAGCTTATCTTCCCACCCACCATGCAAATTTAAAAAAACACAATCTTATTTTTTTCACTCACCATTATTCCTAAAATACCCTACTTTGCTAATAATGAATTTGTTTATTCAAGCAAATTCTCATTGCCAATGGGAATTAAGGCAACTTCGTTCCCCCAACAATCATCAAATCAGCCTCGCCTTGATGAATGTGATTTGCATAGAAATAGTAATTTGAAGTAGCACAAGCGGTCTCAAAATCAAATAATTTGGTTCCATAAATCCCAGATCAATACCAAGCAACGCAGACCTTATGTTTGTAATACCATAAGGAATGAAAAATGGGGTTATTTTCCGGCGACGAGCTTGTCATAGTAAGCTTAGTTTCAGCTGCCTGCCTTTTTTTTTTCTTTTTGTCAAAGGTGAGGTTTTTTTCCTAAGTCCTTATTAGTCATTTTACAAAGAGATAAATTTGTCTTTAAAATTTTGAAGATAAGGTGGGTGGGGACATAGGACAGGTGAGTGGAAATAGTAGCACTATTTCCCCACTACTGCTCTTATTAATGACATCTTAAGGCTTCCCTACTCTTAACCATAACAATTTTTGGGCATGGCGTTTACTTCGATTAAACATAAAGGAATCCATTAACACTGAAGAGAGCATGGGCATCACAAGAACCATAATAGCATGAGACGGAGTAATTTGAATATTTAAAAATTATGTTAGTGCTTCAACCTCTAACCTAAAATAAAAATGGTAACATAAACATAATGAAGATATAATTTTACAGATTTTTTGATCAATGAATGAGCCACAAGGGGCTGTTATGGTGGCATAGTTTCCTACTTCTCCTTCATTTCTTTCTTGCTTCTCTGTCATATGTTTAGAGACTCTAGGTACTTCCCATTTTATAGCAGCTAGCCCATCAATTCCCATTGGTTCTTTTGCTTTGCATATGTTGGAATTGTTGAAAGCTTCCTTATCTTGTCAGCTAATTAGCCTTTATCTCTTCTTGATGCATAAGTTTATTCCTTTCATCGTTAGCTGCACTCCCATCATATCATACTCATTTTGTATTACCATTTGATGGGACATTTGCACCAAACTCCTTATAAGCTCTTACTAGATTTCTAAGCTTTCTAACGTAAGGCATTTCCACCTTCACATTCTCACATGTTCTGGCATGTGTGGTGAATTTTCTAGCTTAACACATGGACAATACATATTGAGTGATATGGAGCGCGTGTGGTTGTTGGGCTTCACACGTGGGCAAACTCGCTCAGATACCATAAGGGAAGTTGAGGTTCCACCCCGAAATCAATTGGCAATGGGGGGAGTAGCCCAACTCCTTATAAGTCCTTACTAGATTTCTCAACTTTTCAATATGATACATATTTACTTTCACATTCTCATAGGCTAAGGGGTAATGTTACAAAACAAGATACATAATGGCTGACTAGCAGCCCATATCAGTCCTCCTGATCTGGGTTCAGTGTCGGACAGGCTGGGAATCCAATACTTGCCCAGTGGAGCCCAAATTTGGATATGTCATAGTTGACACCCATTGGAATAACTTTCATTAAAGGATAACCTTAAGGTCTTTGCTACTCTCAAAACACTCTTTGTATGAAACTATGGCTTTAGTCATAGCTTTATCTTCAGACATATATAATATCCTATCTGTTTTGCCCTTTAGCCTTTGGTTTCTAATAAGAGTGGTTTCTGTTTTGCTCTTTAGCCTTCCACGAAAAATTTGGGTGAGAAATTTGAGCAAATGAAAGAAGAGCGGTGAATATTTTCGTGGTGTAAATTTTTTTATTGCAATTAATTGGGCGTTTATAGGCCCTTTTCATTTTGAATCACTAGTTGATCCAAAAATTACTATTTGCACGTTGCTATGGTGTAAAATTAGTTAATCGTATTCATTACACCATGTATGTATCTAAATATTCCTTGCATCCATGCTATGGAACTTTTAACAGAGATACATGCTGCTTTCGCCATCTTATATTTAGATATTGAATTTCCATTGCAGTGGGAGGTTTCTTGCAAGGTTTGAAATCAAATCTCCTTGAACTTTTGGGTATGCTACATTTTTCTTTTTCATATTTCCTTTGTTCTCCATTAATTGTTTTAGCAATAAATTTTTTCATGAATTAGTGGTATGACATGTTTTTTTTCAATGTCAACCTAGGAATCAACCGCATACGCAAAATAAAACAGGCCCACATTGAATCACTTGAACTCCTACATCACATGTGTGAAGTGACAAAACATTCACATAGCCAAGATTATGTACTTCCAGCAATTTTTCGATCTATCGAGCGAGGGATGTTTGAGTTTACTGACAGTGTATTGCAGGCAAGACCAGATCTCGTGTGGATTGCTAATCAAATGGGAAGGAACCCCTTTCAGTTTGCAATTGAATGTCGCCAAGAAAAAATTTATAGCCTTATTTATAGACTCGATAAAAGAAAAAGAACATTGATTGGAAATTTTGCAGATATGTCTAACAATTGCGCACTACATGTGGCCGGGATGCTATCCCCATTGGCAAAGCTCGATAATATCTCAGGTGCAGCTTTGCAAATGCAGAGAGAACTGCAATGGTTTAAGGTCAGTACATATTCTATATAATCCAGAGTTATATTTTTTTTTCTCTCTTACGAATTAGCTTTCCTATATATATGCCCTTCTAAAGACCTTTTTTTGTTTGTAAATTGTGGGAATCGGCCATGGGCGCATTCTATAGTAATTTATTAAGAGTGTTGCTATTTCCACCCCTCCTGTCCTATTTTCCCACCCACCTTATCTTCACACCCACTATTTAAATTTTAAAAAATTACAATCTTATATTTTCACCCACTATTATTCCTAAAATACCCTCGACTCCTGGACATTCACTTAACACTTTTAACCCTAACTTAACACTATTGAGTCCAAAAAAAAATAAAAAATAAATGAAAACAGAAAATTAGAAAATGAAGAGTTTCAGCAGCCACTCGCCGCACAGTCCACCAAACCTAACAAAAACCACGTACCTTCCACCGCCAGCCAAGCCGCCGCCGTCTCCTCCTCCTCAGTTGTATTAAATAAATGCTTCGAAAATGCTTCAAACCCTCTGTCAAACCTTTGTTATGACCCACTAAGTCCACCTAAATCCCAATCTGACCTTCTTCTCCTTTCTCTATTTCAATCAACCCACGAATTAATAAACAAGGATTTAAAAGGTTTGTATCTGGGGTTCTCTCTGAGTTTCCGTTTTAGTAGTTCAACATTTTGCCTAGGCCTCAATGAAAAATCAACCTCCTAGTGTGATAGTTGCCTATGTACTGACTAGACACACAAGACTAGAAGAACACAACCTTCATGATTCAAATGGTAAAAGAATGGCCTGGCTTATTTGTCAGAAATATAGTCATCTAATACATAATTGGTTGCGTGGGTAGTCTGGTCGCCCTTTCCTTCTCAAGTTACCCAGTTGGGAGAGAGATGTGGCTGGCGGTGAGGTGAGGAGGGGAGGTTGGTTGTCGTGGGGTCGAGTGGGTAGAATAAGTGGGTTGCGTGACCTTAGAAGTCATCTTACACATGGGTAAATTTGTCATTAAAATTTTGAAGATAAGGTGGGTGGGAAAATCGGACAAGTTGGTGGAATAGCAGCACTCTTTTCTTAATCGGCATGGTTTGCTTTCAATTACAACTCAAAGGTCATTCTGCTACAAACTAGCTAAAATAATAAATCCCTAAGGCACCTAACATTACATGTCATATATATAAATATATACTGTGAACATTTTCTTTTTCTTTTTCATACTGAATATGACTTTTCATAAATTATTTGTTGTAAAACAAATAGACCGATACTGTATGTATTTGCATTACATTGCATCCGCAGATAGACGGATACTGTCTTTAAAAAATTAAAGAAAATCGGAGTTAATTTATGCTTTCTCAACTTATACAAATTGCAACATAGATGAAAATAAATTGTTTGGGCTGAAATGAGTCATTTCATGTATTGAGAGCAAGTTTTCGTTAGAAAAAGTGTAAAAAGGTGGTCAGCACAGTTACATTTAGTAGTTTATTCATTCCAATATTGAAAACTAGAGCAAAATAGCACGAGTTAAAATATATCCTTTAATAGAAACTTCAAATGCAGAATGAAAAGAAAAATTGGAATAAAGGTCTGCCCTAAGATGTCTTATTCAAGTTACTTTACGGTCAGCATGCTAGTCTTCTTGTTACCTCTGCTCTCTAATTATTGGAAAAATAGAGTAATAATCTTTTACTTATATGAATCTTTTTGTTCAACAAAAATGTAGGAGGTCGAGACTATTGTATTACCCCGGATTAAAGAATCTGTTAATGACAACTACATGACGCCGCGTGAGCTGTTTACAAAGAACCACAAGGAATTGGTGAAGGAGGGAGAAAGATGGATGAAAGAAACTGCAACTTCTTGTACAGTTGTAGGTGCTCTCATTATTACCATCATGTTTGCTGCAGCATTCACAGTTCCTGGTGGAAACAACGGAGAAACAGGCTTCCCAATATTCTTGCATAAAAAATTATTTATGGCTTTTATAGTTTCAGATGCTATATCTCTCTTTTCATCTACAACTTCGGTGTTGATGTTTTTGGGAATCCTTACATCACGTTATGCGGAAGATGATTTCCTCAAATCCTTACCAACAAAGATGATAATAGGCCTTTCCACCTTATTCATCTCTATTGCCAGCATGATGGTTGCCTTTTCTTCCGCCCTTTTCATTATGATCCATAAACAATCGTGGATTGTTATTCCAGTGATTTTCCTTGCTAGCGTTCCAGTCACCTTATTTATTTGGATGCAATTTCCTCTTCTAGTTGAGATGTACATTTCTACTTATGGACGAGGAATATTTGACAGGAGAGTGAAATCAAGGGCATAAATTCTTCCACTTGGAAGAGGATGATAGGAAAGTGAAATCATGGACATAACTTCTTGATGGTACGTGTGAGTGGTAATGTATAACTTTCGTAATGTTGTAACTTCTAAGAAGCTTGTATGCATTGTCCTTGCCATGTATGTGTTTGGCATCCTAAAATAATAAAACTGAAAGTTCAATATCTATTTTATTTGTTCTTGTGAAGATATCACTACTACAAAAATCAAAATAGACGACGGGAATCCACCGTCGTCTAGAAGGTTTTCAAACCTTCGTGAAATCGACCGCCATATTTTAATATCAAAACAACGACGGTTAATAACCGACGTCGTTAATACATTCAACGTCAAAAAATATCACAAACCGACGTCTAATTACTATATATATAGCGCAAAATGAAACATTCGTCAAAATTAGACGACGGTTTTATTCAAACTGAGACGTCTAAAATGTTTTACATGTCAAGATCAAATAAAGCATAGTCGTATAGATAATTATCCACATCCCTAATTGAAGGAATACAGACTTGTACAACCTAGGAACCGTCGTGGTTAACCTATACTACGTTAAATAAATAAACAAACTTACGTCTAACTTGTGAATGCTTACAAAAAAGAATAGACGTTTAAAGTATATTACATGATAGAAATGACATAAGCACCGACGTAAAATTAATTAACCATGACACACATCTATAAAAACTGCCGCTTGTATGATTATCCACATCTGTTCCTTGCGAGAATCGTCGTTTAAATTATTCATAGAAGAGACTTGGACAACGTTAGACGACACTTTTTCTAGAAAGCGGACATCTGAATACTTTAAAATGACATAATATTATTGAATACCGACATAACAAATCCTACCCACGACCACTATTATTAAAGGCTGACGTTAAAAATTATATTGAAGGCATAGACAAGAAAAGAAACGACGTGGATTATGTTTTTGTTTGGACCTAAATTTTGCACACCAGCCCTGGGCCCATTTGGCAAAACAGCTTCAAATTTTTGGGCTTTAGAATTGAAAGAGAAGTCCACTGAGAAGCAGCCCAAGGCATTAAAGAAGCCTAGGTCTAATTTGGGCGCTAGAGATCAATTCCCACAGTGACAAACTCAGCTTGGGCTTGGTATTTAATCGAATTTGAGAATCACCCCAAGACATTGAAGAAGCCCAAGCCAATTAAAGGTAATTTCAGTTATTACCATCCAAAAATTAATGCATCGGGATCAGGTGAGAACGCTTATGTAAGAACATTATATAAGAATAAATCGCAGCCATTGAAATGCATCTGAACGGTTGAAGAGAAAAAGCGAGCTTACGGTGCATTAGCGTAGGCTGCAGTTTCCCCTTAGCAGAGGTGTCAGGTCGCGCCTGGTTCGAAAAAATCGCGCCTTTCTTATTCCTGACAGTAGCGCCTTTCTTGTCAATGGAGTTATGAATGAACCCTAGTCATAACACCCAAATACCTACCAGACATCAAGTTCTCTATTCCTCATCTCTTCTGATAGAAACTCCTTTGTGTACTGTTTCTTTTTTACTTGCTCTTCTGTCGTGGCAGAACCTCTGTGATCGAGTAATTCTCATCTGAACGTCTGAATCAGTACGTTTCTGTCGAATTTCCTCCCTCTCTTTGATATTAAAGTTTGCATGTTATACTGCATTCACTTAATTGAAATTGCATTAGGACTTTAGGGAGGATTTGAGGGCTTTGATTTTCTGGGTAAGAGTAGTCTGTCTCTGTACGGAGTGTTTGCAAAAATATAAATTGGCCTGAGTAATTTGTGTTGTGTGTTGTAGTTCGTATTTTTGTTTGCATTCTGGTTGTTTGTTGTGTTTTCGTAAAATTCGAGGAATCTTCATATGTTCCTCATTGTAATCCTGCTTTGGGCATGTAGTGGTGTGAGTGTTGGGCATAATTTTAGGGATTTAATGGGGCTTGGCAAACAAATAATAATAAGTACCAGTTAAAGTAGAACGCATAAGAGAAAATTGAATCTTAACTCTGAATATGAGATGATTTGGGATGCATAAGGAGCAACGCATCTTGTAGTAGGTATCAATTTTGTATCTGAATTTGTTGAAATTAGTGTTTGTAGGTGAAATTATGTATCTTAATGTGTTGAAAATAGTGTATCAGTTTTGTAACTTGATATGTTGAAGATTCTGTTAGTAGGTATCAATTATGTAATGTGTTGAAAATAGTGTTTGTAGGTTTAAAAATGTGTAGATAATATTGTGAGTAGGTATCACTTCTGTATGTTAATGTGGTCATAATATTGTCAGCACGTATCAGTTCTGTTTCTTAAGCAAAAGGTGTCTTTTGGAGGTATAAAATGGATTGTGGGTTTGAGCTTTGTATCCCGGAGTCAGAGGTCTATTCTGCGCGGGTGAATAATCTGTGTGTGGCGCAAACAGTCCTGTGTAATTTTGGGGCGCATTTTAGTGAGTCGCTTATGGAAGAATTTAGAGAGAGCTGTTTTGGCCACCTGTTGGGACTCCATAAAATTGCATTTAGTAGTCAAGTCTGGCACTCCGGCGAGTCGGAAGACTTGGTGTGAAGGACATGACGGGCCTTAGTTATGCAATAGGGTCCAATGTTGCTCAATTCAGTGTAAAGGATTTTTGTTTGATAAGTGGTCTAAAATGTGGAAGCGAGCCTGACATAACGTCTGCCGGGGAAGATCATGAGCGATTTATGAAAGCGCATTTTACCGACAGGAATCACATTACTGGCCAGGACTTAGAAAATGCATTCCGAAAGTCCGAAAGAGGAAGCGAGGACTCGTTCAAATTCGGACTGCTGTATTTTGTGGAGTCTGTGATAATGGGCAGACCCCAAAATGTAAAGATAAATGAGGACTACTTACATTTGGTTCATAAAATGGATGAATTCAACAAATATTCGTGGGGATCTATATTGTTTGAGTGTCTGCAATATTCTCTGTTGTTTGTTCCCGGGAAGAAAGAGAGAGATGAAGACAAGGATGGGCAGGGGAAAGGGGAGAAAAAGCGAAAAAAGGCGGTGCGGAGTTCAGTGAGAAAAGGGAAGAAAAACGTGGAGGATGAGAAGCCTAAAAGAATTAACAGACCTGCATGGAATATAAAGGGATTGAGCTATGCTTTCCAGGTATGATTTAGTTCAAAATTAGTGTTTGTAAAATTTAAGTTCGTAACTAAGTACTGACTTTGATAATCTATTTGTTGTAGATTTGGGCGTATGAATTAATTGCTGAATTGGGAATTCCCCCCTTAGATATTGTAGGCGGATCGAGGAAACTGCATTAGTTCCTCGAATTTGCCGGTGAGAATCCACAGATAGAGTGCCTGAGTTTAGAAAGCTGAACGCTTATGTATTTCAAAGCAAACAGGTGTGTAGTTAATAATTGATTTCAATAGTATGTTGGTTACATGAGGAAAGCTGTTTACTATTGTATATGACCTATTAACTGTATATGTTTGACAGCCTGTTATACTGCGGCTCTTACGACCAAGTGAATTGGAGATGAGGCAACCATATTGGAGTTGGGGATCAGTTGTTCCTGAATATGATGCAACTAGTGCAGGCCCGCGGGTATGTAAGGACCTTGATGAATTAAACTCTGTTGTGCAGCAGTTGAGGAATGAGGTTGCACTATTGCACCGTGAGAAGGGTGAGCTGGAGGAGAGAGTTTTACGCTTGGAAAAGTGTACCAGTCATGCAGACGCCAGGAAGAGTGAGGATGATGGAGAGGAGAGACTTAAGACTGAGGATGCTGGAGAGGAGAGACATAAGACTGAGGATGCTGGAGAGGAGAGACATGAGACTGAGGATGCTGGAGAGGAGAGTGATAAAACCGAGGAAGGTGGAGTACCCGAATCGAGAGAGGAGAGTGATAAAACCGAGGAAGGTGGAGTAGCCGAATCAAGAGAGGAGTGTGTACAAAATGCGAAAGAAGAGGTGCAATATACAACCCCGGATATAAATTGGGATGATCCAGATGTGGTGTGTATCACCCTTGATAAATTCCTTACGAATCCTCCTCGAAAGATTGACATGTCCACTGCGGAGGGTGAATGTGGTGAAGATGTTATAGTTGGGGTGGGGCGAAAGAGGGGTCGGGGAAGGAGTCGGACGGTTGGTCCTGTGACGAAGAGGCCAAGGGCAGTGATAAGGGAAACTCCATGGCAAGGTCGGGAGATTCCCAATATTTCGAAGGACCCAATTGCTGACCCCCTAAGGCCTGCTCCTCGTGATTCCCTTCTGGAGGTGGCAAAATTCTGCTAGGAATGGGGACAAGAAGTCAAGTAAGTTCCCTTTGCCCGTCCTTAGTGAAATGTAAATGGTTTATTATGATTACCTATTGAGTCACTGGTGAAACGGAATTGCTAACAACAATGATTGACAAATATAGTTCACATGTGCGGTTATGTGGAGACGAAGCTATGGAAGGTTCGCATAACTTCTTTGTTCGGTTGCTGACCAAGGACGGTTGGTTGGATGACTCGGTAAGCATTGATTGATTTGGGATTTTGTCGATAAGCCCTTGCTATGTAATAATTGATTGATTTAATAATGGAAACAACTCTTTTATGTAGAACATTGACATGGCCTTGCATTTGCTACGGGAGCGGCACAACAGGTTTGGCAAGTGGGCGGGTTCTGACTGGACGATACTGGACACCACTTTTCAGGTCTGTATTATTTCATAAGCATTGTTTGTTTTGAATTTCCGTATCCGTTATGATGCATAACTGGTGTGCCACTATGCAGAAATGTGCTGCCTTAGATTACACGCGAATGAAGTTGTATATTGGAAAGGAGGAGAGGAAGCACAGCAACAGTCTAGTGGGAATGGTGAAGGGCGAAGGGCATAAGTTGGCTAAATCATGGAGGTCTGTGAATCAAGTTTTTTTGCCCTTCAACCTAGAAAGGCAGAAGCACTGGATCTTACTTGTTATCGATTTAAAAGAGTGTGAGATAAGGGTATATGATTCAAAAGTAGATCTATGCAGAACTCAAGCCATCCAACGGGCTGTGCAGCCGGTGTCCAAAATACTGCCCCGGTTGTTACTCGAAGCTGGATATATTGGCGACGGTCTACTTCTTAAAACTGAGTGGCCAGTTAGTCGCGTTTTGGATGCACCCCCCCCAACAAGTAGGCAGGTGAGTCATATTCGACCTAAACACATTGTGTTATGAAAGTGCGCTTTCATTGTACAATGAATGACAGCTGCTTCGCTATGTTTCAGGGGCGACTGTGGGATGTACATTTTAAAATACTGCGAGTTTCTGACCTCCAATGTAGAACTAGCCAATATTTCCCATCATGCCATGCCCTTGTATCGGTTGAAGCTCGCTGTGCAGTTGTTGCAGGGATATTAACGAGTGTGGTTAATTAGGAGAGGCAATATGACATAACTGGGTGGGTGTAGTATAAAAAACTTGCAAACTTCATTTCACTGGGTGGGCGGTTTGTAATTATGTAGGTAACAGTAGTTGAACTGAAGAAATTCATATTGCTTGGTATTGGCTCAATTCGTGAGATAGAGAACTAACCTTTCTATCATATAAGGGAAGCTCGAAGAGCTTTCTTCGCATGCTTGAGGGCATCCTTCCCGTTTGTAAAGGTGGTTTTGAGTCTTACTTGTTAATGAACAAACTCTTCTTTATGATCCAACTACCCCTTTTGACTTAAAATTAAAGAATAAGTTATTTTTATTGGGTTCAAATACAACCTGTATGAAACCGTCAACACATGTTGTTGATACTATGCTGAACCACAAACCGTAGGACCTGCGACACTGTGTTTTCAAATGTGCAATAAATAGGAATGTTTATTGTTTACGGCAAACAAGATTGTGAAGGTCAAGATGCAGGCATATCAAACGTTCAAAAATTCATTTCCTAATTATGCTCAATGATTAATTCATAATAGTAGATTTGCAAACACTTCTTCATATTTCATAGCTGTCCGGATTAGAAAATTACAAAATATATACTTGAAAAGCCAAAACAGAACACAATTTATAAATATATACTTGAAATTGCTTGAAGATTTCCAGACGCAAAAAGTTTCTTACTTCTTCATCACTTGAACTGCCAAATTCAGAAATGATAGAACTAACAACAGTAGGAGGATCTTTTGAATGCCCTTCACCATACGGATGACTTCAGCATATGCATTAAGTTCCTTCACATCCAGCTGGTTTTCAATTTGAGATTCAGTTGGCATGTTGCCTCCAGTCACCCATTCATAGCCACTACACCTTGTAGCTCCCTAAAAAAACATAAGAAAGTTACATTTTTCATTTTCGGAATACAATGTCAGACCCAATTCTTATACTCTGTAGCAATTTTCGTTGGCTTAGGCAATGGCCAATCTGAGTTAGTGTTATTGGCTTAGGGAAGATAATACTTACATACGTTGTGAAGCACTTCCAATACGGTCTGCCCATATTCCTTTCAAATTTGGAAATTAGCATAACCATCTCAGCATTGCAGTGCCGACACCTCTTTTCTTGAGTGTTTGTTGAAGAATTCGACATGGCTCTACCCAGAAGGGAAAATGAAGATAACAGAAGATGACAACCCTTCCAAAAATTTGCTCAAAACCCCCAATTAATTTTCCTTCAAATCTGAAAAGGAATGGTATTTTCTTTTTTGGGGAGAACTAATATGGAGTTTGAAGTTTGAATTGTCCTGTTTTGGTCGTAACAATCCGTGACTATGAGCGGCAAATTCAAAATTCGCAGGAAATTTTTTTTTTTGTTAACCCTAACCCATGAGCACGAAAGAAAAGCATTGGTTTAATATTTTTTAACCCTAAGCATTCGACAGTAAACCCTAAACCGTAGGCGAAAAGCCCCTACACCCTTGAAGTTGTTTAAAAATTGAATATTTAAGTGGAAAAGATTAGAAAATAGAAAAACTGGCGAGTGGCGGCATGGGATTGCGCCGCATGGCGGTCAGGCTTGCAGCTCCCCACTCCAGCGCCTCCACTTGGCATTTCTTGTATATTTTATTCCGTTTTTTCCCAAAAATCGTTAAAAATGCAGGAAAATTAAGGAAAAAATTGGGAAATTTCCTAACTCTGTGTGGGGATGAATACTTCATACGGAAAGTACAAACCCTGGTTTAGGAGGGAGTGAAAAATAAAATTTGGGAACCAACCCTACATTCGGATGATGCAAATGAAAACCCTAATACACTTTGTAAACCCCACACTCTCATATGTTCGATCACATTAATCCCGTATTAAATTTGTTTGTCCTGCCCTTGTTCCGGATATGTGATCGAAGGAAATCCCATCCCGATCGCTGAGGAATTTTTCGAGATTTTTTCACCTTCAATTTCGATTTTTAAATGAATATTTAAGTGGAAACGATTAAAAAATATTAAAACTGGCGTGTGGCGGCATGGGAGCGTGCCGCGTGGCGGTCAGGCTTGCAGCTCCCCACTCCAGCGCCTCCACTTGGCATTTCTTGTATATTTTATTCCGTTTTTTTTCCCAAAAATCGTTAAAAATACAGGAAAATTAAGGAAAAAATTGGGAAATTTCCTAACTCTATGTGGGGATGAATACTTCGTCAGGAGTTTTGGGTTATTATTTGGCAAAATTTTTTTTTGTGAAAATTGATATGTAATTCTTGATGTTAGCAAACAGGGATTTCCGTATTATGGGATTCAAATTTATTTTTTTGGGGTGCAGACATCCTAAAAATTGCTGGACTAATCTGAAATTAATGGGGAAATGTCATAGATGGTTATAATCAACTGGGAAAAACCCTCCACTTAATTCGTAGATCCACATTGCGATATTTAAATAATTATGTTAGTGAAAAGGGATTATCGGATGACTTAATTACACTTCTGTTTTGTTGCAAATATAGTTTCAAACGCAGGACAAATCAGGAAATTAGGGGGATTTTTTTGGGGTATTTATGGGATCATCAGAGTATCTTAGAAGATCAAGGATATGTCAGACATCCACTTGTCAACGAAGTCAGTGAAAGGATAATCCCTTTCCTGGTTGACAACACGCAACCTCCCTGCCATATGCCTGTCTGTCATGTTTAACAAATGACTGTTTGGGGGATATGAACCAGCAATTCCACATTTGAGACTACTTACTGAAACGATATAGGACCCATGACATAAACATACTTGAAATAAAAACAATACAAAGTTCACACAGTTTCACCTTTACATAAAAACACAAAAAACCAAAACAACAATTGATTAATAAATCACCTATCATCCCATGTATATACACTTATATATCAAACGCGAGATGAAGTGGAGTTCGCGCTGGATGCAGTATAGCTCCCTCTTCCATTTGCAGGGTTCACAACAGTTCCAAGCATCTACGTTGTCCCAGTCGTCGGAAATGCGATCCCCGAACTCATACCACTTCCGATTACCCTCACAGTCAATGCAGTCTTCAAAAACATTTTGGTCTGTAGTAAACTGTTCAAGCAGAGGAGGAGTTTTGGTGCCAGACATTGTATACCGACCCAGTCGCAAGCTTATTGAATCCCTGCAAGCTTTTATGTTCAGTTTCTTCGTTTTGCTGAGATGGCACAAAAACTCCAGCGCATTCTCCTTGCCCTCTCTAGGGTTCAACAGCCCTAGCAAGCCAACAAGGTAGGAGGCTTCCTCATGCCCTGCCGTAGCTGCCACCCGCAGGTTCTTCATGCCCTCATCATCTTTCAATAGGAAGAAGTCATGAATAGCTTCTCTGTAAATCATTTCTGGATTGTTATGTTCTTTGCACTTTTGCAAGAACTCAACAATTTTACCTTCCTCACTTGGGTACCAGTCCTGATGCCACTGGTACTTATCCACTGACACCGTTGTCCAAACCTCAAGATCGTTGAGCATTTCTTTAAATGACTTGCATGTTCCCGCCATGTTGTATAGATCTTTATGGGACTGCTTTGCAACCACGAGCAGCACCTTATACCATGCCAAATGTGGAAGATCCATCTTGGTTTAGGGTTTAGGGACTGAAAAGGGTCTGTGGAGTAGAGGACTGAAAAGGGTCTGTGGAGAAGAGGACTGAAAAGGGTGTGTGGAGAAGAGGGACTCAAAACGGTGTGTGGAGGTTTTAATAATCAATGTGTCGTTTGGGGACGAAGAAGGAAGTGGCGCATATAAACCCAACCGGCGTGACCCACTTGACAATGGACGAAGACAAGGCTTTATCAGTTTCAATTATATTATTCGTTTCCCAAGCGCTGTGACTGAAACGACAATTGACACTTATCGCTGAAGCTGGAGGGACTAAATTGGTTTCGCGCGCTCCCATATTAAGAGCATTTATGATACCAGTTGTCACCGGCAGCAGTCACAAAATTATAAATGCTTTTCGTCATAATTATTTTGCTAAAATCACATCACCATTTTTGAAGAAAATGACTTACTTACATTTGAACATGACCAAGTAATCAGTTTCATTTTGCCAACCTTGAAACTAAATATCAACGCACCATTAACAGTAAAGTAAATGATCACATTGTATATGGTTCTAATAATGCAAAAATGACATTAGAACGAGTGAAGGTAACTTGCATTTTAACATTAACAACTAAGCAGTTGCTTCTTGCCAAATATGGAACTAAATATGAACGCGTATCACCAGTACAGAAAAAGAAAACTGTGGTTATGATACTGATAATGCAAATATGACAGCACACGTTCTCAAGGTAACTTACATTTCAACCACGCCGCGCGAACACTTAAAGCTCCGCAAATATGATACTTAATTTGTCTGATTATCACCTATAAAGAAAATGAAACCAGTGTGTCTGATACTAATAATGCAAATATGACATCACTACGGAAATTAGGTATCTCAAGTGGCGGCTCCCCAGTCCAAGTGAACAAATTCATTTTGGCGGGTAAAATTAGTAAGGGGATTGCTGTATAAATAACAAAGTGATATATTTGACCTCACATTGCACCACCAGTCGGGCACCAACGCGACTTGGTCTAAAAGTAAACTCATTAATTATAAAATCACACCTAAATAATAAAAGATATCCTAAAACTACCAAAATAAGAAAATAACAATATATCATGAAATAACTAATTAAATGGTACCTAAACCACATTTGAATACACAGTGTGGCACCATTTACGGTTTATGGTTCAGCATAGTATCAACAACATATGTTGACGGTTGCGTACAGGTTGTATTTGAACCCACTAAAAATAACTTTTTCTTTCATTTTAAGTCAAAAGGGGGAGTTGCATCATAAACAAGAGTTTGTTCATTGGGAAAATTAACTTATGCTTCGTATGTAATTTTTGGGAAAAATTAGTCTTATTTTCTCCTTCCAAATGACACACAATATTTTTATTGTTATTTTATTGGTCATATATTATATATTTCACACGAATAAGCACACCTCATATTACCATTTTAGGAACAACAACTCCTGTGAGGGAGATCCAATCAATCCTAAAAACTATCCCATTCCTTTAAGTCATTTTGTAAAGAGAAATTAAATATGTTGACAGAAAATAATGTAAACATACTTCAATTAAAGCATACCCATTTAGCTTTACAAAAGTACGCATAATCAACCAAAAGCAGTTTCCCATATTTTTCACTCGCTCTTTCTTCACGTCTTACAGCTTGGATACATAGAAGATACCATCTGAAGTTTCCAAACCAAAATGGTTACACCTTCAGGAGCGCACACAAACTTGGAACAAAAGCAGTCAAAATGAACGTTTACGCATGTTTTTCCAAAAAAAATGACTGAAAATAACGAAAATGAACGTTGTCCAGCGACGGTTTACTCCATGGTGATTCCGTCCCAGTTGTAGCTTGGGACAACACATTTTGCATACTCTCGGAACAGGTCAAATCCTTTACGTGCTTCTGCTTCCCTCATCTGCAATGCCTCATTCGACCCCCTGAACCTGCCCCAACCTTTTCCTTTCGCAAGCCTAACCCTCAGTTTCATTAGTTTGACTGATCGAAGGTGTAATTTCGCTTGAATTTTCTCCTTCCCCAATGTTTCTTCATACCATCTTAGACGTATCTTCTGACGGTTTAATTCAGTCAACAACGCATCGTACCGTATCTGGCCGATACGACCTGCATCATCGTGGTCCTCAGATGAAAAGTTGATGGATTTCGCAGGTCCAACAGGAACATCTTCAGCGTTCTTATTCTTCTGTGAGATAGGGTCTGCATTTTTTGGTGGAGTTGTTATAAGTATGGGGGGGATTTTCGTAGGTGAACCCATGGTCAGTTGAGGGTTGTTTGGACCAACTGGTGGTGCAATGTGAGGTAGAATATATAACTTTGTTATTTATACAGCAGTCCCCTTACTAATTTTCCCGCCAACATGAATTTGTTCACTTGGACTAAGGAGCCGCCACTTGAGATACCTAATTTCCGTGGTGATGTCATATTTGCATTATTAGTATCAGACACACTAGTTTCATTTTCTTTACAGGTGATAATCAGGCAAATTAAGTATCACATTTGCTTCAAAAGTGGTGATGTGATTTTAGCAAAATAATTATGACGAAAAGCATTTATAATTTTGTGACTGCTGCCGGTGACAAATGGTATCATAAATGCTCTCAATATGGGAGCGCGCGAAACCAATTGAGTCCCTCCAGCTTCAGCGATAAGTGTCAATTGTCGTTTCAGTCACAGCGCTTGGGAAACGAATAATATAATTGAAACTGATAAAGCCTTGTCTTCGTCCATTGTCAAGTGGGTCACGCCGGTTGGGTTTATATGCGCCACTTCCTTCTTCGTCCCCAAACGACACATTGATTATTAAAACCTCCACACACCATTTTGAGTCCCTCTTCTCCACACACCCTTTTCAGTCCTCTTCTCCACAGACCCTTTTCAGTCCTCTACTCCACAGACCCTTTTCAGTCCCTAAACCCTAAACCAAGATGGATATTCCACATTTGGCATGGTTTAAGGTGCTGCTCGCGGTTGCAAAGAACTCCTCTGAAGATCTGTACAGCATGGCGGGAACATGCAAGTTCTTTCAACAAATGCTGAATGATCCTGAGGTTTGGACAACCGTTTCAGTGGATAAGTACCAGTGGCATGAGGACTGGTACGGTGAAGATGAAGGGAAAATTGTTGAGTTCTTGCAAAAGTGCAAAGAACATAACAATCCAGAAATCATTTACAGAGAAGCTATTCAGGAGTTCTTCGTGAAGAATGATGATGAGGCGCTGAAGAACTTGCGGGTGGCGGCTATGGCAGGGCATAAGGAAGCCTCCTACCTTGTTGGCTTGCTAGGGCTGTTGAACCCTAGCTAGGGCAAGGAGAATGCGATGGAGTTTTTGTGCCATCTCAGCAAACCGAAGAAACTGAACAGGCAAGCTTGCAGGGATTCAATAACCAATCGACTGCGTCGGTATACAATGTGTGGCACCGTGACTCCTCCTATGCTTCAAAAATTTACTGCAGACAAAGGATTCTTACAAGACTGCATTCACTGTGAGGGTAATCGGGAGTGGTATCAGTTATGGGCCCGCTGGGGCGACGATTGGCACAACGTAGATGCTTGGAACTGCTATGAACCCTGCAAATGGAAGAGGGAGCTGTTCTGCATCCAGTGCGAACTCCAGTTGATCACTATTTATTTTTAAGGTGTATATACATGGTATGATAGGTGTTTTATTAATAAATTGTTCTTTTGGTTTTTAGTGTTTTTATGTAAAGGTGAAACTCTGTGAACTTTGTATTGTTTTTATTTGAAGTCTGTTTATGGTTTTGGGTCCTATATCGTTTCAGTAAGTGGTCTGAAATGTGGAATTGTTGGTTCATATCCCCCAAACAGTCATTCGTTAAACATGACAGACAGGCATATGGCAGGGAGGTTGCGTGTTGGCAACCGGGAAAGGGATTATCCTTTCACTGACTTCGTTGACAAGTGGATGTCTGACACATCCTTGATCTTCTAAGATACTCTGATGATCCCATAAATACCCCAAAAAAATCCCCCTAATTTCCTGATTTGTCCTGCGTTTGAAACTATATTTGCAACAAAACATAAGTGTAACTTGATCTTCTAAGATACTCTGATGATCCCATAAATACCCCAAAAAAAATCCCCCTAATTTCCTGATTGGTCCTGCGTTTGAAACTATATTTGCAACAAAACAGAAGTGTAATTAAGTCATCCGGTAATCCCTTTTCACTAACATAATTATTTAAATATCGCAATGTGGATCTACGAATTAAGTGGAGGGTTTTTCCTAGTTGATTATAACCATCTATGACATTTCCCCATTATTTTCAGATTAGTCCAGCAATTTTTAGGATGTCTGCACCCCAAAAAAATAAATTTGAATCCCATAGTACGGAAATCCCTGTTCACTAACATCAAGAATTACATATCAATTTTCACAAAAAAAAACATTTTGCCAAATAATAAATCAAAACTCCTGACGAAGTATTCATCCCCACACAGAGTTAGGAAATTTCCCAATTTTTCCTTAATTTTCCTGTATTTTTAACGATTTTTTGGAAAAAAACGGAATAAAATATACAAGAAATGCCAAGTGGAGGCACTGGAGTGGGGAGCTGCAAGCCTGGCCGCCATGCGGCGTGCTCCTATACCGCCACACGCCAGTTTTAATATTTTTTAATCGTTTCCACTTAAATATTCATTTAAAAATCGAAATTGAAGGTGAAAAAATCCCGAAAAATTCCTCAGCAATAGGGACGGGATTTCCTTCGATCACATATCCGGAACAAGGGGAGGACAAACAAATTTGGATACGGGATTAATGTGATCGAACATATGAGAGTGGGGTTTACAAAGTGTATTAGGGTTTTCATTTGCATCATCCGAATGTAGGGTTGGTTCCCAAATTTTATTTTTCACTCGCTCCTAAACCAGGGTTTGTACTTTCCGTATGAAGTATTCATACCCACATAGAGTTAGGAAATTTCCCAATTTTTTCCTTAATTTTCCTGTATTTTTAACGATTTTTGGGAAAAAAAACGGAATAAAATATACAAGAAATGCCAAGTGGAGGCGCTGGAGTGGGGAGCTGCAAGCCTGACCGCCACGCGGCGCGCTCCGATGCTGCCACACGCCAGTTTTAATATTTTTTAATCGTTTCCACTTAAATATTCATTTAAAAATCGAAATTGAAGGTGAAAAAATCCCGAAAAATTCTTCAGCGATCGGGACGGGATTTCCTTCGATCACATATCCGGAAAAAGAGGAGGACAAACAAATTTGGATACGGGATTAATGTGATCGAACATATGAGAGTGTGGGGTTTACAAAGTGTATTAGGGTTTTCATTTGCATCATCCGAATGTAGGGTTGGTTCCCAAATTTTATTTTTCACTAGCTCCTAAACCAGGGTTTGTACTTTCCGTATGAAGTATTCATCCTCACACAGAGTTAGGAAATTTCCCAATTTTTTCCCTAATTTTCCTGCATTTTTAACGATTTTTGGGAAAAAAACGGAATAAAATATACAAGAAATGCCAAGTGGAGGCGCTGGAGTGGGGAGCTGCAAGCCTGACCGCCACACGGCGCGTTCCCATGCCGCCACACGCCAGTTTTAATATTTTTTAATCGTTTCCACTTAAATATTCATTTAAAAATCGAAATTGAAGGTGAAAAAATCCCGAAAAATTCTTCAGCGATCGGGACGGGATTTCCTTCGATCACATATCCGGAAAAAGAGGAGGACAAACAAATTTGGATACGGGATTAATGTGATCGAACATATGAGAGTGTGGGGTTACAAAGTGTATTAGGGTTTTCATTTGCATCATCCGAATGTAGGGTTGGTTCCCAAATTTTATTTTTCACTCGCTCCTAAACCAGGGTTTGTACTTTCCGTATGAAGTATTCATCCCCACACAGAGTTAGGAAATTTCCCAATTTTTTCCCAAATTTTCCTGCATTTTTAACGATTTTTGGGAAAAAAACGGAATAAAATATACAAGAAATGCCAAGTGGAGGCGCTGGAGTGGGGAGCTGCAAGCCTGACCGCCACGCGGCGCGCTCCCATGCCGCCACACGCCAGTTTTAATATTTTTTAATCGTTTCCACTTAAATATTCATTTAAAAATCGAAATTGAAGGTGAAAAAATCCCGAAAAATTCCTCAGCGATCGGGACGGGATTTCCTTCGATCACATATCCGGAGAAAGGGGAGGACAACAAATTTGGATACGGGATTAATGTGATCGAACATATGAGAGTGTGGGGTTTACAATGTGTATTAGGGTTTTCATTTGCATCATCCGAATGTAGGGTTGGTTCCCAAATTTTATTTTTCACTCGCTCCTAAACCAGGGTTTGTACTTTCCGTATGAATTATTCATCCCCACACAAAGTTAGGAAATTTCCCAATTTTTTCCTTAATTTTCCTGCATTTTTAACGATTTTTGGGAAAAAAACGGAATAAAATATACAAGAAATGCCAAGTGGAGGCGCTGGAGTGGGGAGTTGCAAGCCTGACCGCCACGCGGCGCAATCCCATGCCGCCACTCGCCAGTTTTTCTATTTTCTAATCTTTTCCACTTAAATATTCAATTTTTAAACGACTTCAAGGGTGTAGGGGCTTTTCGCCTACGGTTTAGGGTTTACTGTCGAATGCTTAGGGTTAAAAAATATTAAACCAATGCTTTTCTTTCCCGCTCATGGGTTAGGGTTAACAAAAAAAAAATTTCCTGCGAATTTTGAATTTGCCGCTCATAGTCACGGATTGTGACGACCAAAACAGGACAATTCAAACTTCAAACTCCATATTAGTTCTCCCCAAAAAAGAAAATACCATTCCTTTTCTGATTTGAAGGAAAATTAATTGGGGGTTTTGAGCAAATTTTTGGAAGGGTTGTCATTTTCTGTTATCTTCATTTTCCCTTCTGGGCAGAGCCATGTCGAATTCTTCAACAAACACTCAAGGAAAGAGGTGTCGGCACTGCAATGCTGAGATGGTTATGCTAATTTTCAAATCTGAAAGGAATATGGGCAAACCGTATTGGAAGTGCTTCACAACGTATGTAAGTATTATCTTCCCTAAGCCAATAACACTAACTCAGATCGGCCATTGCCTAAGCCAACGAAAACTGCTACAGAGTATAAGAATTGGGTCTGACATTGTATTTCGAAAATGAAAAATGTAACTTTCTAATGTTTTTTTAAGGAGCTACAAGGTGTAGTGGCTATGAATGGGTGACTGGAGGCAACATGCCAACTGAATCTCAAATTGAAAACCAGCTGGATGTGAAGGAACTTAATGCATATGCTGAAGTCATCCGTATGGTGAAGGGCATTCAAAAGATCCTCCTACTGTTGTTAGTTCTATCATTTCTGAATTTGGCAGTTCAAGTGATGAAGAAGTAAAAAACTTTTTGCGTCTGGAAATCTTCAAGCAATTTCAAGTATATATTTATAAATTGTGTTCTGTTTTGGCTTTTCAAGTATATATTTTGTAATTTTCTAATCCGGACAGCTATGAAATATGAAGAAGTGTTTGCAAATCTACTATTATGAATTAATCATTGAGCATAAACCCTGAACCCTAAACCCATAAACCGTAAATGGTGCCACAGAAGAATAAGAACGCAGAAGATGTTCCTGTAGGACCTGCGAAATCCATCAACTTTTCATCTCAGGACCACGATGATGCAGGTTGTATCGGCCAGATGCCGTACGATGCGTTGAAGAGTGAAATAAAACGTCAGAAGATACGTCTAAGATGGTATGAAGAAACATTAGGGAAGGGTAAAGGTCAAGCGAAATTACACCTTCGATCAGTCAAACTAATGAAACTGAGGGTTAGGCTTGCGAAAGGAAAAGGTTGGGGAAGGTTCAGGGGGTCGAATGAGGCATTGCAGATGAGGGAAGCAGAAGCACGTAAAGGATTTGACCTGTTCCGAGAGTATGCAAAATGTGTTGTCCCAAGCTACAACTGGGACGGAATCACCATGGAGTAAACCATCGCTGGACAACGTTCATTTTCGTTATTTTCAGTCAGTTTGTTTGGAAAAAATGCGTAAACGTTCATTTTGACTGCTTTTGTTCCAAGTTTGTGTGCGCTCCTGAAGGCGTAACCATTTTGGTTTGGACACTTCAGATGGTATCTTTTATGTATCCAAGCTGTAAGACGTGAAGAAAGAGCGAGTGAAAAATATGGGAAACTGATTTAGTTGATTATGCGTACTTTTGTAAAGCTAAATGGGTATGCTTTAATTGAAGTATGTTTACATTATTTTCTGTCAACATATTTAATTTCTCTTTACAAAATGCCTAAAAGGAATGGGATAGTTTTTAGCATTGATTGGATCTCCCTCACAGGAGCTGTTGTTCCTAAAATGGTAATATGAGGTGTGCTTATTCGTGTGAAATATATAATATATGACCAATGAAATAACAATAATAATATTGTGTGTCATTTGAAAGGAGAAAATAAGACTAATTTTTCCCAAATATTACATACGAAGCAAATGTAACTAGTAGTTGTGTTATTTTAAATTAGATAATGAACATGAAGGAAATAGACGGAAAAGGTTTGCAAAACATAATGTTATGGTTGAAAGAAAAGCGAGTTCAAACCATATTTTGATGATGAAGTGTACACTCTGTATTATCACATCTTATGAAATTGAGTACGAAAGTGAGTTGAAAAAACACTGTTGACGATTTATAGCTTCCCCCAGTTGTGTAATGCCACAAGGAGCTGGTATCAATTTTGGGGCATTTTTTCCGATTTTTCTCCTTGTTATTTCGGGATGTCTTCAATAATTTTCCCCTAGTTGTGTAATGAAAATAACGAAATACAACACATGGCGGGACCTGACCGCATCAACCTTCGGTAGGTGCACACGTGGACGTTAGTGACCATTCTCTCACCCTTCCTTTGCAAACATCGGGATAATAATTCGACAAATGCTACCACCTCATTGAAAGTTGAAAATTCAAAATTCATGTGTATGCTATCTGTGATTAATACGAGGCTTTAATCCGAATTCAACCTAAATCAAATGCTCTCATTACTGAATCAAAAAACAAAACTGATGTGACAGATGGGTAAAATAGATAAAACAAACTGCGGAATGCTCCAGGACATCATATATAAACGGTGTCGTATGGCTATGGGATACTCATTGCCGTACATCAACATCTTGTTTTCTTCCTGACTCTTCTTTGGAGTTGTGTTTTGTGCATACAACGAACCCCCCAATCTGAAGAAACTGAAGATTTGTCAACATGTCAACCAGTTCACACGGCAATGCAAATCAGGGGGACTCCGATGGGTCATGGGAATATGCCCCCGACTATCTCAGGTCCTCTCTACCACCGCTGCCACTTCCAACCTCCTCGGCAAGCGAGGGCGACTCCGATGATCCTGCTCTGGAAATAAATGATATGAATAACAAACTGGAACATGACTCCTCCTTGGTCCATTATTGGACTCAAAAGTGTGTCGGAGCTGAGCAGAAGTTGGCGTATTTGACGCGCCAAGTGAACAAAGCATGTTACAGAAAAGAGAAGCACAGAATTCGTGGCCAAAGAAGAAAGTTCAAAGCAGAGGATTTGCAAATGACCCTGGAGGATGCTACGTACGAATCTTTGAGCATCCACAAAGGAGGCGACAAGCATGGGCAGGCAATGTCTGTGGCTTTCAACGAAGGTTTTGAGCAATTCCGACGGTTCGCTGCAGATGTCCACAAACATATTGACTGGGACGCCAAAACTCCGTCTGCTGCAAAGCAAATCATCTCCGGCGGTGTACGCACACCAATGCTAGGACACCAACCAGCCAAAGCCAACGATAATGATGGCTGGTAGCCATATCAATCGCTAGGCAATCGTTATTCACTTGTTTGTTTTTTTTTAATGCCAGATCTGGGTTTGTGTTTACATGTTTATGTCCAATCTGACTTACGTGCAGCTTATTCAGGTTTAAATCTGCTATCACAGCCTTGGGTTCTATGTTCTTACCAGAGTTCAATCTTATGTTCAATCTTATTTCTTCGATCACTAACTACTGGATTAGTAGAGTTCAGTTACTAATAATGCTCAAATTTTTGGTTTAAAAAATTGTCGGTGGGTCGATAAAGTTTTTCAAGATTATCTGACATATATATTCGGTTCTTTGACACATTACTGGCACATAGTGATGGTTTCAAGATTCCCTTGCTGACACACAGTGATGGTTTCAAGATTCCCTTACCTACATATTTCATTTTCCTTGCAACCGTTGCAAAGGTGTATAAAACGTTACCCACATTGCATGAATCCCAAACGAATCCTTTCAAACACTGGCTCCACGTTCTGAAAACACCAAAGCCCCAGGATGGACATCCACCTTCAACCAAAGATGGATCCGAAAGTTCGAGTTGCGCATAATTATTGCAAGCATGGTGACGTTCACGATCATCCTTGTGGGACGTGCAGGGATCTATTCGACGTAGGTCCAGACAATGTTCAATACTATCGGTCCCCGACCCCTTCTCCCCCAAAGCCCCCATCTCCCATTGTTTGCATTACCCCCAGACTGGTGCAGGGATTGCTATAATGACAAACGCATTCTAGATTGGGAGGAACGTGGCCGCTTTGAGTCAAGTGATGACTTTGATGCTGATAACTAAGTGGCTCTTCAAATAACTTATTGTTCACTTTAATGTAGTTTTTTTTATTTTATTTTTCCAGGGGGTCGAATGTAAGTCATGCGATACGTTTGTGACACTTAATAATTATCGAATACAAAAGTTACTTTGTTTTTGGGCGGTTTCACTGTTGCTTTTCACATACCTTAGTTCAGTATCAACATGAGGCACTTACATAAGATTCACTAACGGTTCCAGATGGTTTCCAAAAATACGCAAATTGGTGTCAACAAATATTCAAACTCCGGGACCGTAAATGAAATCAAACTCTTGCAGGAATGACTCTGTCATAGTAGGTTCCCTGTCCTGCGTGCTCTGACTGGGCTGCAAATTCTCATCAACTGCAGCACCAACTTCTGCGTCGGAAGATGAAGAGCTGCAACATCGAAACAAAGAAACAAGTCAACAGCATTTCTTGTACAAAATTCAAACCTAGACAATTACATATTCACTTACCCGCTCACAAGTTTTGGACAACTCCGTCTATCATGATCAGTCTTCCTACATTCACTGCATCGCCGTTTATGTCCTTCCGCTGCCTTCTCTTTTTGTCCTTTCACTCTTCTCGCACGCCCTTTTGGTTTTACTCGATGGGCATCCTTAATTCTGAATTGGGAAGAACTAGTTCCGACCTCTCCATTGGGTTCTTCTTCGACACGAGTTCTTGATGACAACAACCTTGTAAGCTTCCCACGAATGTCGTCAAATGAATTTTCCAGCAACTCAAAACCTTCATCACACAACAAAGCAGAATCTATCAACTCACCTGCAACTTTGCAAAGTTTCGATCTCTTAACTAAAACCAAACCGTCCACGCAATCTTTAACTTCTTTGTCATTCTTATCATATACTACACCGCACTTTGCACTTTGAAGCCATCGTTTCACTATGTAATTGTCTGGCAAGTGCTCCACCTGCTTCATTCTTAAAAATGCTAGGATGTGTCGGCACGGAATACCCCAAAATTCAAATCCTTTGCAGCTGCAATAAGCTTTATCGGCATCTTTATCATGCACAAGCTCCTTCATCCGTGTCACCCCTGGATTTACCCGCTCACTTACTTTGTACCTGCACTGGGTCTCATCTTGCTCTACAAGTTCGAACAAGCATAAAAGGCTTCGGAAGTCTTCCCTCTCAAACATTTCAAGAATTTCCCGAGTGTAAATGCATGTCATTTGATGTTGCATTGGTGTTCGAAATGGCAGTGGAGGTTTTTCATTGGTATCAACATGATCAGCCATTAACTCCTTGTGCCTCTGTGAACCAACAGCTCTTTTAAAATGTACAATGAATTCCATCAATGTGTTTTTCCGGTTAATATATTGTTTGAAAAATGCATGACAGCTTTCAGCCCGTTAACTACTTGACATCCCAGCCGAAAACACATGTTTTACATATGATGGAACCCAATTCTCCCGCAAAGCATGCATCGAGCTCAGCCACGGATGGTCTTTCAGCCCATTGCTTGTGACGATTTCATCCCATTTCGCATCAAATTCTTCTTTCGTGTCCATACCCCATATGCATTTGCACATTTCCGAAAAACATTCCCCAATGCCGGGTTTCTCCATAAACTTATTCAAGATATGCCATATGCAATATCTATGGAATGTTGTTGGGAGAGTTAAAGCAATTGCCTTTGACATGGCTGCATCTTGATCAGTGATGATCATTTTGGGTGGCTCACCTGGCATGGCTTTCTTGAATTCTTCGAACAACCAAACAAATGAATCCGTGGTTTCACTAGTTAGGAATGCACAACCAAACAACACTGTCTGCCTATGGTTATTAACGCCTAACAAAGGCGCAAAGACCATCCCATAGCAGTTCGTGTTGAACGTCGTATCAAATACCACCACATCTCCAAAAAACCCATAAGCTCGTCTTGACCTTGCATCTGCCCAGAAAACATTTCCCATCCTTCCTTCCGAATCTACCTCCATATTGAAATAAAATGATTCATTTTTTCCTTGCTCAGCCAAAAAATGCTCCTTCAGCAGCTGTGCATCATGCCCAATCACCTCCCCACGCACGTCCCTTGCATAATTATAGACATCTCTCCTAACAAACCCAACATTTTCCAATCCCCCTACTTGCACCTCAAGAAGGCTTACCTGTTTATGTACAGGGATATTAACTTTGCTCATATGTGCACTATAGGCCTTTGTAGACTCTGTTAAGTTACCGTGAGATCTCAATAGATGGACTTTATCAACTGTGGTCATGTCATGGTTGTGTACCTCATTGAATCCTACAACAGTGTATTTATTCTTCTCGTTTACCTTCAAAATCGCAAGTTTAGCCTTGCACCCAGTTCGAGTACAACCTCGCTGTCTTCTCTTGCAACTAACAGTGCTTGTCAACGCATACCCTTGTTTACAGCATACATATTCTTTCCTTGTTACCTCTCCTGTGAATGTGCAAGTTCTCGTTGTAGAACACCGAATGCCGAATCCGGCTTTCGCGGCATACATATTATAGAAATTGAACACATCCTCACAGCAATCAAATTCAAGTCCCAATTTTGGTTTCAATTCCGAACTAACTTCCGGTGTCACCTGTCCTTCGCACTCCATTTCACAGTTCTTGCAATTTAACCCTGAATATCACATAATAACCATCATATATGACATTAAAATCACTATCTGTGAAACATTAAAGACCTACATACACACTAACGTAACTCGTGCTGATGCCCAATATTTGGCACAGGCTTTCAAAGAGCTTTAAAATATATATCAACTAACATATGACATCCAAATGCCTCTCTGGTGAAACATTAAAGACATACATACAACCTAATCTGACTCATGCTGATGCCCAATATTTGGCACATGCTTTCAAACAGCTTTACAATAAATATTAACTAACATATGACATGCGAATGACTCTCCGCTGAAACATTAAAAACATACATACAACCTAATCTCACTCATGCTGATGCCCAATAATGAAATTGACAAATACAGTATATGGCTTACCTCATAACTGATTTCCAACTTCAAATTTTCAACAACTATGACAGCGTAACGTAGACCTTTTAGATCTGGACGTCAACCCCAAAAACTTTTCTTCTTCCTCAACCCCTGTTTCGCCCCCGCTCAAGGATTTCAAAACCAACAGAGCAGAACCACAACGGTACGGTCAGCACTTTCCAACTCAACTCCAGTTTCAACGTTGCTCAAGGATTGACGTATGTCCCGACCCCAAAAACCCAACCACAGAGATGAAATTATAAAATCCAACACTCCTTTGTTTCGCCTGAATGGGAAACCCAGAAAAATGAGGGTGCTCTCTCTTCAATGTTACAGTTCTTCCTCAATGAAAGCTAATAAAAAAATGGTTATTTTCATTGAACTGAGTGAACAGCTGGTTTGGAGGGGACTTCTGTTTTGGAGGGGATGTTTTGGAGGGAGAAGAGAGTATTGGAAGGAGAAGAGAGAAGAAGGCCTCGTTCTAATACAACACTTACACTTACAATTGCTTTTCATACAGCCGTTAGATTGGATCCAACGGTGTTCTCATGTTATGTTCTCACATAAGCGTTCTCACTAGATCCTGACCCAAAATTAATTACTACTACTGGTAATTTAGTTCAGCGAAGCCCAGCTTTGGTTCAAAAAATACCCATCCTCCAATTTGTTTACAAAATTCTCCAAGGGATTAATAACCACCGTCAATCTCCTAGACCAACAGACAAGGAAAGGGATTTTCTCTACAAAGCCCACGTGAACAAGTCATAAAGCTGAGAATAGGTGGGAATAGGCAGATAGTGGATCCAAAAGGAATTGATCATATCATTGCAAATTGGATTTACAGATAAGAAAACCACCAAGGACTCGACAATACGAGCTGGCTTTTACACTAGTTAAGGGATTTTGCAGCAAGTGATTGCCAGATATCAAGGAATAAAGCCTTTGAATTGCCTATAAATGCAGGAAAATTAGAAGGGTGAGAGACATCTCCAACAATAAAAAAAATCAACAAATACTCAAACACCCAATCAATCAATGGCCAAAGCCACAAATTCTCAGTCAAACTGACAAAATCAAAGATCATTTGATCTCAAAAGTCTTCAAATCATTAAGCACTCAAGCCAAGTTGATTAAGCTTTTCCCATTATAACACTTCTGTTCTCTACTACAGATATTGCACAGGAATTAATTCAGCGTTGCCCACAATTGGTCCGTACTAAAGACCCCCAAGGGCTATCCCCCATACATGCATTTGCATTGATGCCTACTGCATTCGCAAGTGGAACACGACTCAAATTCTGGCAACAATGGATCTATAATTGTTAGTATACCCACATTCTCTTTCCTCTTACAATGGATCTATAATATTTCATTGTCTGTTACAAACACTCATCTATACTATATGAGAAGAGGCATTATCAGGCGCCGACCTATGTCTTGAAATGCAAATTTCTAATCTCTAAGTGGCCATTCTTATACCTAAATAACAAACATTGTCAATAAATATGATCCAAGTTTAAACAAATTGGACATTTATAAATAAGATTTCCTCGTGGTGTTCATGTGTTCTAATGAAGGTACGTCCAACTGAAAGAATCTATGAATGTTTCTATAATAAATAGCATATATACAAATCAGTTATCACAAGAGATATTGGCAATAGTTAAAAAAAGTAGTTTAAATTATTTTGATTGAGGTCACTATCTTTTCTGAAAGGTATACACATAAAAACTACTCGTGCCATCGGTGATATTCATGTAAGTGTTCCTAATGAAGCAAATGAAGGAGGTAATCGAACGGATATCACTTGGTCAGGTATGTTGCGACTCAAAGTCTAACTCTTGTTTTATTTAATAAAATTGAAATAATTTTTTCATATGTTCTTTGTTAATTTGTTTTCTCAGTAACAATAGTTGAGACTAACTACTGTTAATTAGCTAATGAGTAATTTTTTTTTATCAAAGAGAAGAATTTCATTGAACTTGCATCAACACTTACAATGGAATCAATTGGCAAAACGAAGGGCTAAGAGTGGCCTCATTAAAACCTTGCCATATAAAACCTAGCAAATGAGTAATTAAATCAACTACAAACATACGTAAACAAATTAGCTAGACATAGCAAAAGGAAACATCATTAGAATTGAAGAAAGCATGAAAAATTATGGAAGATTGCTCCGGGAATTTGTAACAATCTCTCCTTGATGCAACAATGTGTTTCTGTCAATTCTAGTGGTGGTGGCTAGGTCTGCAATAATTTTGGGTATTTATAAGGAGCACCTCCTTTAGAATTCGTGTTTCTAAAGGCTTTTATGAATCCGAAATATCCAAGGTTTTCCTAAAGTTTCTGAAAAGAGTGATGCTATTTTCACTTTCTGTCCTATTTCTCCACCCACCTTATTTTCAAAATTTTAAAAGCAAATTTACCCTTTTGTAAAATGACTTTTGAGGACTTAATTAGGGAAAAAAATGAACAAAGGCAAAGAAAAAAAGAAAAAAAAAAAAAGGAACAAAGGCAAAGGCATCCATCAAACTATGTCTCTCTATTTGCACCCACACTTTGCAGTAACTGTGGTCTCTCAACTCTGTAAAAACTCTGTTTAGACTTTAGGACTGAGAAATTTGTAGAGAGAAAGAAAGAGAGTTTCTTTCTGTGTGTGTAAAGAGAGTAGCAGAGATACATATATATATATAAGAAAGAGTGCGAGATGCAGCAACACCTAATGCAGATGCAGCCCATGATGGCAGCCTGTTATCCCAACAACGTCACTACAGATCACATTCAACAAGTCCTCTTCTTCTTCTCTGCCTTTTTGCTCAATTCTTTTCCTGATCCTACATTCCTGCCAATAACTGTTGTGAATTATTGACTAACTCACTGCCCTTAAAGATCTTGTTGTTGATGGACTTTGAACAAAGAACTCAATGATGGATGAGTCTTACACACACACACAGAAAATTAACCAAGCACAAATGACACAAGTGTTTATAAAGGTTCAGCAATTTGCCTACATCCTCTTGGTGATCACCTTGAGAAATTTCACTAATGAAGATAGGTTACAACTTTGGTTTTCAAAGGAAACCCCCTTAGAACACTACCCTCACAATCTGTTTCTCTCACACCCTTGCTCAACACCTTGATACACTTAGAGAACTCTCTTGCTCTCCCCTTGGTTTTTCTGAACTCACTGAAAACTTCTATTAGTTTCCAGCTTCTGCCACTACATATATTCAACTTGTTTTCTAATCTTATGATATCTTGCTTCATTCCCCATTACCTACACAGACCAATGGACATGAGATAAGGCATCATCGTGTCCTCCACGTTCCTTCTTTTAGTCACCACTTAGACTAAAGGTCAGATCAGGTAGGCAATAAATTCCCACTCAGCCACCCCCCACTTAAACTATAAAATGGAGAGGGAATTCTTTGAAGCAAATTAACCAATTAGCAATAAGTGCTCTCCCAACTATCCAGCAGGTAGTCAACCTTCTTTTAACTCAGAAGTGACCCATTAAGCCTCTGCAATCTTGTGGAAAGCGATAGCCCTCGAAAAAGTAGTTGAAAACACGTAGGAAAACAACACAGCACGACTGGAGAGACTGGTCGCGGATACCTTGCGACCGGTCGCGGATACATTACAACCGGTAGCGGATACCATTTCTCTAGCTTTTCGATTCTATGCAAAAACGACCGGTCGTAAAGAGCTAGCGACCGGTCGCTGGTCCAAAACATAGTATCCTTTATGCGAGCCAATTTTCCAACAATAACAGTGTGACATGTGTGCATAAGTTTTTTTTTTTGTGTGTTTTTTATGAATTAGTTTTGCATATGTGTCAAACTATGATTCGCAAGGAGACAAGTAGTATCTTTCTTTGTGTTGACATGGGGAATTGACCTAGCCAAATAGAAGACTAACGTCCAACCACATAGCCATAGGCCTAAAACAAGACATACGTAATAGGCTGAGACCAATTGTTGGCCGATCAACCACTACAACTAGACCTCTCCATGTACCATCACTAGCATGTGCTCGGGTCAACATGCATACTCGGACTCATCAACGAATCCCCATCTAGAATGGTCGGTGATTAGCATGCTCGAGCTGTATAGAGAAACCTATGTTTGATATTCACTTTCGTGCTCAGGACGACGTGAAGATCATCCTAGGTCCAAAACAAGTCACCAACACTAAGCCCATGCGTCGCTGACAATGGCTGTGGTTTGGGGAGGTTTTCCAGGGACGAAAAAACTTCAAATTGCCGGGCAAGGCCTATACCAAAATGTTCAGAGCAACGATGGGAACAATTTTTGTACGTGGCTGATTTGGCCTGAAAACACACCCAAACCGGCAGCCACCGTGGTTATCTAGATTAAAACTACGAATCCATACTTGGATCGACTACAAAGGCCATTGGAATCACTGGAAAAGTTGTTGAAAACCTTTGAAAAACCACCGACCTTTCGAGTTCCTAGCACTGCCGTGAGCAACTAAGGCGGCTGGGTTCTTCACCAGATGTGACTGATGGCATTAAAGGTCGTGGCCAGATGACTTTGGACTATTGTCATAAAAAGAAACAGGTGTTGTGCATCGTTTTCACTAGAGAGAGGAGAGAGAATGTCAAGCACAGAAGAAGCTAACCTAGAATTTTAAAATTTGACTTCTTCAAAATTACAGTTGTGCCACTAGTCTTCTGTACCCCATAACTCTCTTGTTAAAACTTCAATTTACGCGTAGTATGTGTCTATGAACCCGTGAGAATGAGCCCTATGCAATGGAGTGAATAACTTCCAAAACCAGTCCCAAACAAAAAATGAACCTTAAACCACATAAAAACCCTAGGGGCAATACCATCAATTTATTTTAAATTTCAAAAATAAAATTAAAAATTCAGGACGGGATGTTACATTAGCTCCTTAAGTTTCAATCAATTTCAAAATTGTCCCAAAAACTTCATTTACTTTGCAAACGGGTCCCTGGTGTGAATTTAGTGAGTTCCGAGGATTTTCAACCAATTTCTCCTCTAATTTTAATCATAATACCATTTAAACAATATAAACTCATGTAACCTTCCTCCTAGTTCATCAAATTCACTCAATTCACACCAAACTCAATAAACCCCCAAGATTTCACAAACCTAAATATGTAAAAACTCTCCAGCAATCCAACCTGTAAAAATTTATGTTTAAACTCCTCTGAATTCATTTTGAATCCTCAATTAAACTTCCAATAACAATAAACAACTAAAACAATATGAAATTGAAGATTATGAGTCAAAAAGCTCAAATTGAACGAATTTTAAAATCTGAATAGCATCCCCCTAGATTTACCTCAGTTTGTGGAGCTCGATTCATTAATCACATTTGCAAAAACGGTTCATCATTCTATTTATAACTAGCAATCCTAATTTCTTGGACTACAGGGGTTCAAGAGATTTGTGGTCACTATCCGTTGGATGTAAATTCAACGACTCACTCATTCTTTCACTCCTTTTAAGAAACTTTTTTGAACCGTTAGATTAATATTTAACGGTAAGTGACCACAATTTCTTGGACACTTGTGGTCCAAGAGATCGGAACTGTTAGACCTAGGGTATTTTTTCAAACCTTCAACCCAAAAAGGAGGATGACGTGGATAAGCCAATTAGAAAAGGGTTTGGGCCTATAAACGAAGTGGATTGACCCAAAGTTAAATCTCAAACCAAGTATGGAAACCCAAGGTCGTGACACTACAAGAAAAGTAAGTATTTACGGCGCTCTATTTACGGCGTGCATATGTTGCGCGCCGTAAAAGGATAGTTTTTATGGCGTGCATTTAGTGCGTGCCATAAATGACTTTTTTCCAGTATTTTTTATGGCGTGCTTTGTGTGCACGCCGTGTTTTTTGGGTATTAATGGCGTGCCAAATATGCACGCCGTAAAAAGTGAACAAAATCTAATGCTATTTATGGCGTGCTTTTGATGCACGCTGTAAATGTTATTTCCATTCAGGGCGTGCTTTTCATGCATGCCGTAAATATTTTTTCCATTCATGGCATGCTTTTCTTGCACGCCGTGAAAGCCCCTTTTTTCCCCCCCCAAATTTTTTTCAGCGTACCGCTCTTTTTTTTCCTCCAAATTTAAGTTTGGTGCATGATTTATAGTCTCCAACCCTAAGCCCCAAATACAAATCCTCTCTCATCTCTTCTCAGACTGCGCCTCTCTCTCTGCTCAACGCTTTCCTTCGACCCTCCACCACTAACAAACAATGGTGAAACTTCCCCTGATACTCATCACCCCACCTTTTCTTCGATCTCAGACTGCAAGCCTCTCTCTCTCTCTCTCTCTCTCTCTCTCTCTCTTGCTTCTCTGGCTCTCTCCTAGCAAATCCCACCGAAACCCTCCCTCTGCTCTTTACTTTCTTTTCATTATTTTGGTTCAGTGGTGAACTTCTGATGAAGCTCTCTAAATTCTCAGTCAAAAAGGAGAAGAGATTGAAGAAGGTATGTCTTTAAATGTTTCATTTTTATTTTTCGAATGTTCTCTAATTTGTCTACAGATTTTTCTGATTTTGGTTTGTTGTGGATTGTAGGTTCTTAGATTGTGGTTTTTACCGTCGATTAAGTTGGGGGTTTTGTTTGGTTTTGGGAAAAAGGTTAAGTAAAAAATTATTAAATGTTCTCTTGTATTTTATTCTAGGTTGTTGGTAATTAATAGAAAATCTGTGAGTTGGTGGTTCTGATAGAGCCATATAGGTTTGAACATATAGATTGTGCGAATGTGTTGCTCTTACTTCTCATTTGCTTTTGAAATTGATAATGTGATATTGGTCTTTGCTTGATTGTTTTTAACTTTTTTGTTGATCGGATGTACATAGGTTGGAGCTCAGTCAAGTATCTGTGGCATCTCGTCAATTGTCTGGGCTAATTTGTCAATTTAAGCTTGAAAAATAGCCAACATTTGTTGTGGAGTTAGGAGGAATAAGAGTTGGCAAGTATATTGAGAATTTAAGCTTGATTGATTTTACTGCTTGCATTTTATACAATAGCACAGCACACTGTAGTAGGCCTATTCACATAACTATAAAAGATGAGCATTAAGAGAATGGAATTTCTCTTATGCTTGTCAATGTGTTTGGTAGTTAAGTTGCAGTAGGAAGCAGTGGCAGCCTTTTGCTTTTGATTATTTTCGTAAGTGGGTGCTTTTCTATTGTTTCCTGTGACAGTTAATGGAATATCAACTTATTTTGTTTCCTTATTTTAAATTTTATGTTATGTTTTATAGAATATGATTCTAATTCACATTTTTGTTATATTTTAGGTGGAAATAGTTCAAAAGTAAAAGCAATAGTTGTTTTTGGTGACTAGGTGAGTATGGTGATTATGGATGAAGCTCACTCAGTACCAACGGTGGTGAGTTCTTTGATTAAGTGATCTGTGATATTGAATGATATATTGATATGTGATTGAATGAGATATGGGGCTTGCTCTGTTTTGGTTTCTGTCTCCATTATGTTTTGGTTGCTGTCTCCATTTCTTTTGGTTTCAGTTTCTGTTTCGGTTTTGCAAGCAGGATGTTTTTGCATATGGTGTTAGAGATTAAATTTTGTTGTTATCTTTATGACTGAATGGGTTGGGGGATGTGAACTAATTATATATTTCTTGTATACTCTTTTACAGCTCAATAAAAAGTGTATATATGTTCTTTTACAGGTCCTATCTTGGGGTCCAATAGCAATGGCACTCATCTAGCAATGGCACTCATCCATGTTGTAGCTAAAGCCCTTCATACCTCTATTGCATGTGTTCTTATTAGTAATCTTGGAGAATCAATTACAGAACTAGCACGTGATGCTCTTGTTGCAGAGTATGAGTGATGTCTACTGCTCACAGGATATGTGTGAGTTTGTGTGAGTTCGGTTTTTGCATAGGTTATATGTGGTAGAGTCATTTTTATTGTTATAGTGAATGGGTTGGATGCTAAGTGTTGCACTTTTTATACTCAAAAGAGTTTGTATTTGGAATTGATTATGATTGGGTATAGTTCTCAATGAAATGTCTTTTTTTTTAAAGCTCAGTTGCTATACTTCTCTCTTTTTTTAAAATCATTTGTCCAAAGTATACTAGAAAATATAAATATAATGTTAATATGAAAATGAGCAACCAGGAAATCGATTAATTATTTTTTTTTAAACATTAAAGTCAATCACGGCGTGCAATGAAGGCCGTAAATTGTAATAAAAATGGTCTTTCATGGCGTGCATAGTAAGCAGCAAAAGGTATTTTACGGCGCGCAATATATGCCATAAATGAAACAGCTGGGCCTTTCATGGCATGCGATGTGCGCCTTAAATACCCTTTTACGGCGTGCATTGAAAGGTCTTTTACGGCGCGCAATAAACACCGTAAATGAAATAGACTTTTTACGGCTCGGCCTTTCGTGGCACGCGGGTGTGCGCCGTAAATACCATTTTACGGCGCGCATTTCACGCCATAAATACCCGTTTTTCTAGTAGTGTGACCCAAAACTTGTGCATGGGTATAAGGATTTGGCCCAAGCTTTGAGCTCAAAAGCAAGGCCTAAGAAGATTTGGACCTTTTAAAGGTCGTGGCACCTGAGCCGAAAAGAGAGGCAACCGATTTACTTTTGGATTCCACATAGCATATCGTCAAGTTCTTTGAAAACTTTTTCAAAGTTCTTCAGCATCATCATTGTTATCAGTCATTCAATATAACAACAAGAAGCTCTGTTCTTAACAGAGTCCGTTTGAGCACCATCCAATCCATTTTGTCAGAGCTTTTCATGATTCAATTTTGTTTTCAAAAAGCCTCTCAGAAGACAAAGCAGCCAAGCACAACAGCTCCAAATACCCAACACAGCACGAAAAGTCTTGTTATCAAGACTAAAAAGCCAAACAGCCAAGAACTCGTTCCTAACTCAGCCCTAAACATTTGACAAAGTCAAGATCAAGGCACTAATCACTCTTTTTGCACCCACAACCACTTATGACCATGGTGCTGGCACGCTGCGTACAGTGTCACGACCCGGACCCGAGGGTCAGTGGAAACTCCTCGCCTGGTGCGTGAGAAAGTAAAATAAAATAAAAAGAAGCCGAAACATGGGTTTAAAATAAACTTCTCTTATAAAAATAACTCCAAAATCTTACAACTTTACAGGAAATAAATAAAGCTCTATTACTCTCATCTAATTCAGCCTCAACTAGTTTAGTCCTTGTCTTGCCCACTAGTTCATTTGAAAAATTAAACAGGGTGAGGGATTAGCAACCACCGCTCAATAGAGACATGAGACCTTAACACAGTAGATTGATATAACTAAATCCAGTGATATGCAATCACATAGCCAAATATCACATTAATAATAATACGTGAATGAATGCTCTTCATCTACTCCCGTTAATTTATATAACTAGACAAGCAGACCTGCACCTCTCATACCATGCTTATACCACTTGGTCCCAAAATGCCCATTTATATTAACTAACACCCATTTCAATCATCCCGTAATTCCCTTTTGTTAGTCATCTTGTCTAACTCCCTATTGCCAGTCCTGAATCACCCAATAAACACCGTGTGCACTGTGTGATCCTTGAGACTTGGTACCGGCCAAGAGTTAGACTCAACTACACAAAAAACTATTTCCATTACCTTCTTTTCCATTATTATTTTCTCAATCCAACAATTCCAACCAATTTCCATGACATTATGCATTTCACATATCCATATATCTCACAACAATGTAACATTTAAAACATCACCAATGTATATATATAACTATGGCAATATTATTCAACTAGTCTAGAACACATAAACATTCCATGAAAGACATTCAATTGTAACAAGAATATTAATCAAATAATCATATCACGCATAATATAGTGTTCACAAAATTTAATTAGATCAATCCCCGTAAAGCCCCCCCAAGAAACCCCTACCTTGACACCAAAACTTTTGCTAGAAATGTAAGGTGTTTTCCCAATTTTCCACCGCATCCACAAACTCAGTCTCCCACTCTTTTTCTTAACAATTCTTCTTCTCTCTAAATTTCTTTCTAATTTATCATGTTTTGAAACTATAAGGTTATGCTCCTATTTATAGTGGTTATAGGGATAAGATAAACTTCAATATTAAAAGGATAAGAACATCCAAGTTTATCCAAAAGATAAATATCTTAACAAGATCAGATCATCCAAGTTTATCCAAAAGATAAATATCCTCACAAGATAAGATTATCCAAGTTTATCCAAAAGATAAATATCTTAAAAGATAATATCGTCCAAGTTTAACCAAATGATAAATATCTTCTTTTATCCATTTAAAATACGGGTCTTCACATACAGTCACACAAAGAAGGATGACCTTGTTATGTTCATCCATCTTTCATTATTTCTCTAAGTAATTAAGGCCGAAAGTATCATTGGTCAACACAATCAGAGTTCTAGAACTAAAGTTATGAATTGAACAAGATTTTGAAGAACTTTTCTATTTGAACCTTCAGTGCCATTCAAAGATTCTCTCTCGCACGTGAGGAGGGACATGCGTATTTGGTATAGGGTTAGGGTTTAGATTTAGGTTTTGGTATTAGTCTCTTTAGCCAGCTACCATCATCACTATTGGCCTCCTCTACTCATCCCGTCGTCATCATCGCCCTAGTATCATTTTATCCTCCACACTGTCTCGATACCCTTGGGTCTGGTGCGCTCATGTTGGCCTTTTCTCACGCCATTGACCACCCCTTGTTTTTTCAGTAGAGTCTTGGGGTTTTTGGTGGTTTGTTTTTCTTACGAATGGGGTTGGTCTCCTTTCAGCTGCTACCATTGTCTCCGTGTCTTCTCCAGCCTCTGCTCACGACACTACCATCACTGATCTTGAATGGTCCTTTGAGAGCCAATTTGTTCTCACATCACGTGGATAGGTTGGTGTGATTATTGGTTCTTTTGACGCTTTCGATAGTTTTGTTGGATTCATTTATGGTCTTGTAGGTAAGGTCCTTACAGATCAACCTGTTAATCGCGATGGGTTAATCAGAACCTTCTCGCAACTCTAGAAAGGCTCTGCAGATGTCCTTATTGACGAAATTGACTCCAACAGCTTTTGGGTGCGCTTTGTTTGTGATCGGGATAAAAAAACGAGTCCTTAATATGGAGCCCTAGGTGTTTTTATGCTCTTTGATTTTGTTGGCAGACCTCCCAGATGATGGGATTATGCATTCTATGTCTGTGTCATTTGGCACTTTTGGGTTCAGCTCCCTGGTGTTCCTCATTTCTATATGACTATCACCATTGCTAAAGCAATTGAGGCTAGCGAAAGTTCTTTGGGTGGATAACCGTGATGGTACTGATTGTGTGAGGCGCTTTATTCCGATCGTGTGCAGTTTGACATCACACAACCCCTTCTTTGTCGAACACCAATTACCTTTCTGGAGGTGGGAGAACAAATGGTGGTACCAATAGAAAAGTATGAAATCATTCATGGGTCCATCAATCCAAATTTGTTAGCCCAATTTACCTCTACTTTTGTTGATTTAGAAGGTGACACCAATCTACGGGGTAAATCTATTGGTACTTCAGCACGTCGCTCCTCGACAATTCACCTCCTTATAGGAGCCCCAGTCATTTCTCAAGTCAGGATGGTATTCGGAACAATGATGGCTCGGGTGACCGTCGTAGTTTGGATGCTCGGTCTAGGCAATCATCTTCTCGGGATCGGAATGACCTTGAGGATTCTCTGTCCCCCCTTTCTCTCTACCACACTGCCCCACTGTACTTCAGGTGATCAAGTCTCTTCGTCGCCATGTCGGATCTTCTTATGATGCTGATCGTTCTCCGTTGGTTTCTCCGTTAAATCCGAATGTTTCGATGTTGGGAGTTTCCACCATAGTTGTTCCCCATATACCAGTGACTCTAGTTATTGGCGATCACATTGGTCCGTCGGTTACTACTCCCTCTCATGTGGATTCGGTACTCTCTGATCCTTTAGACCTTATGCCTATTATCCAGTTTTTTGTGAGTACTCCAACCAAGATGGGTTGCGGGAGACCCAAAAAATGGGAGGTTTCCCACAGTTCTTCTGTTAAAATGGGTGTTGAGTGTAAGATACAGCTGCGGCGTCCTTTTGTAGTGATGTCTTGGTTCCTAGGGTAGACTTTGTGGATCCTAAGCGTCTCTGCAATGCTACTTGTTCTTATTAGCCTTGGAGACTGGTCTAATGGGGTATCCTGAGAGCCTTCCTTAATGTTTATATGGAGCATTAGTGCACTTTGCATTTGGTGAATGCTTCCGTACCTGACATCTGGTTTCAAGTTAATTCGAAGGAGGAAGAAAGAAATCAGCCAACTTTAAGGCTTTTATCCACCGCTTCTCCAATTATTTATTCTTTTCCAAGAAACCCAACCATCAGCTGCCACGTGTCCTCGTATGAGTGGACCAATGTTCAAAATTTCTTAAAAATACATATGTACTTGAAAAATTCACCGAAAAATGTTGTGGACTCATAATCTCACGTACTTTCAACTTATGACATCCAAATAAGCTCTCTAAAAATTATAAACTAATTCCCAAGTACACCTCAAAATATTCAAGGTCTCACATTACATTTAGGGAGGACTTCCTCCTTGTATATATGAGGAGCGGAGTGTTGTCCATAGTATCCAGCTCCCTGCAAGACTTTCTTCCATCTTGCACAACAGATGCAGTTGCCGGCAGGAAAAAATCTTGATGGTCGACCATTCATTGCTTAGACTTCAAGTTCTAAAACTTTTTAAATTATTGTAAAATTTAAGTCCAAAAAAGGTTGTTCCAACCCTACAAAAAATTAACCATGTCAAACAGGGGTTACAAGTCGAAAAAATTGATGAAAACTAGCTTCCGCTTGAAGCGCTAGACACATATCAATTGATGTGTTCCTGAAAAACAAGGGTTACATTCTCTGTATCACTTTCTGATCCAAAAATTTACAAGTCGTGATACAAATTGACATAGAACATAGTATTTTCTTAGGTTTAAATTACATAGTACAGTAATTTCTATTACTTAAATTAAAATTTGAGCATAACAGATGGGTTTGTTGATGTGTAACCCCTGAGTTGAAAACCTTGGAGCCAAAGTCACAAAGTTTGAATTTCATTTTATATGTTTTAATTTCTATTTGTAATGTGAGCCATTGGATCATAGTCCAAGTGGACTCTCTTTCTAGCCTAGGATTTAAGTGATAGCTTGTGACAAATGTAAGCATCTTATAGGATGATAGGAGCAATGGCTAGGATTCAATCTTGATGTAAATCCGTTAGAGAAGCATCTCACTGCTCTCTCTCTCCTAACAGCTATATTGGCTAGTGGAGCAGAAATGAAAAGTAATCTCCATTTTTCTACTCAGAGCAACGTTCTCTTCTTCATTCTCTCTCTGTGATTTCTTCCTTCCTCCCAAATATCCAAAGGGTTAATTACTCAAATGGTCCCCAAACTTGTACGTGATTTACATTTTGGGGCCTCAATTAAATTATTCGTTCAAATGGTCCATCAACTCTATATTAATTACTCAAATGGTCCCACCGTTACATTCTGTCAATATTTCCGTTAAATATGAGGGCAAATTGGTCATTATTTACCCTAAAATTTGGTTAAATCTAACAGAAAATTAGACGGTGGGACCATTTGAGTAATTAATATAGAGTTGAGGGACCATTTGAACGAATAATTTAATTGAGGCCCCAAAATGTAAATCGCGTACAAATTTGGGGACTATTTGAGAAATTTACCCAATATCCAAAATATTCAGAAAACTAATTACTAGAAGCTATGGATTCTAACAGGGTTGGCACATTATGCTCAACTAGATTTACTTGGGTATGTAAATTTGTTAAAAAAGAAAGTTGAAATCCTACATGGCCCACAGGCCAGCTAGCTTATTTGGGTTGCCCAGCTCATAGGAAAGAGAGCAAATAAAAAGGGATCATGCCCTTTGGACATTAAGGTTCTCTCTGATGGCCATGCCGAAAGAGAGTATAGGCTACTTGGTTAGTCCAACGACTGAACCCTTATGTGTAGAGAGGCTCACCTGATCCGCTAGGGACCAATCAATTTTTTTTGTACTTATTACTTCCATCATCAATAAACTATTATCGCCTTTCCCAAAAACCAAAAACAAAGGAATGATGGTAACCGCCATGTTGCTCCAGTACAGGTCAAAAAAACTGTGTAGATCTTGGAGATGCTCTCACAATATTCTTAAAGTATTGGATATTTGGAGACCGCGTTTCTGTATGAAAATATTCCTTGACCCCCATTAGGGAACTTTTCATGTGAGTTTATGTTCAAACAAAATATGTAAACACGTGCGCATTTTATTTTTCTTTCGTTTTTACATTTTGTTATGGCATACATTTCTCCATCATATTTCGGATTTTGAACTTATCTTGCTGTGCTACGTATATTGCAAGGTCTGATCACGAATCTCATTGAACTATTGGGTATGCTACATTCTTTACCACTTGTCGTTTTTCTTTTCTCCATCAATGGCTTTAAAATTCAATTTTTCTTGAAGGATTTATATGACCTATGTTTTTTTTTTTTTTTTTTTTTTTTTTTCTTTTTGGCAATGATAACCTAGGAATCAACCGCATACGTGAAATAAAATTGATACATTCTCAATCCCTTGGACTTCTAGATCACATGTTTGAAGTGATAAAACATTCAGATGGTATAGACATGGAAGACTTATGCGGTGGAGCCATTTTCGAAGCTGTCGAGCTAGGGGTTTTCGAGTTTATTGATCGTATATTCCAAGCAAGTCCAGATCTCGTGTGGAGCAATAATCAAAATAAAAGAAACCCCTTGCAGTTTGCCATTGAATGTCGTCAAGAAAGGATTTATAGCCTGATTTATAGACTCGATAAAACAGAAAGAAATGTGATTGGAAATCTTGCAGATACCTCTAACAGTAACATGCTACATATGGCAGCAATGTTATCGCCATTGGCAAAGCTCGATAATATCTCAGGTGCAGCGTTGCAAATGCAGAGAGAATTGCAATGGTTCAAGGTCAGAATATATCATTCCATATAATTCAGAGTTAGTTTTCTTCTTTTTCTATGAATTCGTTTTCATATGGCCCCTTCTCAAGACCCATTTTCTTTCCGTGAAATGTGGGAATTGTTCGTGGGGCTCATTATAAATTGTTTACTTCTTCAATTACCGCTAAAAAGTCACACTCTTACCAAAAAAAAATTCGCTAAAGTTAGAAATTACTAAAATAAGACATCTAACTATGATAAATAAATAAACATAGCATTTCCTTACTGTATTTCCTGTGAATAATGAAAGTTCATGATGAAAGGATCTTGCAATAAGCAGTGAACAAATAGATACCTGGGATTTTGCAGAAAATAGGGTTCCCTGCATATTGTGGGAAGCTTTTTTAGTTCAGAGCTGAACTGGGCCTGGTGGACTGCTGTAAAGAGCTCTAGTTCCCCTTTTATGAGTTTCTGGCACAAGGCCCCAAAACATTCTGAAAGGATATGTCAATTTTAAGGAATGCCCTGGAGATGAATGACTCCTTCAGGTTTAGTGGCATAGGAGGCTTGCTTTAGTGAATCACAAAATTGATCTCGATTTTTTAGACTTCTGGTGTGGGAGCTAAGAGTTCATTATAAGTTTAGAAAAAGAGATTTTAGCTCAGCTTTGAAGATGGTGTTTTTCAGGCAGTTTTTAATGGTGGATGAAGCTCAGAACATGGCCGTGTTTATTAGGAACTCTTGTTAGTCTTGGATTTAAACTGAAAAACGCAGTTCCAAGAACTACATAACCAGTCATTCTCAAATTCCTAGTCTTTGCTTCATGTTTAAGACGAATAAATATCTCACATCCAATTCATAGGCGCAAGAGCTTTTCTCTGCCTCAGACACCCTAGCAGATGGTTTTTTTGTTTTTTCCTTCTTTAGCCAAGTCTTTTCACGTTTTACTCCTCACTTGCCTCAAGCTAGCCTTCATTAGTGAAATATATTTGACTAATGCACTGGTGGTAAGGTTGTGAGTTTTTAAGGTGGAATTGGGATTCGAAACCTCCTTCACCACTTAAATATTTAGGTTATTCGCAGCAATGGTCCCTCAACTATACCCGTAGTTACACTTTGGTCCACCAATTCAATTATTAGTTGCGGGGGTCACTCAACTCTGTGTTCCGTTGCACCAGTAGTCCTTCCGTCAATTCTCTCTAACGTGGCGTCAATTTGAAGGGTAAATTTGTCCTTTCAAGTCTACAATGTCCACCAACCGATCTAAAGTAACTTCCCTCCGAAAAATGTCGAATCTGGCGCCAAATAAATCCCCAATTCCCATTTATATTCGATGAAATCCACATAAAAACAGTAGATGTGTTGAAATTTTTGGAAATTCAAAGAAATTTGGCGAAGCCCACACAGTGCATGCGCAAAGATGTCGCAGATTTCCTCTTCATCAACAAATCAGAGCCCTAGTGCAAGGAAGCTATGCAGGTGCGGGGGATATATCAAAACCTGGACTTCATGGACTGATTTAAATCCTGGGAGGAGATTTGAGGCTTGTGAAATGAGTCGAGTAAGTGGATCTATGAAATTTGATTTTGTTGCTTGATGGGTTTAGCTTTGATATTAGAAAACCTACTTTACAGAGAAGCAGAGGAAATGGGCATCATTGTGAATGGCTGGACGCAACGACCTGTGCAAGAGGAAAAGAACTAATTCCTGGGTTGCTGAGAAGAATGAGAGCAATGGAAGAGGACCTAAAGTTAATAGAAGAACAGAAGAAAGAAGTGGAAGATAAGCTGAAAATGGTGGAGAGAGAAAAGAAGGAATTGGAGTACAAAGTTGGAGAATTAGGCAAGCAGAAAAGAGTATTGGAAGAGAACAGAATGGGCCAACGACCAAGAGAGAATCGGATTTGGGGGGTTTCATTTCTGTCAATGGGTCTTGGGTTTTTGGTGATTATGATGATGCTTTGTATCTTGAGCAATTGGTTGACATTTCCTGGCGGAAACTCAAAAAAGCGTATGATCAATTAGGTGGAAATGTAACCGATATGTAGTTCATTTTGCAATGAAATTTCAGTTTCAGTTTGGTGGACATATTGGTTTCAGTTTTAGTTTCAGATTGGTGGACAAATTTCAGTTTCAGTTTGTTGATGAGAGGGCATATTGGTGTTGGTGAACAAATATAGAAAAGCTGGACAAAAAGTAGTGGGTGTCGATCAAGAGGTGTGAGAAATATAAAACAATTTCTTCAGCATATATAACAACCAGTTATAGGTTCCAAAATCTACCAAATCAAGTTCCAAGTGAAACACAAGCATAAAGATAGAAGAAATAAACACCCAGTTCAGGTTCCAAAATGTACCAAATACAAAACATCCCTTACAAAACATCCACACTAAGTTCCAGCCCAAAGACTCAAAAACCACATCCAACAAACCATTCATAACTAACATGTTGACAAAACACATCCAACTAGTTCAAAAAACACATCCTCCCAGTTTTCTTCACCACATCCATGGTCTAAGCTTCTTGGCAGGAGATTTGAATCTCTTGGCAGGAGACTTGACTCTGTTGGCAGGAGCCTTGAATCTCTTAGCAGGAGACTTTGATGGTTGTGAGGCAACCTCAACAATGTTGGGTGGTTGTGATGATGATGATGTAGCTCCAATATAAGAGAGTGGCTGTGATGATGGGAGTGGTTGTGATGATGTAGCTCCATTTCCAACCTAAAATAAAATGGAACCATATTAACTAACCAAAGTACAAGAATTAAATTTGACAGAGTTGTCACTTACATTTCCTCCTCCATTTCCAGTTCCAATTGGCATTTGTCCTCTCCCATTTCCTCTCCCTTTTCCTGTAGTAGTACCTCTACCTCTACCTCTCCCTCTGCCTATAGTTGGGTTGGGCTGATTAGGCTGGGCCTAAAAAACAAATAAAAAATTTATAAATAAACTAAACAATAACAAAAAGCAGGGTAAAATGTTCCTTAGTTAGGCCTACAGAACAAAAAGAAATTAGTAAGGGCCTAAATACCTTAGCTGCCCCTTCGTTCTCATGCCCTGTCTTATTATGTCCCTCCTGGCCACAAACAGAGCATCTTACCTTTACATAAATCCTTCTCAACTTAGTAGGTGGTGGATTGTAAAATTGGGGCAAAGGGTTTGGAGGAACTGGAGCAGGTACTTCGACCTCAGCTGGTTCTTTGTTCCTTGATTTCTTGGGTCTTCCAGGTTGCTTCTTATATGGAGGAGGTTTAATTGGAGGCCAATTTGTTCTCTGCCACTAGTCCATGGAAGGTATTGGATGTACCATAGGTTCATATGAACTCTGGTAGGCTTCTTTCTTATAACAGTCATGTGCATAGTCAAACACATTGGCCTCCTTTTGAAATATACAAGAAATAGCATGAGAACATGGGATCCCACACAAATCCCATCTTCTACAAGAACAAGTCTTGGCTTTTAGATCCACTACATACTCTCCCCCATACATATGGATCACTTGGTATTTGCTCTCACCTGCTAATCTAGGAATGCATTGACTGGCTCCCAACTTGTTCTTCTCAATGATCTTGAAAATCATAGGCCCAACTAGATGTCTCCAAACCGTACAAGCAATCCTTCTATTAGCCATTCTTAACATGATATAAACTCTAATCCTTTCAAGATATGTTAAGATAGACTTGTCTCTTGAATCTAAAATGCAAGAGTTAAAAGATTCACAGAGGTTGTTCAACAACAGATCACACTTACAATCCGGCTCAAAATGAAATTGACTCCAATTTTTGGCTGGTCTTTTGATAAGCCACTTCCACGCCCCTTCATCTTGCTGTTTCATCTTCTCCATTTCTGCGTCATACCAGGGAATGGTAGTTGCTCTTGCCGCAACCCAGAGAATGTTTTTCAGTGCAAGTCCAGCATGCTCTGTCCTGAAGTTGCTGTAGATATGCCTAACACACATTCTGTGCTCAGCTGTTGGAAGCAATGTCTCAATTGCAGGTATTATACCTTTTTGCTTGTCACTTATAAACACCCAAGCTTTCCCATTCTCAATTTTTAAGTCTGCAATCAAAAGTTCAAGGAACCAAATCCAACTACTTTTTGATTCCACCACTACAACAGCATAAGCAACTGGGTACATTCCATTATTCCCATCAACACCAACGGCTGTTAAAACTTGCCCTGTGTAAGGTCCCTTTAAATGGCATCCATCTAGGCCTCATCATTTGGCCCGCGGGCTCATGGGCCGATGGGGCCCGCCCGGCCCATTGAAAAAAAGCCTGACCCGGCCCTTTATGGGCTTTGAGATGGACCGGCTCGTCTTGGGCCAGGCTAGGCTTGGGCTTGAGTGTTTGAAGCCCGGCCCGGCCCATAGGCCCGGCCCGATTAGGCCCAAGAAAGCCCGATCCGGCCCGCCCACAAAAGCTCGGCCCGTTAGGCCCGCATACATATATAATTATGTATAAATAAGAGTTTAGGATTATGATTATATCACTTAAATCACATATATAATTTGTTTCATTTCATTTACTTTTCTTTACTCATTCCTAGTTTATAATTGGATGATTAGCACATTAATTTAATTTGTGTTAATTATTAATACAACAATTATATATATATATATATATATATATAAGATGAACAACATATCATATCACCAAACATAATCATATCACGAAACATAATCGTACCACCAAATATAATCATGCTTTTCTTGAACACATCACCAAACATTTGCATATTTATTCATACCATCCTTTAAAAAAAATATTTTTTTTATACTTATTATTTTTTAAAATTATTTCTTAAAACGTATTACGGTCTAATTATGTAATAACCTCAAAAATAATACTTGGTTTTATTATTTTTGTAGAAAATCTTATTAAGTTGTGTGACTTTATTAGGTGTTTTATGAATTTGGATTGATATGAAAATATTAGAATTAAGTGAGTTTAATCTCAAATTTGGACTAAAATGCTCTTATGACTAAGTTTATGATTTTTTTCGATTGAAGTAGGCCTGTTTTGGCCTGGCCCGTTGGGCTTAGCCCGACCCGACCCAATGGGCTTTCTCAAGCCCGGCCCATGGGTAGGGCTTGGGCTTTGAATTTTTTAAAAAAACTCAGCCCGACCCGACCTGCTATTTTCTCTCTCCTCTTTAAAGCCCGACCCGACCCAGCCCAAGCCCATTAAATTTGGTCTGGGCTAGCCCGGCCCGACCCATTGACGAGCCCTACATCCATCTATACCAATGAAAGGTCTACATCCTGCCAAAAATCCCCTCTTACAAGGTTCCAAACATTCATAAATTCTTTGAAACACAGGTACATCACCATTCATCTTATTCTTTATAATCACAGTGCTGCCCTTGTTAGCCTTCTTCAATTCTTCTGCATAGTCCCATAGCCTCGCATATTGCTCCACATAGCTTCCTTCAATGATCACCTTGGACAAGCTCTTTGCTCTATAAATCTGATGCCTTGAAACATTCATATGGTACTTTTCCAATACCTTAGACTGGAATGCCCCTACATCCCACTCAGGATTTTTCCTAATCTTGTCAGCAAACCTATTTGACAACCACCTTGAATTAGTATATTTTAGTTTGTCCACTCTAGTACACTCGTGCTCTAAGGAGAGAGTCTTTATGGCAAATGTCTCCTCATCTCTATCTATCTTAGAAGCAAACAGAATAAATGGGCATCTCGTGTGACCTACACACTTTGCTTGAATCCTTCTATTATCATTCTTCACCAATTTGACCTGCCTCCCTTGCACAATTGCATACTCCCTAATAGCTTCCTTTAGTTCTTCCTTATTGCCAAAATGCATTCCAATTCTAAACTCTGGATTTCTCAAATCAGTTTCTTTCCTAAACTGTTTAAAAGCTGGCATCTTCCATTTCCTCTTGCTTGTCTTTTTTCGACCATCTTCCTCACCACCAGAGCTATCACCATCAGAAGGAAGTCGATCAGTATCTTCACCATCATCTGATATCTGCCCTGTAGCTTCATTAATAGGCATTTCCTTCATCTCTTCAAAACATGCAGCCTCTTCAACAGGAGGTCCATCGTGAACATATGCAGCCTCTTCATTACCATTTTCTTCTTCACTTACTTCATAATCACTGTCAACAATAACATCCTCTTTTTCCTCCTCCTCCTTTTCATTGCCAATTTCAATTTCACTATGTTGTTCTTGCTTTTCATCTATACACTCTAGCTCGTTGTTATGAGTAGGATCATGGTAATACAACACCAAAACCTGATCTAATGAAATGCTCCCAACCAACCCTGGAATACAACTATCATTTACAACCTCATTCACAGCATGCTGACCACTTTTTGCAGGCCCCTTATAGTAAACTTTTAAGTGTGTAACCCTTTGTGTTATATCAACTTTGTACTCAAGATCTATCCCAATTTTCTTTAAATCCAATAATGACAGATAGTCATGAATACAGTTGTCAACATAGCATACTTTGCCTCCCTTATACATGCCATTATCCAACAGACCAAAGTGGTGGAGTTCAATCTACCACATTACACAAAAGTCAGCAATGAAGACAAAGTCAGTGCAGACATGTGCAAAAAGTGTGAAATCACTTCCATGACAAACGACAAAAATGGGACCACAGACAATAATAAAGACTCCAACTACAATTTTTTTCAACCTTAAAGCCAAAACTTCATTGTCAACAGGAGGACCACACTTTTGCAAACTGAATATAAACCAATATCAAATGAAGAAGGAATATTTAGGTTATAGTAACTTACCATACTTGGGGGGTTCTCCAGACCACTGAAAAATTGTCTCCATTTGAAGAAGCCTCCACACACAGTAGACCCGACTCTTTTCTCTGTGATTTTCACGAAACTCAAATCCTAGATTTGTACTTTATCGCTTTTTTAACTCTAAATCCTTCGCTACTTAAGTCAAATACCTCTCGATTTGAAAACCCTAGATTCTCTACCTTCGCGATTTTTCCCTTTTGCTCAGAGAGCCATTTCTGTCGTCCTTTCGTTCTCTTCTTTTTTTTCTTTTTTTTTTTTTTGGTCTGAACCTTTCGTTCTCTTCAAAAGCAAAAGATTCGTATTAATTAAGCAAAAAGTCACATTAGCCCATCACTCGTGCTCTAAGATGCTTGCCACGTCATTATTTTAAATGGAAAATGTCATAGACTTGACGGAAGGACTACTGGTGCAACGGAACACAGAGTTGAGTGACCCCCGCAACTAATAATTGAATTGGTGAACCAAAGTGTAACTACGGGTATAGTTGACGGACCATTGTTGCGAATAACCCTAAATATTTTAAGGGTATTCTATTATACATTTATTAATTTGAAAATAAATATATAATTATTGGGTCGGATTCACGGACGGGAATGTCAATACCATTCCCTATCCATACCCGATAGGAATTTTTAAACTTCAGGGATCCCCATACCTGATCCCCGTTTTTGCCCCAAAATAACCCCCCATTAGGGCCAAGGATCCGGGGACCCGACCCGATGGGGATTTATGTCATCCCTAATTGGGTCCTATTTATCGGCTTTTACTTATAAAAATTAGGTTTTATTTTATAGAAAAATAAACTGATGGCTATGTAGGTTTAAAAAAAAAATTAATAGAAAAAAAACCAAATTTACTAAAAAAAAGAAAGTAGAAAAAGAAAATAAATAAACAAAAACTTACAGATCCCTCTCTGGCATATACAAATTTATTTTTTGGAGGATGACAAGTGGTACATAGCCGAGCTAAAATGAAGTCATCTTAGTTCAATAACATTAAATCTGAATTATTCCGATTCTGAAAACTAATGTTTGAATTGATGGTAATTTCCAGCGAACATCGAACCTATCTTCTAATGGAAAACCAGCTGGACCAATTAACCTTGAATAGAAACAATACAAATGCACAGTGAGAGAAAAATTAAAATAAAAAAGGTTTAGTACTATACCACATGGATACATGTCTTCGGGGTTTATATGGGCTCAAAATTCAAATAATCAATGGTTTGGAAGGAAACATGGAGTAATACGTACGTTTATAGTTACACTGATCTTTTGTTCAATAAAATGTAGGAGGTGGAGACTATTGTACTTCCAAGGATGAGAGACACTTTAAATGCGGAGAATTTGACACCGCGTGCTCTGTTTACCAAGAATCACAAGGAATTGGTGAAGGAAGGAGAAATATGGATGAAAGAAACAGCAACTTCTTGTACAGTTGTAGGTGCTCTCATTATTACCATCATGTTTGCTTCAGCATTCACAGTCCCTGGTGGAAACGATGGAGAAACAGGCATTCCCATATTCTTGAAAAAAAAGTTATTTATGGTTTTTATAGTTTCGGATGCTATATCGTTATTTTCTTCCACAACTTCAGTGTTGATGTTTCTGGGAATCCTTACGTCACGTTATGCAGAAAATGATTTCCTCAAATCCTTGCCAACAAAGATGATAATAGGCCTTTCCACCTTATTCATATCTATCGCAGCCATGATGGTTGCCTTTTCTTCTGGCCTTTTTATTATGGTCCATAACAAATCATGGATTGTTATTCCAATTATTTTTCTTGCTAGTGTTCCAGTCACCTTATTTATTTGGATGCAGTTTCCTCTCCTTATTGAGATTTTCATTTCTACTTATGGAGGAGGAATATTTTATAGGAAAGTCAAACCATAGGCATAAATTCTTGATGGCATTGGTATGTAATGTATACGTGATATTGTATAACTTTCGTAATGTTGTCACTTTTTTGAATCTTGTATGTGTTTGGCATCCTATAATAAAAATTTGAAGTTCAATATTTATTTTATTTGCTCGTAGATAGCCTCTTGATTACACTTAAAATGACAATAGTTTGGTGGGCTTGGCATGAACTTGATTGAAATTGAATTCAGGCCAGTAATATACAGAATGGCTGGTGGCCCTGCTTCCATCTCTCTTTCTATGCGCCGCCCAAATGCAAGTCCGGCTACAGGAGATGAGAAGAAAATGCTCTACCACATGGTCCAGTGAAGTGTAAAATTATTTCTTCTCTTTTTGTTTTTTAGCAATATCAGTGTTCTTAGTTGGGACTTAAAGAGTATAAAGTTTGGGGAGATGACTCGGGTAAGCAGTGAGCATTTCATAAACCAAAAATGTGGGGGCTTGGTGTCCATAGATTGTTATAACTTATAGGGGGTCTGTCATAGAATCACCCAATTTGATATCAGATGGATTATGGAAAGTTGACAATATGCAAAAGCAATATGCTAACTAAACAAAGACTGGCAATACAGCATTCACACATACATAGACTACGACAAAGACTTCGCATCATCTTGTTTACTTTAAAAAAATATTATTAATAAGACACAATGATATTAAGAAAACATAATTTAGAAATTAACTGACAAAGATAACCATCAAGCTTTGATGTATAATGAAACTAAAGCCTCTTTTAGGTGGTGCTCCTACTTTTTGTCTCTTAGTGCTCCCCATCATTTATTTAATTCCCCTGTAAATTGAATTGAATTTATAATTATGATGCTTTAGTTTAATTTGTTAATTGCAACTCAACGGGAATTCTGAGTCTCTACATTTAGAGTTGGTGCATTTACCCGCATTTCTTAAAATTTAGACCATCCAACTCATCCAATGCTTATGAGTATGCCACATTGTCTACAATAAGTATCTTTTTTTATTTTATTAAACTGACGTTGTTACCTCTATCTTCTTTTCTCTCTCTCTGTTCTTCCTCTATGTCTTCTGGTTTTTTTTTTTTTTTTTTTCCTTTTGGTTCTTCTTCTGCCATTGAAGAAAATTAAACGACCAGCACTATTTGTCAATCTGAACATAGCAAGAATAGGTATTTTCCTCATCAATCTCAGTTGATGACTAGAACTTGCACTGGCAATCAATTCGTGTAGTGTATACATATATATCCCTCCTTGAAAGAAGAATAAACATATGAATTTAAACCCTAATTACTTTTGAGTATTACTTGTTGGCTCAAGACCTTTGGAATGTCATTGAGCCTTCAGTTGAACCTCTTAAATCAGAAGAAAATGACCCATCGGTTCAAGGATTGGAGGAAGAAGAATGCCGTACACACACCAATACAAAAGAGTCGGGTGACAGTGATCAGAAGAAAATGCTCTAATATGGTCCAGTAAAGTGTTGAATTATTTCATCTTTTTTTTTTTTTGGCAATATCATAGTTCTTGGGACTTGGGAGTATAAAGTTTGGGGAGAGGACTCGGTTAAGATAAGATATATGCAACTTGCAAGCAGTGAGCATTTCATAAACCGAAAATGTGGGGGCTTGGTGTCTAAAGATTATTTTAGTGTGTCGGTCCATAGAATCACCCAATTTGATATCAGAAGGATAATGGAAAGTTGAAATGGTCACCCGAGCTGGAGTGAGATTTCTACTCTTCCTATTCATCTCCATTGTCCTTTAGTTTCTCCTCACTTTCTTGTTTTTCATTTTTAATTGTGACCATCTAGATGTTAATATAAACAAAGACTATTAGTAGACATACTCGGTGGGCTATTTAATTTTTTTTTTTTTAAAGATTAACAAAGAAAAATCTTTAGTAAGATTTCGCATCATCACAGACAGTGGCGGACCTGTGCAGGCGCAAGGAGGAGCGCCCGCACCTCCGGTCGCTGGAAATCGCCATTATAGGTGCTGGAGTTGCACCTCTAGTGCAGACCAGTGACACACAGAAGGTGTTTGACGAAATGCGCAAAAGAATGGGCGCTGCGCAGCTGCTGATGCACGCTGCGCGCAGCGCGCGCTCTGTTTTTTTTTTAACGAAGCCTGGCCAAAACAACGTAGTTTTGGACCAGGATTTTTTAATTTAATAAAAAAATCGGAAACTATGCTGTGCGTGGGCTTTTTGTGGGTTTTTTCAAATGGGCTTCTATTTCCTTAGTTAAATGGGATTTAATTGGGAGTTCTCTTTATTCAATTGGGTTTTGGGAATTCCTTAATTAAGTAGAATTAGGAATTCTCTTTATAAAAGACCAATTTAACATCACCCAATTTCATCAAAGTGTGTGTGCATCACAATAATTTTTTTTTTTTCTTTAGCTCTCTCTATACAGTTATGGAACGGTACTTTCCGAGAAAGAGTTCAAATCCTCCTTCAAATAATCTGGCTAGTTCCAACTCTCCCTTTTTTTTTTTTTCTTATTTAGCTCTCTCTATACAGTTGGTTGTTTACATTGAGAAAGATGTTTTTTCTTGTATTAGTAATGCAAATATTATCACTACTACGTTTTACTATTTGCGCGACGATAGTTTGCACGACGAATGACAAATCGTCGCATATAAGATCATTGCGCGACGGACAATCATATGCGTAGCGCAAACTAGAGCGACGAAGAAAATTCGTCGCGCAAAAAGACCTAGCGCAACAGCATGTACGACCGTCGCGTAAAACTGGGGGAAAAAACAGCGAACAAATATTCTAGCGCCAAATTCTTGCGCGACGTCTAAATTCGTCACAAAAGTGATCTTTGCGCGACCAAATCATCATCCGTCGCTCAAAAAGGTGGAGGAAAAAAAAGCAAATATGGCGCAAATATGTTGCGCGACGACTTTCCAAAATTTGGCGCCCTTTGTCTCTTGCGACGATAAATGATGTCGTCGCGTAAGAAAGATGCACTAAAGATGGCTCTTGCGCGACGAGTTTTGCTTTGCGCGACGATAACAGTTAATCGTCGCGTATAATCGTTGTCGGCAGATTGGTATGTGCGCGACGAGAAAAAAGTATGCGTGACGACAAATTTTAATGCGACGAAAAATCTGTTCGTCGCGCCAAAATATTCCACTTTGCGGCGCGACATAGAGGCTTTTTGCGACGAATAATTTTCGTCACGCAAATATTGCCATTTTTGCGTGACAATAATTTTTTTGCGCAATGAAAGTATGCGTAGCGCAAAAAAAGTCGTCTTCTACTTTATCGGTTTCAGCCATGGCAAAGGCAAACTGCAAAAAAAAATTGCACCTTGCCTCTCTCTCTCTCTTCCTCTCTCTCGAACGTTTTGGGCCAAAAAAGGTATTCAATTTCGTTTCGTATATGAGTTGAACTACCTCTACCATTGCTAAGTTCGTTCGGTATGTATTTTTTATCGTTAGTGTAAAAGTGTTAATGTAAATTTATACTAACACTATTAATTTCGTTGTCTATAGGGATATTACATGTGATTAGCGATTGGTGGAGAGCGATTGATAAGGTATTTTCGTCGTTTTATAATTTAAAATAAAAAATTTATTACATTATGTTTATATTGATTTATGAATTTATATTTATAATATGTTTTGTTAAATCATGTATGTACGTTAATGTACGAGGTTAATTGAAATTAACTTCGTACATTTTTTTTTTGTAAAGCTTAGTTCCCGTTCGAGGTTAGTTGGACCGCGCATGGGTGGGTAAACCACGACTACGGTCCAATTAATTCTTGAATTGTCCCATATTTTGGACAGTTTGGAAATGCATAGTCGTGTCACGTAGTTTACAGCTACAAGATTAGGTTTCGATTGTGGAGATTTCGGTGTCATCTCAGTACGTTCTTCGGGTGGTACGTAGGTATTTTATATCTACGATACACCTCAAGAACTGTACCGAGATGCTGCCGAAATTCTTCCACGTTGAAATCTAATCTCATGTAGCTGTAAATTACGTGACTTGACTATGCATTTCCGAATGAGATAGGGCCCTTACCGGAGGCATAAGGAAAGATTTTGTATGAATACAACATAATTGTTGTATTGTCATTGTGATTCCAGGAATGATGAGCAGGAGGTGGATACAGAACCCGAATAGGTGCGCAGACGAATACTTGGATGGAATCGAGGATTTTATTGACTTTGCACGGACACACAACCCGGGTGCAACTAGAATTCGGTGTCCTTGTAGGAGCTGTAACAACACTTTGTGGGACACAATTGAAAATGTTCGATTTCATTTAGTGAGGAATGGAATGATTGAGACATACATCGCTTGGAACCATCACGGGGAATAGTTAAACATTGCTTCGTCTTCAAGGGCCACAAGAGTAGACAATGTTGAACCCATTGTGGATCCTAATGAACAAGTTATGGATATTATAAATGATGCATTTCCATTTGCATCGACCAGCAGCAATCAGCAAGGTGAAGATGATGTGCCTACACAAATGGACAGTGCAGAGTTCGAACAGTATGAAAATCTGCTAAGAAATGCCAACCAACAGTTATACCCGGGGTGCGAGAGTTTTTTCGTTCTGACGGCGATTGTAGAGCTAATGCACGGAAAAATAAAGTATCGTATGTCGAACCTGTGTTTCGATAACTTTTTGGGGGTTTTCAAGAAAATGCTTCCAACGGACAATTGTTTGCCGAAAGACCACAGACAGGCGCAGAAGATGTTGAGTGGTCTTGGATTGGGTTATGAAAAAATCCACGCTTGCAAAAACAATTGCATGTTATTCTACAAAGAGTATGAAACGTTGGATACATGTCCTATATGCAATGAGTCAAGGTTCAAACAGACGTCTCAGAATAGAATGACTAAGGTTCCATAAAAAGTCATGCGTTATTTGCCCCTGAAACCAAGATTGCAGCGACTTTATATGTCGACGCATACTGCCACAGACATGAGATGGCATAAGGAAAAACGGGTAGACGACGATGTGATACGGCATCCTGCAGATGGGGAGGCATGAAAAGAGTTCGATCGAATGTTCCCCGAGTTTGCTGCTGATCCTCGAAATGTTAGATTGGGACTTGCCACAGACGGATTCAATCCGTACGGGGTTCTAAACCAACACCACAGCACTTGGCCGATTTTCGTATTCCCATATAATTTGCCGCCTTGGAAGTGCATGAAAAAAGAGTACATGATGATGACTGTTTTGATAACTGAGGATCCTGGCAGGTCAATCGATGTGTACTTAAGGCCGTTGGTTGATGAGTTGAAGGATTTGTGGACAAACGGTGTGCGCATGTACGATAAATCCACTGGGAAGATGTTCATTTCGCGGGCGGCAGTTATGTGGACTGTGAATGATTTTCCCGCATATGCAATGGTGTCAGGGTGGAGCACAAAGGGTTATATGGCATGCCCTGTATGCAAGGAAGATGTGACTTTTGGTTGGCACGCTGGAAAAGTGGTTACCTTGGGCATTGAAGATGGTTGCCATGGGACCACGAGTGGCGGGAAAAGGATAAAGAGTTCGACGGGAACAAAGAGCGTCGTGCAAGACCTAGAGAATCGTCCGGTGATCAGATCTTGGAACAGCTGAACCGTTTGGATTTTGCTCCGTTCGGGAAAATAGTTAGTAGGACTAGACCTGCTACACATATGAACTGGACGCACAAGTCTATGTTTTTTGAGCTGCCATATTGGTCGAAACTAAAATTGAGGCACAATCTCAACGTTATGCATGTTGAGAAAAATGTGTTTGACACATTGATGGGAATGATTCTAGATATCAAGGAGAAGAAAAAAGATACGATAAAAGCTCGTCTTGATTTGGAAAGAATGGGCATACGAAAGGGTTTATGGCTGAAAAGGGGCAGTGATAAAGCTATAAGGGATCTTTCATTTTTTTCCATGAAACCGAATGACAAAAAAGAGTTTCTGCAGTTTGTATCGTCTGTGAAGTTTCCTGACGGGTATGCTTCTAATATCGCACGTTGCGTGAATGTTGACGGGGGTAAATTTACTGGACTCAAGAGCCATGACTACCATGTGTTTATGCAACGCCTACTTCCTGTGGGGATTCGACACCTATTGCCGGAAGATGTAGTCAAGCCAATCATATTGTTGTCCAGATTTTTTTCCCAACTGACGGCAAAAACGTTGCGAAAGACAGACATTGATCAATTGCGCCATAACATTGTCCAAGTCTTATGCAAGTTTGAGATGATATTTCCTCTGGCTTTCTTCACGAGTATGATTCACGTGATGGTTCACTTGCCAGAAGAGGCATTGCTTGCTGGTCCAGTCAACTATCGCTGGATGTATCCAATAGAAAGGTATAGCATACTCATCATTTCGTTTTAATTTGGCAGGCTTCTTGGAGAGCTGAAAAAAAGCGTACGCAATAGAGCGAAGCCCGAAGGATCAATTGTAGAGGCTTGGGTTCAATATGAGGCGCTTACTTTCTATGGAATGTATTTAAAGGATGTGGGCACGGCTTTCAATCGACCTCAGCGCAATAATGACAGAGGTGTCAGAAATGAGCAACTTTCTATTTTTGGCCAAAGCGCACGACCCTTTGGAGATCCTGTACGAGGAGAGTCGTTTTCCAGAAATGACATGGAGGTAGCTCATTGGTTCGTATTGAACAATTGTGATGAGATAATAGCATACTTAGATGAGCATGAACAGATGATGAAGCGAGAACATCCATCACATTTGTATTCGAAGAAACACTGTGAATTGTTTCCAAAATGGTTTTTGGAATATGTAAGTTTTACGTGTTTTGTAATTTACATATATATGTGAATGTTTTAATTTTCTCAAACTAATATGTGAATGTTTTAATTAATATTAGGTGAATAAGTTGAAATCAGAGAATTCCCCCACTTACAGTGAAGAGTTATATAACTTAGCATTCGGCCCAATTCGGGCTGCATTGTTCTCGGGTTGTCATGTTAACGGCGTCAAGTTTTTGGGGACTGCACGAGATGACAAGTTGTGTACGCAAAACAGCGGTGTCCTTGTTCCGAGCGGAGGCGAAAGTACGAACATTAATTTCTATGGCAAACTCACAACTGTCGTGCAATTGCTTTACAAAGACCGATACCAAGTGATCATGTTTAAGTGTCGATGGTTTGATACGAACCCAAATAGGCAGGGAAGTGTTAAAATTGATCATGGGTTACTATCTGTGAACATTAACAGAACTTGGTATGATGACGACCCTTACATTTTGGCAAACATGGCAAAACAGATTGTCTATCTAGATGACCCTAAAGCAGGGAGCCGGTGGAAAGTTGTTCAGCAGATGGATCAAAGGAATGTGTATGCTATACCAGAACAAGACCCATCTGACAACGACGTCGACGTCGCTGACCAACGTTTCGAATCTTCCATGGAACATGATGCATAAACACTTCTAGATACAAATGTCGTACAAGAACCCTTTCAGCTTGAAGGAGTGTCTTCAAGAGAAATACCGATTCAGTCAATTACAATTGACCTCGGTTTTCTTCCGCGATACGATCCAACCATGGCCCTGAACAACGCTGATGATGTACTTATTGAGGAGGAGGATGAGGATGAGGAGGAGGAGGAGGAGGAGGAGGAGGATTGGGAGACCCAAAGTGATCACAGCGACGATAACGAAGATTATTATAGTTCAGATGATGAATAATGTAATTTATTTGCGGAGGAGGATTAACAAACATAGTAATGTGAAATTATTTGTAATTAAATAATGTTAGTGTAAAGATTTTGGCAAAGTATGCTTGCTTGAATATATATATATACTTGTTATATCAATGGATTAGGCATCATCAATAGAATCTGTAAAACAAAAAATTGCATAATCAGGAGAATCTTTGAATAAAAAAACCCCCAAAAAAAAAAAAATTCAAACACCTTCTTGTGCGACGAAGAACGGGATCGCGTCGCGCTTGATGACTTTGAGGGATGAATGTATTCGTCGCGCAAAATTTTTTTAATAACGACCGTCTCCATATTTGCGCGACGAAGAGATTAGTCGCGCGAAGTAGAAAATATTGTGAAAATTCGGATGGACCCTTGCGCGACGAAAAGTATGTTTCGTCGCACATGAAGATTTTGCGTGACGCAGATTGTCGTCACGCAAAGTAGAAAATATCCCCAAACATGAATATTCGAGAGACTTTTGCGCGATGAAAATATATTTCGTCGCTTAAGAATAGTTTGCGTGACCTATGTTTTCGTCGCGCCTAGTAAAAACCCCATTCGTAGTGACTCTTGCGCGACGAGATTCTCTCTGCCATCGCGCGGTTACATTGCGGGACGAACTATATTCGTCGCACAAGGTACGATTTCCTAAACCATTAATCCTTAGCCTTAATTTTAATTTTGCCATCTAAATCATATGTTTTTCATTGATTTTAGTGAAGATCATCATTCATACCCTTTTAATTATGGAAATGGTAGAGGAGAATCTTTTTGTAGGGTTATCAACCTCCATACGAATAAATTTCAGGGTTATCAATTTCCGTACGAATCTTTTTGTAGGGTTATCAACCTCCATATGTTTTGAAACTAAAAAGTGTTCATTCAACTCTAGAAAACTAGTTTCAACGATCCAACCATCAAACGTGTTTGTATATACTGGGAGATCGTATATCCCAAAAATCGCAACAAACAAACATTCAGAGATCATGTAACGTACAAAAATTTTCAACGGTTATAAATGAAAAATCACAATTTAACGGTTATTTTAATTTTGATTTTTATAATTTTTTACAACTACACTCATTGACCCCATATAAATACAATTATTGAATTTGATCTTCAATTGAAATCATTTACACTAGTGGATACCATAAAATCTTAAGCTATATATAACAAAAGTATGTATAAACTCTTAAATGTTAGAATATATTGTTGTGATGGCATAGACATTATACGAAACTCGTTTCAACGATCCAACCGTTAAACGTGTTTGTATATACTGTGAGATCGTATACCCCAAAAATCGCAAATAACAAATATTCAGAGATCTAGAAATTGGAGAAAATATTCAACGGTCATAAGTAAAAATGTTTGCGAGACGCACCCTTTCGTCGCGCAAGATACCTTTGCGCGACGACAACGTTATGCTGGTCGCGAAAACTATTGACAGACGAATACTTTCGTCACGCAATGTTATTATTTTCTGGATTTTGGGTTCAGGGTTCATGGTTCAGGGTTTAGGGTTTAGGGTTTAGGGTTTAGGGTTTAGGGTTTAGAGTTTGCGCGACGGCACCTTTTGTCGTCGCGCAAGCAGCAAAATTTTGGCGGTTCATTTCCCGGGCATTAAAAATTATTTGCGTGACGTCTTATTAATATTTGTCGCGCAAGGTTGAATTATTGCTTTCGCGCGACATATTTTTTCCTTTTTCGTCGCGCAAGGTTGAGGTATGTTTGCGCGACGTGATTTGAACTCGTCGCGCAAGGTCCTGTTTTTTTTTGCTTAAGAACGCGATTCTTTGTTTCTCTCTGCGCGAAACCTCTCAGCCCTCCTCCAGCCGTTCTCTCTCAAATGTCCAAACCACCACCTCCGGCAACGCCCAGCCCCAGGACCACCCCATCCAGCCGTCACAAACCCGACCCCTTTCCCCCTCACTGACCTGAAATTCACTCCCTCTCTCTCCTACCCAAACTCCCCCCCCCCCCCCCCACCGTCGACTCCCCCCAACTTCAGAAACCCTCTCTCCCTTTCCCTCACTGACCTCAAATTCTCTCCCTCTCTCTCCAACCCAGCCTCCGCCGCACCGTCAACGCCCCCTAACCAAACCACAAACCCTCTCTCCCTTTCCCCCTCACTGACCTCTAATTCTCTCCCTCTCTGTCCAACCCGAACCCCCCATTGGTGAAATCTCACGGTTTCCTCCCTCTGCGTGTCTCTGTCGCCATCTCCTTCTTCCTCTCACGCTGCCTCTCGCATCCGCTGCCTCTCGCATTCTTTGGTATAATTTCTGTTTTATTTTTCTTTAAATTTTGTTAATCCATTTATGATTTTCTTTAAATTTTATAATTTCTGTTTGTGATTTCTGTTTCCTTAGTCTGATGGTTGGTTAGGATTTATGTTTCAGATTTGATTTCAGATTTTATGTTAGGATTTTGTCAGTGTTGAAATTGCTTAGTCTATTTCTGATTTTCTTTAAATTTTATAATTTTTGTTTGTGATTTCTGTTTCCTTAGTCTGATGGTTGGTTAGGATTTTATGTTTCAGATTTGATTTCAGATTTTATGTTAGGATTTTGTCAGTGTTGAAATTGCTTAGTCTGTTTCCTTTTTGTTTTGTGCTCGTCTTGATTTCAGATTTGATTGTATTGGTTAGGGTGACTGCATTGTGTTGAAATTGTATTATTTGATAGCAAAATAGCGATTGTATATGTCAAAATCCCGTAGGTTTCTAATTATGTAAATCTGAAATTTTTTGGAATTGTTGTTCTTGGGTTTGTTTTATTGTTCATATTGCATTTATCCATTTAATTTTGTAAATCTGAATTTGTTTGGAATTGAGGTTCTTCGGTTTGCTTCACATAATGGAATGATGTGTTTTTCTTTTTTATTTAGGTAGAAATTATTCTAGTATATCAAGGATTGATTCCATGAGTTTTTGCAATTTGATTTGTTGGTATTTGGTGAATGAATATGTTTAATATTGAATTTGTTCTTGATTAGTTGTTGGGGTTATTTTTATTATAAATTTTTTGTGTTATAAATTATAAATTTTTGGCCAAGGAGGTACTTTAAATGTTTGTTTCGTGCAGATGTCGGAGCTTATCAGAACTCGTAAGGCGATGACGACTGCACAGCCTTTGCCTCCCCCGGCTTCGACGTCGGCTACCACTGCTCCACCACAGGTGGACGTTATGCCGGTTTCTCCTCACGTCTCCCATGCGGTGGTGTCATCTGAGTCATCAGTGGCGCAACCTGTTAGCGCCAGGCAGCGTCATCGCCCCCCCCCATTTGATTGACACCACTTCGCCCTATGTTGCTGGTGCGTCGGATTCACAACCACCAGGTAAAGATTTCCTTCAACTCCATCTGTTTCAGACACATATTTTGGTAGGATTATATATTTAATGTTAATGTTATATGTGTTTGCAGCGAAGAGGAACACCCGGGGACCTTGTCGCCAGTTGAAGACGGCGAAGGCCACCCGGGTGACGAACACTCATGTCAACATCGGATACGACGAGTGACATCGAGCTGCACCAACGGCGGACCAACGTAGCTCATTGGCCCACGACATTGGTCACGTCGTTCGGACCTATTGTCCGATGAAATGGAAATCTTGGAAGGTCATGCCTAACGAGATGCAGACGGTGGTGCGCGGACATCTGTCGGTATGTATGCCTTTTAATTATTTTGCTTTCAAATTTTATATATTTCTAATACTTAATGAATATAATTAATGTATTGCAGGCGAACTACAATTTAGAGAACCTCCTTGATGAGTCGTTGGGGTATGTCAACAGACTCTTTGGTGAGAGGTACAAGCAATGGAAGAGCGATCTGCACCACCATTTTATGGCATATGATGATCCGCAGGTCGCTCTTCAGGAGGGTTGCCCGAAGGAGCTTGAGGGGCGGGAGGATAGTTGGGCGTGGCTCTGCGGTCATTTTCAAGACTCTGATTATGTGGTAATTTTTTTATATTAAGTTGAAATTTATTATATGTTTCTTACTAATGTTTATTTATTTTGTTTTAATTTCATGAACAATTTTCAACTAATACGTTTATTTTTGGTATAACAGAAGAAGGCGAAAGCAAATAAGGGCAATAGGGACAAGAAGACTCTTCTCCATCATTCCGGTTCCAGGCCCTTCTCATATAGGATGGAGGCGCGGCGGCGGGTAATAATTAAATAATCTTTTTTATAAAAATTTTAATATGTCATTAATATGAATTTGTTTTTTTTGTACTTACAATTTTCTTCTCTTGTTCAATCAAGGGGGGGTCCAAATTCCCGGAGATCGACGTGTTTGGCGACGTTTATGTTAGACCCGGGAATGAGTTGGCGGAGTCCCTTCATGTAAGTATTCTTTAATTTTAATTATTGTTTTACGCATTCAAGTTCATGGTTATTATATGTGTGTTTTAATTCATATTTTATGTTATGTTAAATAGACGACCATAATGGAGAAGAGCCAGTTGGTTCTTCAAGAGTCCGCCTCCCAGCTTCCTCCCGATACTCCGCTCGATGTTGTGGATCCTCCACCGAATGCGAGGTTTCAGATACTGACGGAGACCTTAGATCAGACTCTCGGGAGGAGGCCAGGGTCATATTGTCGAGGGATGGGGAATGCCAGACGGCGGGAACCTAGAGCCCCTCCATCGTCCCAATCAGAAACTGAGGTGATTGCTTTGAAAGCTGAGGTGGTCGAGCTTAAGACCCAAATGGCTACCCAAATGGCCTCATATAATACCCAGATGTCACAGCTTATAAAGTCCCTCTCTCGGTCCGGCATTCCACTCCCGTCACATTTTGGTTCCTCGTCGACCTCCGAGCCCCCTCAACCAGAGCATGGCCACCACACTTCTGCCCCTGTCGATCATGCCCAGACTTCCGAGCCGCATTTGCAAGACGACAACATAGATGTTGCTACATTTTTTAATTAGTTTTGAACTTTCTTAATTACATTTTAAACATTTTGTCTTGTATTATATAAATTTATATTATCTTTTCCTCTTCATTATGGTTTTTTATTGCAATTTTATTCTATTACAAAAAAAAAAAAAAACTAAAACTAAATAAAATATATTGCAAAAAATAAACGTAGAATTAAAAATCAAATAGATTTTATTAAAAAAAACGTAAAATTAAAATTAAAAAAAATATATTTAATTTTGCTCGACAAAGGCAATTTTCGTCGCGCTAACACAACAGTATAAATTTAAATTAAATTTGGAAACTCTATATTTATTTTTACGCGACGAATAATGTTCGTCTCGGAAAAGAAAAGGCGACTAATATTCTTTGTCGCGCAAATTTTATAGAGACGAAACACCTTCGCCGCATGAAAGTTGGTGCGAGTATCGACCTTCGTCGCGCATACTTTTGTGAGACGAGTATGAACCGTCACTATACATGTTGAGCGACGATTGAGTCGTCGTCGCGCGTATTTTCGTGAGACGAATGTTTGTGCGACGAATATAAACCGTCGCTCTATTTGCGCGACGAATATTGTTATTTGTCGCAATCCGCGCGACTACAACAATTATTTGTCACGCAAAATCTTTCTTTACGAACTTTGCGCGACGGAGTACGTCTCTGTCGCGCTGATCCTTGTGCGACTCGATTGTTCTTTGCGCGACGAATTATTCACCGTCGCGCAAATGGTAAAATGTAGTAGTGTATGCGACGTTTTCATGATATGAAACCTTGTCGGCAATAATTGTAGGTTAATTGTAAAGTTATTTTTTAATTAATTATGAATAACATTAGTATTGTTTAAATGATAAGGATGTTTAGTGCCTTTTTTTTTTTTTTTTTTTTTTTTGGGGAGCTCTTAGCTTTTAAAAATTGCACCTCCGCTGAAAAATTCCTGGGTCCGCCGCTGATCACGAACAGAGACTAAAACAAGAACTAGACAATATGCTAACTAAACAAAGACCATGACAAAACAATACAGCATTCACACATACACCGATCCAGTTTCTGTTTTTGCTCCTTTCCTCACCCTGGCTTGTATTAAAGAATGCTTGGAATGAAAAAGCGCGGTCCTTGTTTTGCCAATACTTTTAACACGTTTAATATATATATATATATATATATATATATATATATATATATATATATATATATATTGTAGTACAAGTAATAGTCTAAACTCACACACACAATTAAAATGTCATAGTGATTCGAATCTAAAACCTCTGATCTATAAGATAAATTCTCCTCGGCCATATAGAAGAGCCCATTGGGGTTGACATGCGTGTGACCCATCATTGAGACTCAAATTATGTGTTCCTTGCATTACTGTTCAATAAAAGCTGTATTGGATAACTTGAAAAGGTATTTGTGTAATTACTAATTATCATGATATGAAGGAGTTATATAAAAACCCTAAAAACCTCAGGGGTAAATTACTCTTGGTTGAATTTGTTTAATTACGTCAACGAATTGGAAATGGTAAATCACATAATCCTCACCCTTCGCGGACCCCATTGCTTTAACAAGTGATTACTCAATTGGGTAAGCCCCTGTAAATAAAACAGAAATTGCAAAGCCTCTCCTGAGTAAGCCCCTGTAAATTGAATTGAATTTATAATTATAATGGTTTTGTTTACTTTGTTAATTGCAATGGATTGCGCCAGTTTAAGCAATGACATCTAACAATGTTGTCGGTGTCAACTTTGATTGTAGGGGGATTATTGAAGCTAGAGTTGAAAAGGGCCATGAAGACTTGACTCATAAAGGAAAATAAAAACTAAAAAATAATAATAATCAGTTGAGAAAAATAAAAGTGGGAAAAAACATACTTTTGAGAGATTACAATAGTTGCCAGCATAATAAAAGTGAAAAAAAAAACTGACAATTAAAAGAAAAAGGACACATCAAAGAGACGGAAAGAAGAGGGAGGAGAAAAGATAAAGAAAAGAAGAGAGAGAAAAAGTGTCCTAAGTGGAGTTAGCTTCAGAGGGTCCAAGTGAAATTCCCCGTTCCTATTATCTTCTTCAATGATATCACCGGAGTTCATCAAACTTTATTGGTCAATTCATAATGTGCTCGGACAGAAGCAAGTGTGAATGAGTTGAAACAAGACAGAAACGAACCAGCTGTAACTTGTCCATTAGACGCGTTCTTGGGTTTACCATCAGTGCTGGTGGCAGTAGCCAGTAGGGGCCCATACCAATTAGAAGACTCTTCTGATAAAAAAAGACTCAGTAATGAGCGGGTGTATATATATATATATATGGCGCAGATTTCGAGCAAATGGTAAATCACATCATCCTCACCTAAGTAAGCCGTCCCAAGTAAACCCTTCGTAACAAGTGGTTCTTCACTCAATTGGTAATACTAAATAAAACAGAAATTGCAAAGCAGATCCATCTAAGAATGGCCCTCTACGCAGATGCAGCTGTTGTGGAACTTCTTGATAGCAGTAACTATAAGGATTGGAGTGCATTGGTTAAAACTTACTTGTTGGCTCAAGACCTTTGGGATGTAGTGGAAGAAGAAGAAGAATATGATGACGAAGAAGAAGAAGAAGAAGAAGCTGAGGATGAGTTCAAAGCTTGGAGGAAGAAGAATGCCATGGCTTTACATAAAATCCAAATTTCGTGCGGGCGGGAAGCTTTTTCCCTCATTAGAAACACCACTTCAGCCAAACGCGCTTGGGATACTTTGGCAGAAGAGTTCAAGCCAAAACCAGGTAAGTCCCCAGTTCAAATCTTGAACCTCAACAAATCTTTGAGAAGTAAATATTCTACTTAAACCAGAAATATATATATATATATAAGTAAGCCCTTTGTCAGATCCATCTAAGAATGGCCTTCTACACAGATGCAGCTGTTGTGGAACTTCTTGATAGCAGTAACTATGTGGATTGGAGTGTATGGGTTAAAACTTACTTGTTGGCTCAAGACCTTTGGGATGTAGTGGAAAAAGAAGAAGAATATGACGACGAGGAAGAAGAAGAAGAAGAAGCTGATGATAATTTCAAAGCTTGGAGGGAGAAGAATGCCGCGGCTTTGCATAAAATCCAAATTTCGTGCGGGCGGGAAGCTTCTTCCCTCCTTAGAAACACCAGTTCAGCCAAACGCGCTTGGGATACTTTGGCAGAAGAGTTCAACCCAAAACCAGGTAAGTCCCCATTTCAAATCTTGAACCTTTACAAATCTATGAGAAGTAAATATTCGACTTTAACCAGAAATATATATATATATATATATTATATATAACCAAATTATACTCTAAACATTTAATTCACTAACCACAAGACCACTATTTCTTGTGGTTCTTCACTCAATTGGGTATAGTAAATAAAACAGAAATTGCAAAGCCTCTCCTAAGTAAGCCCTTGGTCGGATCCATCTAACTTCTAAGAATGGCCATCTCCGCAGATGCAGCTGTTGTGGAACTTCTTGATAGCAGTAACTACGTGGATTGGAGTGTATGGGTTAAAACTTACTTGTTGGATCAAGACCTTTGGGATGTAGTGGAAAAAGAAGAAGAATATGACGACGACGATGACGAAGAGGAAGCTGATGATAAGTTCAAAGCTTGGAGGGAGAAGAATGCCACGGCTTTACATAAAATCCAAATTTCGTGCGGGCGGGAAGCTTCTTCCCGCATTAGAAACACCAGTTCAGCCAAACACGCTTGGGATACTTTGGCAGGTAAGTCCCTAGTTCAAATCTTGAACCTCAACAAATCTGTGAGAAGTAAATATTCAACTTAAACCAGAAATATATATGATATATATAACCAAATTATACTCTGAAACATTTAATTGATTAACCACAACACCACTATTTTTGTTCTTATACTAGCACGGAAGTAAGGACTGATCAGTTTACGTTTTGTTCTTTTACATTTTGGTCTCCCTAGACTTACTGTATCCGAAAAGAAATATACAAGTTATATGTATAACAATGTGGAAATAAAATCTAACGGTGTCAATTTACCCCTTTGAAATAGTTCATTTCCCCATGAATCACAAAACTACCCAATTTATAACCCATGCTCATATTCCGAGCAATTCCATTCAAGATGTCAGGCAAAACAAATTCCATTCAAGATGTCAGGCAAAACAAATGCTCATCTCACGCCATATTCTTTACAAAAAAAATTATCTTGAAAGTCTTCAAAAGTGAGTCAATTACTAAGAACCTAACTTTTCAAAATGACAATTAGCGCCACTTTTTGTAAAGAATATGTTGTCAAATGACCATGAGTCTCTTAAAAACATTACTTTAATTGATGTAATTGGTAGGAATTACAGTTGGGTAAATCAACCAGTTTTGTATAGTTTATGGGAAAATTTGGTTGAAATAAAAGTTTGGGGGTAGATTGACACAATCTATATAATTCATGAGGGAGGGAAAACGAACTATACTTCATATCATAATCATGTATTAATGTAACAAACGTGCTGCAAAGAGCTGAGGTTTTACTATTAAAAATAAAAAATAAAAAAAATAAAACTAATAGTGGAGGTTTTAACTTCAGCCATCCCCTTCAATTGAGGTATATCCCTCCAATCACATTATTGAGGAGACACTTTGTAGGGCCATTTCGCATATGATAAACTTGTTTTTTTCCTTGGATCAAAATGTTGGGAATGATAGCGAAAAATAAAGACTAATAAATAATATATATGATTCGTTTACACTTCTAGCTACATATTCTTGATATGACTGAAAAAAAAAACAGAGCTACATACATATTATATGCATGGGTACAATTCATTCAATTATTAACACAAAAAATAAATGGATTATGTTATCTGATATCATTAATAAATTAATTAACCAAACTTTGCGCAGGATATTACAACTACAATCAGAATAAGCCGTTGTTCGATGCTGTGTTGAGTGGAGATTGGAATGAAGCAGAGAAGTTTCTTACCCTACATCCCGATGCAATAAGAGCAAGACTTCCATCTACAAATGACACAGCTCTTCACAAGGCAATAGAATTAGAGAACGAGCATATTGTGGAAGGGTTGGTGCAGTTGATGTCAGAGGAAGACTTGAAATTAAAAGAAAATGAGGGTTGGACAGCTCTTGCTCTTGCTGCACAGAGAGGAAATATAGAAATGGTTGAATGCATGGTTAGAAAGAACGAGAAAATACTTAGTATTCCCAATGAGGAGGACAATATGACTCCAATTCTCCACGCTTCTCTCAATGAAAATTGGGATGTCGTTAATTATCTTTACTCCGTCACTCCCCTCCAAGATCTAATGCCAGGGAAAGGACCATACGGCGCTGGACTTCTTTACAACTTTATTCTTGGAATGAAATTTGGTAAGAGTTTTAATCTTTTAACAATGAAATTGATTACTCCTTTTTTTTCCTTAATTATAAAACTTGTTTTTCTCTACTACAGGTAGTGCTTTGGAATTAATTGAGCGTTGCCCACAATTGGTCTTTACCCAGGACATTGATGGGCAATTCCCGATGGAAGGATTTGTACCTTCTGCATTCCCGAGTGGAACACGCTTCAAATTCTGGCAACGATGGATCTACAATTGTTAGTATTCGCATTCTCTTTCCTCTTACAATTACAATTATATATTTTCAATGTTAGATTGACTGTAATGAACCTCTAAGACTTCAAAATTGACTGCGCTTTTGAATCCTTGAAACTTAAAAATAATAGTTATTGATCTTAATGGCTAAGAAATGACAACTTCAGTGACTTTATCGGAGGGAGGGGTTCAAAACATCAGACGAAGAACGAAATGGAACACCCAGATGATATAAGAGAATGAACTCAAGAGGAAGAGAGAGGGATGAGAACAGAGAGATTAGGAATAATTGCCACAATCAAGATGATAGTTCTCTGTATTATCTCCAGTATAAATATTGGTACATGGGTAGACTTTCTCAAGTCTATTTACAGAAACCTAGCGATATACGGTAAGTCCAATCAATTACATATATTACAGAAGAATTGACAATTAATCATTCTAGCTGATGAATGCCGTGCTTGAGGTTAGGAGGCTTCTAAGGCTGATGTAATGGGATCAGCTGATTTCATGGGACTGACAGATTGGATGGGATCTGCTGGTGTAGTATCCTCTTTACCCCCCCCTCAAGCGTAACGGAGCAACGCGGAGATTGAGCTTGGATTTAAGAAGAGAAAACCGCGCACGACTAAGGCCTTTGGTGAATATGTCAGCAATCTGATGAGAGGAGGGGACATAGAAGGTATGAAGGGCTTTGCGAGCAACTAATTCACGAACAAAATGATAGTCGATCTCGATATGACGAGTGCGAGCATGGAAAATAGGATTGGCAGCCATATAGATGGCGGAGAGGTTATCGACATAGACGCAAGGGGCAGAACGAAGAGGAATACCAAGTTCTCGAAACAAGAAACCAAACCAGCGGATTTCAGCAGCAGTGTGGGCAAGAGCACGATATTCAGCTTCAGTGCTAGAACGAGAAACGGTAGACTGTTTCTTGGCAGTCCATGTGAGAAGATTTGGTCTGAAAAAAATACAAGCACCAGTGGTAGACTGTCGATCATCAACAGAACCAGCCCAATCAGCATTAGAGAAGCTGCGTAAAGTAAAGTCATTGGACTGGTGAAACACAAGACCTTGCTCAACTGTACCTTTAATATACCGAAAAATGCGCTTGACAACCTGAAGATGGGAAGAACGAGGGTTGTGCATGAACTGACACACCTGATTGACAGCAAAGGAAATATCAGGCCGCGATAGAGTAAGATATTGGAGGCCACCCACCATACTCCGATAGGTAGAGGGATCAGATAAGGGATCACCATCCATACAGGATAATCGAGTGTCAGAAGGCAACGGTGTAGGACATGGTTTGCATTCAGTCATATTAAACCGTTTCAATAAATCAACTGCATATCTGGTTTGAGAGAGAAATAAATGATCGGGAAACCGAGTAATTTCCATGCCAAGAAAAAAATTAAGCTCACCCATTCGGCGACTGTCAAAGGTGGAGCACAATTGATCAAGAAATCGGTGGACACTCTGTGGTTCAGAACCGGTGACAATGATGTCATCCACATATACAAGAACATAGACTGTGCAAGAAGAGGAGCGATGAATAAAGAGTGATGCATTAGAGTGACTGTGAACAAATCCCTGCGCAAGAAGAAAGGCACTGAGGCGTTGGAACCAAGCCCGGGGAGCTTGCTTAAGGCCATAAAGAGCCTTATGGAGGCGACACACATCTTGAGGACGCGAGGAATCATGAAAACCAGGAGGTTGCTTCATATACACCTCTTCTTGCAAGTACCCATTCAAGAAGGCATTCCGAACATCAAGTTGCTGAAGAGACCAGTTATAAGACACAGCCAGAGACAAGATAGTGCGAATAGTGGCTGGTTTAACGACCGGGCTGAATGTTTCTTCGTAATCAAATCCTTCCTGTTGGTTGAATCCCTTGGCAACAAGGCGAGCCTTGTAGCGATCAACAGAGCCATCGGCTTTCCGTTTAACTTTGAAAACCCACTTGCATCCCACAATATTCATTCGAGAGGTTGCTGGAACCAAAGACCAAGTTTGATTCCGCATGAGGGCATCATATTCATCCTTCATGGCAGCCTGCCAGTGACTGTATTTGGAAGCCTGGGTGAAATTTGTTGGTTCAAAAGACATGGGGTCAGAGCAAGCGGCAGAGAGAGCATGGGGTAATGGGTGCGGATGGGTCAGAGAGTATAAGGGTTTTGGGGAAGGACCAAAGGGGATGATGGACTTGAGACTCTTAAAATTTTGGGGAGGGTTTGGTGTATCTGGAGAATTAGGAAGGAGAGATGGGTCAAGAGGGGAAGGAGGAGTTGACAGGGCAAGAGGGGAAGAGGGGGGTGTCGACTCGGGTGATGGGTTTGTGGTGTCCGTGAGGGATACGGAGGTCGTGGGAACCAAGGTTGACAGGGGCGCGACAGCGGGAGAGGAAGCTGTGGTGTCTGTGGTGGAACAGAATGGTAGTGAGGGAGAAGGAGGCGACGGCAAGAGGTTTTGGGAATGGGAGAAAGACGATAGAACGTCGTTTGTTGGAGCAGGGGAGAGAAGGTGTGTTGGGTCAGATTGTGTGGGATCAGATTGAGATGGGCTGGCGGAGGGGTTGACTGATGGAGAATCAATAATAATGGGGGCAGATTGGGTGGGACTTGTAGAGGTGTGGATTGGTGGAGAGTGCAGGCTGGGCCCAATATCAAAGTGAGCGGCAGGTGTGGACTGGGCTACAGGCGTAGTCTGAGGTTGCTGGTAGGGGAAACTTGTCTCATCAAAACTCACATTCCGGGATATATAAATGCGACCTGAAATAGGATCAAGACAATGATAGCCTTTATAATGATCATCATAACCAATAAATACACAGGGAACAGATTTGAAAGATAATTTATGCTTGTTGTATGGCACCATATGAGGGAAGTAGGCACAACCAAAACTTTTGAGAAATGTATAATCCGGTGTGCGGTGAAGTAATTTCTCATAAGGAGACATGTGATCAAGTTGAGGAGTTGGTAGGCGATTAATCAGAAAAACCGCAGTGGAGAAGGCTTCAACCCAAAAGCTGTGGGGCAAGCGAGATTGGGCTAGCAAACAGAGTCCCATTGCAACAATATGTCGATGTTTCCTTTCCACCACTCCATTTTGCTGAGGAGTGTATGGACATGAGATCTGATGTGATATACCATGATCACTTAAAAATGTCAGAAACAATTTGCTAGTAAATTCCCCACCACCATCAAGCTGCAGTTGTTTGATGCTAGAGCTAAAACGATTTTCCACCATCTTTTTGAAGTGAATAAAGGTACCAAGAACTTCTGATTTCTTAGCCAATGGATATAACCAAGTGAACTGAGTATGATCATCGACAATGGATAAATAATAACGGTAACCAAAGTTTGAGGAAATTGGTGCAGGGCCCCATAAGTCAAGATGTAATAGTGCTAATGGAAATTGAGCATGAGTCTGTCTATATTCAAAGGGCAATCGACAAGATTTTCCTAATGGGCAGATATGACAATTTTTATTGGAGACAATTGTACCATCAAGTGGTAAGTGGTACTTATTCAACAATGTAGTAAAAACTGAATGAGAAGGGTGTCCAAGTCGGGCATGCCACACGTCTTGTGTTGTACGCTTTCCATAACAAGCAATCTGACGAGCAATATGAGGGGCTATTCGAATATGATAAAGGCCATCAGAACTACTGCCAGTAAGGAGTACCGTTGCCGTGTTGTTGTCCTTCACATGAAAACCATTAGCATCCAACTCAAAGAAACAATCATTATCACAGCAAAAACGACGAATAGAGATCAAGTTTTTGCGGATCGCAGGCACACACAAAACTTCATTAAGGTTTAATGATTTATGCAACCCGGGCAACTTTGTATTGCCAATATGTGTAATTGCTAACTGATTGCCATTCCCAACAATAATTTTATCTGTACCTGTGTAAGGATGAGCATTGGGGAGAGAGGTGGTGTTGGCTGTCATGTGGTGAGTAGCACCCGAATCAAAACACCAATTGAGGTTTGCCACATCAGCAGTATGAGGAGAAGAGGATGTCAAATTTTCTGCCGTGTATGCACGAGGCTTATGATCAGGGAAAAAACGGGCTATGTGGCCTTGCTTATCGCACCGAAAACAAATTACTTCAGTTCGCTGAGTATTTGAGGAATTGCCTTGTGGTGTTGGAAGAAGAGGAGGACGTCCATCAGAGAGAGTTGCAGGAGAAGTAACGGCAGCAGATTGTTGGTTGTGAGATTGAGAGTGACGATCTGGAAACCAAGCCCCTTGAGTTGGCTCCCAATGCTCTGTTCTCCTTGATCCACGCCCTTGATTCCAATTCCTGCCATGACCGCGTCCTCTTCCAGATCCGTGAGTAGGATTGTGATTGGGACTGGGCATGTTTGAATTGAAGGTGCGCTCGGTGGGCGCACGGTCAGCGGCCATAGCAACTCCTGAAGCCACGGTAAGAGACATCCGTTTCTGTAGATGCTCTTTTCTGAGAGCTAGATCATAGAATCGATCAAAATCAATATCGGGATGCAGGTGAAGTGTTGTGGCTAACTCTTTGTATTCAAGTCCAAGTCCATCAAGAACATAACTGATGAGTTCATCATCATCCATTGTTGCACCAGCTTGTGTGAGGGAATCGAAGAGTGATTTGGCAGAATTGAGATAATCAGTCACTGTTGTGTTGTTGTCCTTTCTGAGAGTGCGAATTTGGTCTCAAAGAATTCGTACACGGGTACTAGCAAGAGGTGAAAGGCGCTTGGCCAGCATGGTCCAAGCTTGATGAGCAGTGGTACAAGGGATGAGAAGTGTCTTGATGGAGGGGGAGGAAGTTGCTTTGATCCAACTCAGGACCAGTTTATCCTTGGCTAACTCTGGGTGCACATATCCATCCTCCTGCACTTTGGGTGGGTCTGTGTTGGTTTTGACGACTGCTGCAAGGCCGTGCATCTCCAATACATCTTCAAATTGGGATTTCCAACTCAAGTAGTTGGTGCGATCCATAGGAACTGGGAACAACGATGAGATATTGAAAGAGGTGGGCAAAGAATGGGATGAGAATGAAGGTGAGGAAAGTTTTGACATTTCAGAAATCAGTTTTGACAGATCAATATTGCTTGATTCTCCAGAATTAGGTGTGTTGGCCATTGGTTTGGGTAGGATCGATATTTTGAGGGTTAGCTCCGAAGAGCTCTGATACCATATAAGAGAATGAACTCAAGAGGAAGAGAGAGGGATGAGAACAGAGAGATTAGTTATAATTGCCACAATCAAGATGATAGTTCTCTGTATTATCTCCAGTATAAATATTGGTACATGGGTAGACTTTCTCAAGTCTATTTACAGAAACCTAGCGATATACGGTAAGTCCAATCAATTACATATATTACAGAAGAATTGACAATTAATCATTCTGGCTGATGAATGCCGTGCTTGAGGTTAGGAGGCTTCTAAGGCTGATGTAATGGGATCAGCTGATTTCATGGGACTGACAGATTGGATGGGATCTGCTGGTGTAGTATCCTCTTTAGATGAGAGTTGTGGAAATGCTGATTTGGTTTTTTTTAATTATTGTTTTAACTTCTCATCTCAAAGAATTGGAAGGGGTTGAGCGGTGGGTCTGTTGGCTGCGAAGGTTTGGGAAGACAAAGGAAGAAGATGAAGGATCAGAACTGTTCTTTTCTTTTTAATATTCTATTTTTAATTAGGGAGATTCACTAATATACCCAATATAGAAGCCCAAATTATAAAAATACCCCATATGAAATGGACTTTAGAAACACACCCAAAACTCATTTATAACGTAACAAAAAGGCTTTTAATTTCTTTTAAATTACAAAACTGCCATTGATTTCTCAAAACAAACCCAACCCCAAAACATATAAACAATCCCAAAATACTCAATAGGATATCAAAGTAATTTAATAATCAAAATTAAATTCAATAGGGCCAATTGTCATTTTTTGGGTTTGTTTATAGAAATTAAATGGTGTAGGGTTTATTTATAGTTTTAGTGCTAAGAATGGGTATTTGACTAAATATCTCTTTTAATTAAGAGTTACAAGGTATTTTCACTCCGTTATCTAAGAGGACATGTGACAGAATATTAACATAGGAACATGAGGGGACATTGAAAAAGTTGACAACACAAAACATATATATGCAAATCAATTATGACGAGATATCCATAATTGTAATAGAAATAGTAATTCGAAATATACTGATTGAGGTTAATTACTGTCATTTTTTGAAAGGTATACACATAGAGCGTGCCATTAGTGATATTCGTGTAAGTGTTCAAAATGAAAGAAATGAAGAATGTAATCGATGGAAGATCACTTGGTCATCAGGTATGTTGCGATTATGGTTTTATCTGGTAAAATTTAAATAATTTATTCTTATGTTATCGAACTTTTCGCACTTTGTAATACTACGTTTGTTTGTTTTTGCATTAAGAATACTAATGTTCATGAGCAAATAAGAATCTATCATTGCATAGTTGTGAAGGCAATGGAAGGAAACCAATTTGTACTAATATGTGTCGAGACAAGAATTATGATATTTAGGTGTGTGGAACCAAATATTTGAAGATCCTAGGTCAAATAATTAGTCCTATCAATTTGGGGATTAATTGATTAAATTAGGTTAAATTCCTAATTGGTTTAATCTCCTTAAGTTAGGGAAAAATAATTCATTTTCATGTGAGGGATTATTCTTCCAAAACCCTAGCCACCAAGGCCCCTATAAATATGTGGCCACGTACAAGACACGAGGTACGTCTAAAACTCTTTCCTTTAAAAATGAAGTTTCTCAATTACCTTTGCCGCTCTGACCCCACTAATTATGGACTCTAAAATTGCAAAGAAGTCAAAATGACAGGACCTGCCCAAATTTCTTTGGAATTCGTGATGAACCCTATGATTCGTCTGACATCAAACTGATGTCAGGCCCACTTACTAACATGATAGCCTCTTTTCCAAATCAAGAAAAAGAGAAACGAGACTTTCTACCAAAATTTCAGCAGAGTCTCCCCAGAAAATGGACATTTCCCAAATTTTTAACCTGTAAAAAATGCAGTTTAATAATCACCAAACTTCAACATGCACAAAGTACGTTTCACACAACAACAAATAGGCCTCCGACCTCACAACCAAACATTTTCTAAAACGTTCTTGCTTTAGAACTCAATATAAATCCACACACGCATAACACTTATCGTAAAAATAATTAGAGAAGACCTTTCTTCTTCTAGATTTCATTTTCCACACTTACAACAACACGAGCATAGCTCAAACAATTCATTTTTGCGGCTGCACCTAGGTTAAACCCCAGGCTACCTACGTACCCCTTGGTGAGCGATCAAGCCACACATAGTTCTTTCGTCAACAATCACGATTCAGATAATATTCGATTGTTCAAATAACACTTATCGTAAAAATAAAGATTTAATTTAGTTTCATTACAACGTCAAATTGGACAAGGCACACACTGAACACTTTACAAGTTCCTTTTCTTATAACAGTTCTTTTCCACAACCATACCGTATCCAATGCGTATGTTGCTGAACAACCCCTTCCAAGATCTGATCACCGGACGATTCTCTAGGTCTTGCGCGACGCTCTTTGTTCCCGTCGAACTCTTTATCATTTTCCCGCCACTCGTGGTCCCATGGCAACCATCTTCGATGCCCAAGGTAACACACTTTTCCAGCGTGCCAACCAGAAGTTACATCTTCCTTGCATACAGGGCATGCCATATAACCCTTTGTGCTCCACCCCGACACCATTGCATATGCGGGAAAATCATTCACAGTCCACATAACTGCCGCCCGCAAAGTGAACATCTTCCCAGTGGATTTATCGTACGTGCGCACACCGTTTGTCCATAAATCCTTGAGCTCATCAACCAACAGCCTTACGTACACATCGATTGACCTGCCAGGATCCTCATTTATCAAAACAGTCATCATCATGTACTTTTTTTTCATGCATTTCCAAGGCGGCAAATTATATGGGAATACGAAAATTGGCCAAGTGCTGTGATGTTGGTTTAGAACCTCGTACGGATTGAATCCGTCAGTGGAAAGTCCCAACCTAACATTTCAGGAATCAGCAGCAAACTCGGGGAACGTTCGATCGAACTCTTTCCATGCCTCCCCATCTGCAGGATGCCGTATCACATTGTCATCTACCCATTTTTCCTTATGCCATCTCATGTCTGTGGCAGTATGCGTCGACATAAACAATCCCTGCAATCTTGGTTTCAGGGGCAGATAATGCATGACTTTTTGTGGAACCTTAGTCATTCTATTCTGAGACATCTGTTTGAACCTCGACTCATTGCATATAGGGCATGTATCCAATGTTTCATACTCTTCGTAGAATAAAATGCAATTGTTTTTGCAAGCGTGAATTTTTTCATAACTCAATCCAAGACCACTCAACATCTTCTGCGCCTGTCTGTGGTCTTTCAGCAAACAATTGTCCTTCGGAAGCATTCTCTTGAAAACTCCCAAAAAGTAATCAAAACACAGGTTCGACATACGATACTTTATTTTTCCGTGCATTAGCTCCACAATCACTGTTAGAACGGAAAAGCTCTCGCACCCCGAATATAACTCTTGGTTGGCATTTCTTAACAATTCTTCATACTGTTCGAACTCTGCACTATCCATTGGTGTAGGCACGTCATCTTCCCCTTCCTGATTGCTGCTGGTCGATGCAAATGGAAAAGCATCATGTATAATATCCATGACTTGTTCATTTGGATCCACAATAGGTTCAACATTGTCCACTCTTGTGGCCCTTGAAGACGAACCAATGTCTAATTGTTCCCCGTGATGGTTCCAAGTGCTGTATGTCTCAATCATTCCATTCCTTACTAAATGAAAGTGAACAGTTTCAATTGTCTCCCACAACATGTTGTTACACCTCCTACAAGGACACCGGATTCTAGTTGCACCCAGGTTGTGTGACCGTGCAAAGTGAATAAAGTCATTGATTCCATCCAAGTATTCGTCTGCGCACCTGTTAGGGTTCTGTATCCACCTTCTGCTCATAATTCCTGGAAACACAATCACAATACAACAATCATGTTGTATTCTTACAAAATCATAACGTCACCTTATGCCTCCAGTAAGGGCCCTATCCCATTCGGAAATGCATATTCATGTCAAGTAATTTACAGCTACATGAGTTTAGATTTCGACGTGGATGAATTTCGGCAGCATCTCGATATAGTTCTTGAGGTGTGCCGTAGATATAAAATACCTACGTACCACCCGAAGAACGTATCGAGATGACACCGAAATCTCCACAATCGAAACCTAATCCTGTAGCTGTAAACTACGTGACATGACTATGCATTTCCAAACTGTCCAAAATATGGGACAATTCAAGAATTAATTGGACCGTAGTCGTGGTTTACCCACCCATGCGCGGTCCAACTAACCTCGAGCGGGAACTAAGCTTTACAAAAAAAAATGTACGTAGTTAATTTCAATTAACTTCGTACATCACCGTGCATAATTTAACAACAGAATAAAAATATAATTTCACAAAAACAATATATAAAGAATTAAAATTGATATTTTAAATAAATATAAAACAAATAAAATACCTTCTTCAATATGTCCAGTTCCAAGCGTTATTCACATATAATATCCTGTACACAACGAAATTAACGATGTTAATACGAATTTACAATAATATTTTTACACTAACGACCAAAAAAACTTACTCAAAACGCGTAGGAGAGGCGGGAAATGAAATCCAATATCTTTGGATGAAATTTGCAGGGTGAGAAGACGGAGAGAGAGAGGGGCAGAAGCAGAGGCAAACTGAAACTGTTTTTTCAGTTTGCCTCTGCAATGGCTGAAATGAATCTGTTAAAGACGACGACTTTGTGCGACGAACATGTGTTTTCGTCGCAACAATAAGTAGTCGCGCAAAAGACAAATTCTGTCGCGCAAAAAAAAATTGAGGGTGCGCAAAGACATGCCGACATCACATCTTTGCGCGACGAACAGATCATTTCGTCGCACAAAAAACTTCGTCACGCGAAGAAAAATTCCGTCGCGCAAAATCCATTTGAGCGATGCGCAAAGATGTCCGTGCTGCAAAATTCATCGCGCAAACGTCCTTAATTGTCGCGCAAATTGACCTTACGCGACTAATACACTATTTCGTTGCGCAAAAATATGGCGCCAAACTGCAAATCACTGTTTCTTTTCCCGCCATTTTTTTGCGCAACGTGAATAATTATTTATCGCACAAACTAATTTAGCGCAACGAATATTTTGTCGTGCAAGTTTTACCTCCAAATCCAACTTTCCCGGGTTTTTTTCCCCATCTTTGCGCTACCATAAAATGATTTGTCGCGCAAAGTATACTTTGCGCGACAAATATTTTAGTCGCGACAGCTAACATTATAAAATTATTATCCATGGAAGTTTGTGCGACGTATGGATTTTGTCGTCGCACAAAACATCATAGTGCGACGAAAGTATTATCGTCACGCAAACATTTGTCGCGCAAACTGAAAAATGTAGTAGTGGACTAAATAAAAGACGTGTGGATGAATAATCGTTTAGAAAAAAGTAACTGAAAAGTTGTGTGCGTGCTCATGCTCCGAATATCCGCGAGTACGCGAAAGGCCACACATATTTTGCGAGGGTGGGAGTCCCAGAACAGGGTTATTCAGCCCAGCCCACTATACATGTTCGCATCCATGTATGTATCTAAATATTCCTTGCACCCATTTTATGAAACATTTCAAGTGAGCTAATACTTCTTCCCTTCTACACATTTTGTCATCATCTAATTAACAGAGATACATACAACTTTCACCATCTTATATTTATATTTTGAATTTCCATTGCAGTGGTACGTTTCTTGCAAGGTTTGAAATCAAATCTCCTTGAACTTTTAGGTAAGCTACAATTTTTTTTTCTTCTTTCCTTTGTTCTCCATTAATTGTTTTAGCAATAAATTTTTTCATGAATTAGTGGTATGACATGTTTTTTTCAATGCCAACCTAGGAATCAACCGCATACGCGAAATAAAACAGGCCCACAATCAATCACGTGAACTCCTACATCACATGTGTGAATTGATAAAACAAAAACATGGACATGATTATTTACTTGATGCAATTTTCACAGCTGTCGAGCAAGGGATGTTTGAGTTTATTGACAGTGTATTGCAAGCAAGACCAGATCTCGTGTGGAGAACTAATGAAATGGGAAGGGTCCCCTTTCAGTTTGCAATTGAATGTCGGCAAGAAAAAATTTATAGCCTTATTTATAGACTCAATAAAAAAAAAAGAAAATTGATTGGAAGTTTTACAGATGAGTCTAACAATAACGCGCTACATGCGGCCGGGATGCTATCCCCATTGGCGAACCTCGATAATATCGCAGGTGCAGCTTTGCAAATGCAGAGAGAAGTGCAATGGTTTAAGGTCAGAACATATTCTATATAATTCAGAGTTTTTTTTTTTCTCTCTTATGAATTAGCTTTCCTATGTAAATTGTGGGAATCGGCCGATTGTAATTTATCAATCGGCATGGTCTGCTTTAAATTACAGCTCAAAGGTCATTCTGCTACAAACTAGCTAAAATAATAAATCACTAAAGGCATCTAACATTACATGTCATATGACTGAATATGAATTTTCATACATTATTTGTTGTAAAACAAATAGACCGTTACTGTGTATTTGCATTACATTGCATGCTCTGATAGACGGATACTGTCCTAAAAAAATTGAAGAATATCGGAATTACTTTATACTTTTTCAACTAATACAAATTGTAACATCGATGAAAATAAATTGTTTGGGCTGAAATGAGTCATTTCATGTATTGAGATCAAGTTTTCGTTAGAAAAAGTGTAAGAGCATCTACAATCATACTCTTTATTTTTTAGTTAAAATTTAGCTAAATGCATATAAAAGTTATTTCAAAATTCTTCTATAAAATTTTGACTCCAATTAGAGCGTCCACAATCATGCTCTCTATTTTTCAGTTAAATTTTAGCTCAAAACATATAAAAGTTATTTTAGGAGCTCGTTAATAAATTTAAACTCCAATCATGCTCTCTAGTTTAGGGAGTCATAAATGCTAATTTTTTTTTTAATTGGGCAATCTCTATTAAAAAATAATATAAAAAATAGTTAGCATTAAGTACAAGTTGGAAATACTCATTAAATAAAACAGTGTTAAATTATAGGGAGCAACTAGAAGTCCTTTCTCTTTCCTCAGATTTACGAGCTCCTAGAGGTCTCCCTATTTTAGGAGGTAGATAGGGAGCATGGTTGGAGTTGTATTTTCCAATTCCTCCCTAAAATTTGTCGAATGAGGTGGTTTAAGGAGCCCATTGTGGATGCTCTTAGAGCATCCGCAATGATGCTCTCTATTTCTTAGCTAAAATTTAGCTAAAAATAAAGCTATTTTAGGAGCTCTCTAAAAAATTTCAACTCCAACCATACTCCCTAATTTGGAGAGTCATAAATGGTATAACTCTTTTTTGATTGGTCCATCTATATTAAAAAATAAAATAAAAAATAGTTAGCATTAAATAAATGTTTGAAATACTCATTAAATAAGGCAGCATTAAATTATAGGGAGTCACAAGGAGTACTTTCTCTCTCCTCAGATTTAGGAGCTCCTAGAGGACTCCCTATTTTAGGAGGTGGATAGGGAGCATGGTTGGAGTTGCATTTTTACAATTCCTCCCTAAAATTTGTCTAAGGAGGTGGTTTAGGGAGCCCATTGCGGATGCTCTTATACTCTCTAGTTTAGGGAGTCATAAATGCTACAACTATTTTTAAATTGGTTTATCTCTATAAAAAAAAACATAAAAAATAGTTAGCATTAATTAAAGGTTTAAAATATTCATAAAATAAAGCAGCATTAAATTCTAGGGAGCCACTATGAGTCCTTTCTCTCTCCTCAGATTTAGAAGCTCCTAGAAGTCTCCCTATTTTAGGAGGTGAATAGAGGGAGCATGATTGGAGTTGTATTTTTCCAATTCCTCCATAAAATTTGTTTAAGGTCATTTAGGGAGCCTATTGTGGATGCTCTAAAAAGGTGGTCAACACAGTTACATTTAGTAGTTTATTCATTCCAATATTGAAAACTAATGCATCAAACTCATTTTCTAATCGAAAACTAGACCAAAATAGCACGAGTTAAACTATAATCTTTAATAGAAACTTCAAATGCAGAATGAACAGAAAAATTGGAATAAAGGTCGGCCCTAAGATGTCTTATTCAACTTACTTTACGGTCAGCATGCTAGTCTTCTTGTTACCTCTTCTCTCTAATGGTTTGGATTTGTGTGGCTTCTCTCAAATTTCAAAGATTCAAGGGTGGATTATTGGAAAAATAGAGTAATAATCTTTTACTCATATGAATATTTTTGTTCAACAAAAATGTAGGAGGTCGAGACTATTGTATTACTCGGGGATAAAGAATCTACTAATAAGGACGGGATGACGCCGCATAAGCTGTTTACAAAGAACCACAAGGAATTGGTGAAGGAAGGAGAAAGATGGATGAAAGAAACTGCAACTTCATGTACAGTTGTAGGTGCTCTCATTATTACCATCATGTTTGCGGCAGCGTTCACAATTCCCGGTGGAAACAATGGACAAACAGGCTTCCCAATATTCCTGCATAAAAAGTTGTTTATGGCTTTTATAGTTTCAGATGCTATATCCCTCTTTTCTTCCACAACTTCGGTGTTGATGTTTTTGGGAATCCTTACATCACGTTATGCTGAAGATGATTTCCTCAAATCCTTACCAACAAAGATGATAATAGGCCTTTCCACCTTATTCATCTCTATTGCCACCATGATGATTGCCTTTTCTTCCGCCCTTTTCATTATGATCCATAAACAGTCGTGGATTGTTATTCCAGTGATTTTCCTTGCTAATGTTCCAGTCACCTTATTTATTTGGATGCAATTTCCTCTTCTAGTTGAGATGTACATTTCTACTTATGGACGAGGAATATTTGACAGGAAAGTGAAATCAAGGGCATAAATTCTTCTACTTGGGAGTGGAATATTTGATAGGAGTGAAATCATGGACTTAACTTCTTGATGGTACTGTAAGTGGTAATGTATAACTTTCGTAATGTTGTAACTTCTAAGAAGCTTGTATGCATTGTCCATGCCATGTATGTGTTAGGCATCCTATAATAAAACTGAAAGTTCAATATCTATTTCATTTGTTCTTGTGAAGATATAATTGTTGGATAAGCTTTTGCTTCGCTCCCCTCACCTCCCTTCCCCATATCCCTGATAATATGTTGTGATTCTTGGTGAAGATAAGCGTGTGAGAAAAGAATTTGGGATAAAGTCTTGAAGTTGTTTGACTTTGTTTTGGGCTCTGCCCGTTACATACAAAGATCGAGCAACGAAAAGAACAAGTCAAAGGCGCCACCATGGTAAAACTTCTGTACCCTGGCAATAGTAAAAAATGCTTGACTGGATCTCAGAACTAGAAGATTATCTTAACTCAGGTACACGTTTTTGTTTATTAATGGGAAAAATAACAAATCAGAATCGGCATTCACACATACACCGATCCAGTTTCTGTTTTTGTTCCTTTCCTCACCCTGGCTTGTATTAAAGAATGCTTGGAATTAAAAAACGCGGTCCTTGTTTCGCCAATACTTTAACACGTTTAATATATATATATATTGTAGTACATGTAACAACCCAAACCTTAATTATTATTTAACTATTAATTTAATGAAGGAAAAGACTAAACTATCCTTGGAGCAATTTATTAGGATTTAAGTTGACTTTTTTACTAGGAAAGAATTTTGAAAATCCGCTTGTACCGTTGCGTAGAGCACGACAAGACGAGTCCATAGACACGTAATGGACTCGAATCGGACTCGTAACGAAGAAATTACGAGCAAAATACTGAAAAAGGACAAAAGAGTAATTTTCAAAAAATCAGATTTTTAAAATCAGATTACCCCTTTCTCTCTCCTCATTCTCTTCTTCCTCGCGCAAACCCCCCTACCCGTTACTGTTCACTCGAACCAGCCCCAAGCCACCCAACCACCACCTTCGACGCCGGCCAGCCCCAGACCTAACCGGCCAAAGCCCGCCACGGAACCCCAGCCCATCCCGCCGCTAGCAGCCACCAGAATCTCGCCGGATAGAGCTCGGAGTCGTCGGTTTTCAATAGAACTTCAACCGGCGATATCTCTCTCCTCCGGCCACCGATCGTGACGAGTAAGGCACCCGGGCACCAGGTGACCCGTAGAAGGGACCTTCAAAGGGTCTAGCTAGCTCAGAGTACCTGTGAGTGGACTGTTTGTTTTATAAACGTTTTATGCATTTTATTTTCATTATTTGATCTTGAATAAGTTTTACTGAATACGGCTTCCTAGCATGACTTGATAGATTTAAATATTCTGTTTATTTATGTGCTGCCTAGTGGAACATTTAAAAAGGAATTTGGAAAGTCAGAACTGAGGCATTATCAGATTAAATGGCAACAGGATTTAAGGAATAGTTTTATAAGTAGTTTTATAAACTTTAATCTTTTTCAGAATTATATATATATACACATTTATTTTAAGCCACCATAGGTACCCAAGGTTGCCTTCAGTATAATAAATGTTGCCTCGGAAATAAAGTTGCCTTCGGAATAAAATTATGTTGCCTTTGGTATTATTCATGTCGACGGACATCCAGTTGCCTTCGGGTAGGTCAACATGCTTGACACAGCCCCACGAGTCTCGGGGACGCTCGAACCGTGTGGTGCTAGGATTGTGGATCAGGCCGACCAAGTGTCCCCTGAATCTGCTAGGATTGCGGCTCGGGTGACTTGTGTTTCCCGAGGTCTGCTAGGACGTGTCACTCCGGTGGCACAAGTATGGAATTGACGGATTATATGGAATTGACGGATTATAGAGGAATTGACGGAAATTAAAGGAATTGACGGATTATAATGAATTGACGGATTGCTAAATGGGTACACCTAGGTGGTAGACTAAAGTTGATTTCAATGCTTTCGAGTAATTAATGTTTAATTAAATGTGTGATTGATTATATATTTATATATATACGATTGCATTGATTCCAGTACGAGTTATATATAAAAAGAAATGATTTAGTTTTATAACTGATTTTACAGAGGGGTTAGTACGTTCATAAGTTATTTTCTAAAACTTTATTTTTGGTCCACTCACCTTTTAAAGTTTTGCACCCCCAGGCAGTAGTCGTGCGTCAGTGCGCCACCACCGGGCCGAGTCCATCTTCCGCCACATCCCTTGACAATGTAGGGTCTTGTATAATTATTTTATACCTGTAATCTAATCTGTGTAGAGCTCTGATATTGCCCTAGAACACTTATCTAACTGTTATTATGTAAATTTTTGTATGCTGGCAGTTGGTGTATATTTTTATATGCATGTTTGACAGGTGTAATCTTGGGATTGGTCTAATTGCAGGGGAGACTCTGCTGAAATTTTCGGCAAAAGTCAAACCCTAGTTTTAAGTGAAGCTTAACTAGAAGGGCAATTAGGTCATTTGTGGCCTGCACTTGCTAGGTGTCGGACACGCACAGGGTCCGGCTCAAATTTCAAAGTGGAATTTGGGTCAAGTCCTGTCAACTTGGTGTCAAAGCATTGGGTTAACTTCCTGTAGACTCCGCACTATAGGTGCATCTCGGTTTTAAGGAATGTCAGTTCTTTAGACAGAATTATGGGCCCTAAGCGTGGTGGCACTAGGACAGCGACTAGACAGTCGTCCCGATTCCGGGAACAGAATCCCTCGCTCGAGCTAGAGGAATTTCCTATTTTCGCACCGGTACTCGAACCGGTAGAGTAGTCATTTGTTGGAGTCGTTGACTCAGGCCCTATCCAGAACTGGGCAATCCGGAGATCCTTCCCCGAGCTATGTAGATCAGGTTAAAGGGTTAGGGGTCACCGATTTTGAGGGTGATGGTGACCCAATAGTAGCCGAGGAGTGGATAGAGAGGATAGAGTGGATTAAGGAGGTGATGGCCGTTCTGCTGGATCACCGAGTAACCCTGGCCACTTTATTTTTGGCCATAGATGCTAAATATTGGTGGGAATCAATCAGGAGGAGATATCTGAACCCATCAACCATTAAATGGTTAGATTTCAGAGCAGAGTTTGATATGCAGTTCTATCCCCTTATCTATCAGAATATGAGGATGGAAGATTTCCTGCAGTTGGAACAGGGGGTAATGACCATACTGGAGTACGAAAAGAAGTTTAAGGAGTTGTCTAAGTATTGTGTTCCACTAGTAGCAGATGAAAGAAAGAAGTGTTAATTGTTCACTAGAGGCTTGAGGGCTTCCGTCAAACATATTTTGATTAATCAGCAGTTGACTAAGTTTGCAGATCTGGTTATGACGGTCTCACTGAATGAGAGCAGCCAGATGATGGTCCGAGCACGGGGTGATTCCCGTAGGCGATAGTTTGAGATGGGTGGTCCTAGTCAGGGGTCATCCAAGAGGGGGCAGTTTTAGTTCTGGATCATCTAGTGACCGCAGTTATGAAGGTTTTCGACTTGGAGTTTGTTCTAATGGAGTATCAAGCTAGAGTGGTAGTTCTGGGAACCGCTCTGGAGGTGGTGCAGCTAGAGGTGCTGAGAGACGTATTTCCTGGAGGCAAATCTAATTTTCCCTGGATATGGTGGACTTAGATGTCATTTTGGGGATGGATTGGTTAGCCAAGCACTATGCCTTCGTAGGTTGTTTTCGGAAAGAGATCATGTTCCGTAGTCCCAGACGACCTGAGGGGACGTTTTGGTGAGCACTGAGTCCTTTCATCTTACCTCATTTCAGCTATGATGGCAAGATAGTTGCTCAAGAAAGGATGTTAAGGATATTTGGCTCACATTATCGTTACCCGAGATAATGGATTAAGGTTGAAGGATATTCCAGTGGTACAGGAATTGCCATATGTACTTTTGGAGGATCTCAAGGTTTACCACCTCATCAAGAGATGGAGTTTACTATTGAGCTCGTTCCGGGTACGAACCCCATTTCTTAGGCGTTGTACAGGATAACACTAGCAGATTTAAGGAACTTAAAGACTCAGTTACAGGAGCTGGTGGATAAGGGTTTCACCCGACCTAGTTTTCACCATGCGGCGCTCCAGTGTTATTTGCTAAGAAGAAGAATAGCACCATGAGATTGTGTATTGACTACAGGCAACTAAATAAGGTCAAGGTGCAAAACAAGTATCCGTTGTCACGTAGTGATGACCTGTTTGATCAGTTGAAGGGTGCCCAGGTCTTTTCTAAGATTGACTTGAGATCTGGATATCATCAGCTACGCATTAGAGAGGAGGATGTGCCTAAGACAGCTTTTCGGACGAGGTATGGGCACTATGAGTTCCTGGTGATGCCATTTGGATTAACTAGCGTGCCAGCTGCGTCTATGGATCTCATGAACAGAGTGTTCCGATGTTGGATCGCTGTGTGATTGTGTTCATAGACGACATCTTGATTTACTCTAAAAGTCAAAAGGTGCACTTGAAGCATTTGGAAGTTGTGTTGAAGACCTTGAGACGGAGACAATTGTATGCCAAGTTCAGCAAGTGTCAGTTTTGGTTGGACAGAGTGAGCTTCTTGGGGCACGTGATTTCTGCAGTGGATATTTTTTGTGGATCCCCAGAAAGTTAAGGCAGTAGTGAATGGGCCATGACCAACTAGTGTTACTGAGATATGGAGTTCCTTGGGTTAGCCAGGTATTGTCGTCGCTCCGTGGAAGGCTTCTCCACCATAGCGGCGCCTCTCACTTGTTTGACAAGGAAAGGCATCAAGTTCAAATGGTCAGATGAGTGTGAAGAGAGTTTCAATAAACTCAAAACCAAGTTGACCATCGCTTCGGTATTCGCACTACCGAACGACACGGGGAACTTCGTAATATACAGTGATGCATCCCGACAAGGATTAGGTTGTGTGCTGATGCAGCATGGTAGGGTAATCGCTTGTGCTTCTAGGCAATTTAAGAAGCATGAGTTGAAATATCCTACTCATGATTTAGAACTTGCAGCTGTAGTGTTCACTCTGAGGATTTGGCGACACTATATCTACGGGGAAACGTGCCAAATTTTTACGGATCATAAGAGTTTGAAGTACCTGTTCACTTAGAAGGAACTGAACTTGTGGCAAAGAAGATGGCTAAAATTGATTAAAGATTACGACTGTACTATTGAGCATCACCCAGGAAGAGCAAATGTAGTAGCTAATGCCCTTAGTAGGAAGTTCTCGGGATTGGTAGCTTATCTCCAAGGGAGGTATGTGCCACTGCTGATTGAGATGAGAAAATTGAGAGTTGGGCTAGGTATGGATGATCAAGGAGCACTGTTAACTACTCTCTACGTGAAACCAGTGCTAGTTGAGCGAATAATTGAAGCCCAGTCTCAAGATCCGTTAGTCTGTACACTGAGATTATAGGTTGAGAAGAGCGACAAGACGGATTACTCAGTAAGGAATGATAGGACTTTGATGGTAGGAACAAGATTGTATGTTCCTGAGGATGTGACATAAAAAGGGGAAATCCTTAAGAAGGCTCCCTGTTCAGCTTTTGCCATGCACCCAAGTGGCACTAAGATGTATTTTACTATGAGGGAATATAATGGGTGGCCATTCAAGAAGAAAGAGATAGCAGAGTACGTCAGTAAGTGCCTAGATTGTCAGCAAGTCATGGCAGAGCGGCAGAAATCATTTGATTTGCTGCTGCCACTTCCAATTCCTGAGTGGAAGTGGGAGCACTTCACTATGGATTCTGTGTTCTAACTTCCTCGGACAGAGGACAAGTATGATGAAGTGGGGGTAATTGTGGATCGACTCACTAAGTCAGCTCACTTTCTGTCGGTGAGAGCGAACTATACTTTGAACAAAGTTGGCCAAGATTTTTATAGATGAGATTGTGAGACTTCATGGGGTACCAATATCCATTGTTTCCGATAGAGTTCCTCGGTTCGCGTCCCATTTTTGGACGAAGTCGCATGAGGCATTTGGGACCCAGCTGCGGTTCAATACTGCATTACACCCCTAGACAGATGGTCAATATGAGAGGATGAGTCAAACTTTAGAAGATATGTTGAGAGCATGCGCATTGCAGTTTCAGGGTAACTGGGATGAGAAATTGCCACTCATGGAGTTTGCCTATAATAACGGTTTTCTGGAGAGTATGGGAATGTCACCATTTGATGCCTTGTACGGGAAACAGGGTAGAACGCCTTTGTAGTGGGATGAAGTGGGCGAGCACAGGTTACAGGTATCTGAGGATGTTGAAAGGACAAAGAAACATGTAGAAATAATAAGAGAAAGGCTCAAGGTGGCCTAGGAAAGACAAAAGAGTTATGCATATACCAAGAGGAAAAATCTGCAGTTTGAGTTTGGTGATTAGGTATTTCCGAAATTATCGCCTTGGAAAGGCGTAGTGAGAACGTGTGGGCCCAGTAGCTTACAGATTGGACTTGCCAGCAGATCTTTCCCGTCTACACAATGTATTCCATGTGTCCGTGCTCCAGAAGTATATTTCAGACCCATCCCATGTCTTGGAAGAGTAATCCTTAGAGTTGAAGGATGATCTAAGCTGTGTGGAGCAGTCGGCTCAGATTCTGGATTGGAAGATGCAAGTGCTTCGATCCAGAGATTCCACTAGCGAAGGTATTGTGGAGGAGTCACGACATGGAAGAGGCCACATGGGAACCCGAAGAGTGTGCGGGCCCAGTATCCTTAACTTTCGAGTGACAGATACGTAAATTTCGAGGATGAAATTTTCATAAGGGGGGTAGATTGTAACAACCCAAACCTTAATTATTATTTAACTATTAATTTAATGAAGGAAAAGACTAAACTATCCTCGGAGTAATTTATTAGGATTTAAGTTGACTTTTTTACTAGGAAAGAATTTGGAAAATCCGCTTGTACCGTTGTGTAGAGCACGACAAGACGAGTCCGTAGACACGTAATGGACTCGAATCGGACTCGTAACGAAGAAATTACGAGCAAAATACTGAAAAAGGACAAAAGAGTAATTTTCGAAAAATCAGATTTTTAAAATCAATTACCCCTTTCTCTCTCCTCATTCTCTTCTTCCTCGTGCAATCCCCCATACTCGTTACTGTTCACTCGAACCAGCCCCAAGCCACCCAACCACCACCTTCGACGCCGGCCAGCCCCAGACCTAACCGGCCAAAGCCCGCCACGGAACCCCAGCCCATCTCGCCGCTAGTAGCCACCAGAATAGTTTTATAAGTAGTTTTATAAACTTTAATCTTTTTCAGAATTATATATATATATATATATATATATATATATATATATACATTTATTTTAAGCCACCATAGGTACCCAAGGTTGCCTTCAGTATAATAAATGTTGCCTCGGAAATAAAGTTGCCTTCGGAATAATATTATGTTGCCTTTGGTATTATTGATGTCGACGGACATCCAGTTGCCTTCGGGTAGGTCAGCATGCTTGACACAGCCCCACGAGTCTCGGGGACGCTCGAACCGTGTGGTGCTAGGATTGTGGATCAGGCCGACCAAGTGTCCCCTGAATCTGCTAGGATTGAGGCTCGGGTGACTTGTGTTTCCCGAGGTCTGCTAGGACATGTCACTCCGGTGGCACAAGTAGGGAATTGACGGATTATAGAGGAATTGACGGAAATTAAAGGAATTGACGAATTATAAGGAATTGACGGATTGTTAAATGGGTACACCTAGGTGGTAGACTAAAGTTGATTTCAATGCTTTCGAGTAATTAATGTTTAATTAAATGTGTGATTGATTATATATATATATATATATATATATATACGATTGCATTGATTCCAGTACGAGTTATATATAAAAAGAAATGATTTAGTTTTATAACTGATTTTACAGAGGGGTTAGTACGTTCATAAGTTATTTTCTAAAACTTTATTTTTGGTCCACTCACCTTTTAATGTTTTACGCCCCCAGGCAGTAGTCGTGCGTCAGTGCGCCACCACCGGGCCGAGTCCATCTTCCGCCACATCCCTTGACAATGTAGGGTCTTGTATAATTATTTTATACCTGTAATCTAATCTGTGTAGAGCTCTGATATTGCCCTAGAACACTCATCTAACTGTTAGTATGTAAATTTTTGTATGCTGGCAGTAGGTGTATATTTTTATATGCATGTTTAACAGGTGTAATCTTGGGATTGGTCTAATTGCAGGGGAGACTCTGCTGAAATTTTCTGCAAAAGTCAAACCCCAGTTTTAAGTGAAGCTTAACTAGAAGGGCAGTTAGGTCATTTGTGGCCGGCACTTGCCAGGTGTCGGACACGCACAGGGTCTGGCTCAGATTTCAAAGTGGAATTTGGGTCGGGTCCTGTCAGTACAAGTGAGAGTCTAAACTCACACATAAAACTAAAATGTCATGGTGATTCGAACCTGAAACCTCTAGTTTGTAAGATAAATTCTCCTCGGCCATGTATAAGAGCCCGTTGGGGTTGACATGTGTGTGACCTGTCATTGAGACTCAAATTATGTGTTCCTTGCATTACTGTTCAATAAAAGCTGGATTGGATAATGACCAGTTTTTGTTTATAAAAAAAATTTGTCTCCAATACGACCAATTTTACTAATGGAGAAAAGATATAGAGATGGGAGCGGATCCCCAAACCAAATCAAAACTAAACTAATCCAATAGGTTTCAAGTGTTTTTAGCTAAATTTTAATAAATAAAAAATAGAGAGCATAGTTGTAAATGTTCTTAAGAACACAAGAACACACAGCAGAATACTCATTCATTCACCAATCAAATCTCAAGCCCTTGGAAACCAAGAAGATGACTAAGTGACAACCTAGGCACTGTTCGGTTCATTTTTAAACATGATTTATCATGTTATTCACCAATTATTTTGAGTTAGTTCTTGACATTTTATAGCTTTTTACTTCCTTTTTGTGTTTTCTTAGATTTTACCTTGGTTGTAATGAAAATGAGCTAAAAGTGCATTATTGGTTATAAATTCTGATTTTGTTCATTTTCGTAGGTCAACTTCTTGGCCTTGGATCAGCATGCTCTGGTGCTTGGATGAGGTGAAGATCTTCATGAAACTTGTTCCAATGGATGTTAACTACAACATATCCGAATTTGAGCTCCATTGGACAAGTGTAGCCTATCCAACTGATCTAACAATTGATGCTGGCTCTGGAATTCCGTTTTGGGCAAGTGTTACCTCCACTTGGTGTGATCTTACTTCTACTTGTTACCATGCCTTTTGGTAACATTAATTTACTTTAGTTAAGTGGAATTTTCTGAGACAAAGAGCATATTTGTGAGGAAAAAACCCCATCATGGCAAGGAGACAAAGTTTGAAGCTTTAACAAAAGGTGGAGTTTTATATATTAAAAGTGAGCTGGAAATGATGGGCAAAAAGAGAATGAATGTGCAATGTGCAATTCATTCTATCATTCCATAATTTGCAGAGATTTTTGAGAGCTGAGAACTAGAGAGCTCAAGGAGGAAGACAAGGGCAACATCAAAGCAAGAAGTGGAAGAGATTTCCACCATTGAAGACCTCACTACTACAAAAATCAAAATAGACGACGGTAATCCACCATCGTGTATTCGGTTTTTCAACCGTCGTAAAATCGAGCGACATCTTTTGATGCATAAAACCACGACTGTAAATCCCCGTCGTCTATTATTTGTAAAGATGACGCTTTTACTCAAAACCGTCGTCTATTATATGTAAATAGACGACGCTTTTACTCAAAACCGTCGTCTATTATTAAGTAAAGATGACGGCTTTTTTATAAAAAGGGTCGTCTATTATGAAGTAAAGACAACCCTTTTCGTATAAAAAGGGTCGTCTATTATATGTAAAGACGACGGTTTTTTTATAAAAAGGGTCGTCTATTATGAAGTAAAGACGACCCTTTTCATATAAAAAGGGTCGTCTATTATATGTAAAGACGACGGTTTTTTTTTATAAAAAGGGTCGTCTATTATTAAGTAAAGAACTATGTTTTATTATATCCAAAGACGTCGGTTTTTTTAAAAAGCCATCATCTATTAAATGTGAAGACGACGATTTCTTGAAATATTGTCGTCTATTAACTCTAAGACAATGATATTTTTAGTAAAACCGTCGTTGATTGTATATAAAAAGACGTTATGGTGTTAAAAGAGGTCATTGATAATATATACAGATGACGGTTTTTCCAATAAAACCATCGTTTTATTATCTTTAGTTTTTTGAAGAGTCAATAGTTATTACATAGTCAACCAATCTTTATTCTATTACATACATACTTCCTACCTATAATTAGAAATAACGGAGCTCACAAATTCTACTAATTTGATTTTAACTTCATCAATTTGTTCTTGGATTGACTTAGCTCTGCCTTCTTGCACATTTTCCAAGTTGTTGGTGTCGGAAAAGGAAAGACCTGCACGAAAGAGACCCCAATACTCTTAAACATAAACTTGTTTAGCAGTAACCTAACCTTAGCAAAAAGATCTATGCAGCTCTAGAATGACAGCAGAACACAATTGGCATAATTGGCAAAGTACCTGTTCTTGTGGTGGCACCATAACAAATGAAAAATCAGAGATTCAGAAAATTAACAATGAAATTCCAAAATAATTAAAGTAAACAACAAAAACAAAAAGTATTTTAGACCTGATGATGTTGTCGGTCCAAAAACAAACGGATCTAGTGAGGGATGGGTATGTTTTACCTCATCTTCTTCGTCAGCTTCTTCTTGATTACGAAGGCCTTGTGGGACGGCTGTGCATATTTATAAAAAACCCAAATGAGAAACTCACTTAAATCCCACGAAATTAGCACAATACATGAACAAACATATATATATATATATATATATATATATATATATATATATATATATATAGACCGATTTCCATAAGTCTTTCTAGATCGAGTCGCTGAGTTTGATGAGCGAGTTGAGTGCCTGAGAGCGAGATCTTCTTTGAAGAAAGTGAAGGTCGAGATCTTTCAAATCAAACCTTTCAACCAGCTTTGATTCTCAAATACAGAACCTCCCTCTACATCTTATGGATCTGCGAAGACCTCAATCTCTCAACTCCTTCATTGATATCGATTTTTTGATGATTTTGTAGAGAGTTTCATGAGGGTGTTTTAGAGAGTGTAGGAGGGTTTCAAGGAGGGAGAGATAAGGTTTTCAGAGACAGGGGAAAATCTGAAAATTTGTCGAGCGCGAATTCACTTAAGTAGCCTTCTTTTAGCGCGTTTTAAAAGACAACGCTTGTTAATGAGAGATAAGGTTTTCAAAGACGGGTGAAAATTTGAAAATTTGTCGAGCGTGAATTCATTTAAGCGGCCATTTTTTAGCGTGTTTTAAAAGACGACGCTTTTTAAAAAAAAACCGTCATCTTAACATATAATAGACGACCCTTTTTTTAAAAAACCGTCATCTTTACTTCACAATAGACGACCCTTTTCATATAAAAAGGGTCGTCTTTACTTAATAATAGACGACGGTTTTTATATAAAAAGGGTCGTCTTTACTTCATAATAGACAACCATTTTCATATAAAAACCGTCGTCTTTACATATAATAGACGACTCTTTTTTTATTTATACTTTCATTAAATACAACATAAGATTTGGTGGTATCCACTAGTGTAAATATTTTAAATCGAAGATCAAATTGAGTCATTGTATTCATATAGGGTCAAGGAGTGTAGCTGTAAAAAATCATCAAAATCGGAGTTAAAATAACCGTTAAATCTTGATTTTTCGTTTATAACCGTCGAAATGTTTTGTCCCGTTACTTGATCTCTGATTTTTTTTTTCCGATTTTTGGCGTATATGATCTCGATGTGTAAACAAACAAGTTTGACGGTTGGATTGATAGAATTAGTTTCGTAGAATGCGTATGCCATCAAAACAATATATTCACTAACAATTAAGAGTTTATTTATACTTTTATTAAATATAACATAAGATTTTGTGGTATCCACTAGTGTAAATATTTTAAATTAACGATCGAATTGGTTCATTGTATTCATATAGGGTCAAGGAGTGTAGCTGTAAAAAATCATCAAAATCAGAGTTGAAATAACCGTTTAATCGTGATTTTTCGTTTATAACCGTCGAAACGTTTTGTCCTATTACTTAACCTCTGAATGTTTATTTTTTCCGAGTTTTGGCGTATACGATCTCGAAATGTAAACAAACAAATTTGACGGTTGGATTGTTGAAACTAGTTTCGTAGAATGCGTATACCATCAAAACAATATATTCACTAACAATTAAGAGTTTATTTATACTTTTATTAAATATAACATAAGATTTTGTGGTATCCACTAGTGTAAATATTTTAAATTGACGATCGAATGCAGTCATTGTATTCATATAGGGTCAAGGAGTGTAGCTGAAAAAAATCATCAAAATCAGAGTTGAAATAACCGTTAAATCTTGATTTTTCGTTTATAACCGTCGAAATGTTTTGTCCCGTTACTTGATCTCTGATTTATTTATTTTTTCCTATTTTTGGCGTATATGATCACGATGTGTAAACAAACAAGTTTGACGGTTGGATCGTTGAAACTAGTTTCGTAGAATGCGTATGCTATCAAAACAATATATTCACTAACAATTAAGAGTTTATTTATACTTTCATTAAATATAACATAAGATTTTGTGGTATCCACTAGTGTAAATATTTTAAATTGACGATTGAATGCAGTCATTGTATTCATATAGGGTCAAGGAGTGTAGCTGTAAAAAATCATCAAAATCAGAGTTGAAATAACCGTTAAATCTTGATTTTTCATTTATAACGGTCGAAATGTTTTGTCCCGTTATTTGATCTCTGATTTTTTTTTTTTCGATTTTTGGCGTATATGATCACGATATGTAAACAAACAAGTTTGATGGTTGGATCGTTGAAACTAGTTTCGTAGAATGCGTATGCTATCAAAACAATATATTCACTAACAATTAAGAGTTTATTTATACTTTCATTAAATATAACATAAGATTTTGTGGTATCCACTAGTGTAAATATTTTAAATTGACGATCGAATGCAGTCATTGTATTCATATAGGGTCAAGGAGTGTAGCTGTAAAAAATCATCAAAATCAGAGTTGAAATAACCGTTAAATCTTGATTTTTCGTTTATAACGGTCGAAATGTTTTGTCCCGTTACTTGATCTCTGATTTTTTTTTTTTTTCGATTTTTGGCGTATATGATCACGATATGTAAACAAACAAGTTTGATGGTTGGATCGTTGAAACTAGTTTTATAGAATGCGTATGCCATCAAAACAATATATTCACTAACAATTAAGAGTTTATTTATACTTTCATTAAATATAACATAAGATTTTGTGGTATCCACTAGTGTAAATATTTTAAATTGACGATCGAATGCAGTCATTGTATTCATATAGGGTCAAGGAGTATAGCTGTAAAAAATCATCAAAATCAGAGTTGAAATAACCGTTAAATCTTGTTTTTAAAAAACCGTCATCTTTACTTCACAATAGACGACCCTTTTTAAAAACAAACCGTCATCTTTACATATAATAGACGACCCTTTTTTAAAAAATCGTCATCTTTACTTCATAATAGACGACCTTCTTTTAAAAAAACCATCATCTTTACTTCATAATAGACGACCATTTTCATATAAAAAGGGTCGTCTTCACTTCATAATAGACGACCCTTTTTATAAAAAAACTGTCGTCTTTACATATAATAGACGACCCTTTTTATATGAAAAGGGTCGTCTTTACTTCATAATAGACGACCATTTTCATATAAAAAGAGTCGTCTTTACTTCATAATAGACGACCCTTTTTATAAAAAAAACCGTCGTCTTTACATATAATAGACGACTTTTTTTATATGAAAAGGGTCGTCTTTACTTCATAATAGACGACCATTTTTATATAAAAAGGGTCGTCTTTACTTCATAATGGACGACCCTTTTTATAAAAAAAATCGTCGTCTTTACATATAATAGACGACCCTTTTTATATGAAAAGGGTCGTCTTTACTTCATAATAGACGACCATTTTGCATATAAAAAGGGTCGTCTTTACTTCATAATAGACGACCATTTTCATATAAAAAGGGTCGTCTTTACTTCACAATAGACAACCCTTTTTATAAAAAAACCGTCGTCTTTACATATAATAGACGACCCTTTTTATATAAAAAGGGTCGTCTTTACTTCATAATAGACGACCATTTTGCATATAAAAAGGGTCGTCTTTACTTCATAATAGACGACTCTTTTTATAAAAAAACCGTCGTCTTCACATATAATAGACGACCCTTTTTATATGAAAAGGGTCGTCTTTACTTCATAATAGACGACCATTTTGCATATAAAAAGGGTCGTCTTTACTTCATAATAGACGACCATTTTCATGTAAAAAGGGTTGTCTTTACTTCATAATAGACGACCCTTTTTATAAAAAAACCGTCGTCTTTACATATAATAGACGACCCTTTTTATATGAAAAGGGTCGTCTTTACTTCATAATAGACGACCATTTTGCATATAAAAAGAGTCGTCTTTACTTCATAATAGACGACCCTTTTTATAAAAAAACCGTCGTCTTTACATATAATAGACGACTTTTTTTATATGAAAAGGATCGTCTTTACTTCATAATAGACGACCATTTTTATATAAAAAGGGTCGTCTTTACTTCATAATAGACGACCTTTTTTATAAAAAAAATCGTCGTCTTTACATATAATAGACGACCCTTTTTATATGAAAAGGGTCGTCTTTACTTCATAATAGACGACCATTTTGCATATAAAAAAGGTCGTCTTTACTTCATAAGAGACGACCATTTTCATATAAAAATGGTCGTCTTTACTTCACAATAGACGACCCTTTTTATAAAAAAACGGTCGTCTTTACATATAATAGACGACCCTTTTTATATAAAAAGGGTCGTCTTTACTTCATAATAGACGACCATTTTCATATAAAAAGGGTCGTCTTTACTTCATAATAGACGACCCTTTTTATAAAAAAACCGTTGTCTTTACATATAATAGACGACCCTTTTTATATGAAAAGGGTCGTCTTTACTTCATAATAGACGACCATTTTGCATATAAAAAGGGTCGTCTTTACTTCATAATAGACGACCATTTTCATATAAAAAGGGTCTTCTTTACTTCACAATAGACTACCCTTTTTATAAAAAACGGTCGTCTTTACATATAATAGACGACCCTTTTTATATAAAAAGGGTCGTCTTTACTTCATAATAGACGACCATTTTGCATATAAAAAGGGTCGTCTTTACTTCATAATAGAGAACCCTTTTTATAAAAAAACCGTCGTCTTTACATATAATAGATGACCCTTTTTATATGAAAAGGGTCGTCTTTACTTCATAATAGACGACCATTTTGCATATAAATAGGGTCGTCTTTACTTCATAATAGACGACCATTTTCATCTAAAAAGGGTTGTCTTTACTTCATAATAGACGACCCTTTTTATAAAAAAAACCGTCGTCTTTACATATAATAGACGACCCTTTTTATACGAAAAGGGTTGTCTTTACTTCATAATAGACGACCATTTTCATATAAAAAGGGTCGTCTTTACTTAATAATAGACGACTCTTTTTATAAAAAAACCGTCGTCTTTACTTAATAATAGACGACCCTTTTTATAAAAAAAACCGTCATCTTTACATGTAATAGACGACAGTTCTTTCAAAACAACCATGTCTTTACCAAAAAAAAGACATTTGATTTTTAAAAGACGACGCTTGTCATACCTGCTGTCGTTGTTTTTTGGTCAGATTTTAACTCTGAAGAAAAGCTTTTTAATAAGACGACGCTTTTTTATTTGTGTGCGTCGTTATAAAAAAATTGTCAACAGTATCTCCATTTTTTAGTTGTTTAAGTCACTTATCCACTACGGTTTTTTGTTACCGTCATCTTTTTAAAAACAACGACGGTTTTTTGTACCGTCGTCTTTTTCTGGTCGTCTTTTGCCCTTTTTGTAGTAGTGCCTTGAGCTCCCATGTTCACAAAATCTGTAACTTTTTTCTAGTTTTGTTTTGACTTTGTATTTGAAATAAGTATGAGCAACTAAACTCCATAGCTTGGGCTTAGGTTGAAGCCCTAAACATGAATACCTTATTGTTTTGATGCTTTGAGTGTATGAATTTCTAGATGTTGTTGATGAACCCCATTCACTAATTGAATCTTATGATATGTGTTTGCTTCCTTTGCTTAATCACCTTAGGTTGTATGCATGTAGCTAAAGTTGAGAAGTTGTGTAAGATACCCAAGAACATAATTTCTAATTAGCAACAAATGATTGAACTTGTTTAAGTGAGCATCATGTGAATTGGTTTCTTGACAACAATTGATGAATTCCAATTCACCAAATTAATCTATCCTTGATGTGTGTTTTCCTTGATTGATTACCTTTGAAAGCATGCTTCTTGAGGTTGTTGGGATTATGTGTATCTTCATGTTTTCCTAAGCAATAAATGGATGGAGTAAGAACCATCCATGTGAATTTGTTTCTTGAATGCCTAATGTAAACACCATGCTATTAGGATTCTTGTGATGTTCATATTCTCTTTGAACTTAATGGGTTTTCCTTGTAATTGAATCGAAGTACGAACCATACCTAGGTTCGGTTATGGGGAGGGCACAAGTATTGTAGCACGAACCATGCACTTTACGTATATTAGAGAGAATCAATGCGTCTTGAGCCACGACCCATGGTCTTGATTGCGAACATCTTCATCAACACGTTTAGAGTTCATCACTTGAGTATCCATGAACATGGGTAGAATTGTTTAGGGTGGATTCCGAAATCCTAGTGTTTGTTACTTGGTACTTTCACATTTTGATAATTCATCTCTGCCATTTTCATTTAAATTCAAAGTTTATTTACTTTCATGCATTAGAATTAGGTCACTTGAACCAAATCCAACCACCCCCCCCCCCCCCCCCCCCCCAAATTGTGTGTGTGTGTGTGTGTGTGTTTGACACGTTATGTGTCTTTGTCACTGATTTTATTTGTTTCTGTAATTGTTTTGGACTTTTGGTCCGCGTTGTGTTCTTGTATTTTCTGTGTTGAATCCAACCGCATAAAGAACTTGAAATTTGGATAAACGGTTGGAAAGTTATAGGTCAAAATCTGGACAGAGGTCGAAACTGAAAACAGAGAAAACGACTGGTCGCCGGTATCCAACGACCGGTCGCGCGCCGCGCAAATTCAAGTTTCGATTCTGTGTAAAAACGACCGGTCGCCAGACACTGTTCACGCACTGTTCACAGATGATACAGTGGTGATAAAAGGGTGATAGAAAGTGCTGTTTGTGTTTTTCTTTAGTTTTCTTGTTTTGTTTCTTTTCTTTTACCTTCCTTTATTCATTTTTAGTTTCCAATTTGTACTGTGTTTGTGTGTTTTGAAAAATTAGTGTGATAATAGAAACAATCAGATGATAACTAGTCAACCAGCAAGAACAGAACACCAGCAAATTGGTTACCTAGATTTGGTGTGATAATGTGCCCTCTCTTGCTATGGCTTCCAATCCTGTGTTTCATTCTCGAACCAAACATTTAGAGGTTGATTATCACTAAGTTCAAGAGAAGGTGGTTCGGGGAGAATTGCTTGTTCATTTTGTTTGTTCACAAGATCATATTGCTGATCTTTTTACCAAAGGGCTGTATACTGTGCGGTTCAAATACTTGGTGTCCAAGCTTCCCGTTGTTTCTCATCCTCTTAGCTTGTGGGGGGATGTTAGACAAAGCTTATCTGCTTGTTCAAATTCAAATTCTGTAACGGGTGTGGAGAAGGAGTCTTAGTCTGTATGAACTTCTTTAGTTGTAATATGATATGGTTTTTATTTGTATTTCAAATGTGTAGTTTTGGCTCCCACTTATATAGGGATACGATGTAATCTTTGTAACTAATACATTTGTTTTGCTAATATAAATAGTTGTTCCATCATGTTGATGGATACAAGCTCATCATACTATTCTTGAGTTCTCTATTGTTTTACAAACCCTAGATGAGAGGATGGGAAGGTTTTGCAGTATGGTTGAATGATTTTGGGAAGGAGGCAATTCGGACTCATGAAAACATTTTTCTCTACTACAATCTACTTGTTTTAATTCTAAACATATCTATTAAAATTCATCCAAAGGTTAAAAACGTGACACCACACCCACATATTTCATATACCAAGACATACTGTAAGGCATATTTGATAAGGGTAAAATGCTCTTTTGTTTCAAGTTGGGAAACACAGGTTAAAATTCTAGGTAACATGAAGTAAGTTGCAGGCCCAATCCTTATTCACGTTTATTATATTAACAGGCGAACAAAAGAAAATTTAAGAGTTCATTTAAAACCCTAAGGATAAGACAAAAGAAAAACCATGTTGCCGCCTTCTTGTGGGTCAGTGGCCTCCCTCCTTCCCTCCCCTTCCTCCACTCCCCCTCCCAGTTCTTCCACTCAGCTCTCCATTTTTTGTATTTTTTGTTTTGCGGCGTGGAATCAGTTGTTGTTGTGATAGTCGTCGTCTTTTGGCCCATGTACATGGCTACCACAAGGACTTGGCTCCAATTCTCAGCTTTGACATGGGTTTGGAGTCACAAGGCGGGGATGTTACTGGGCTGTGTAGGGTTTGGGTTTAGCTAGTATGGTGCTATGGCTCTATTTGATTTACATGAAAAAATTTATTGCCTCATAAAAAATAGGTAGTAAACTAGCAAAACAATGAAATCCTGACATGTTTTATTACGTTGTGGTCAACAATGCTCCTTGTCGTATTTCTTTCATGTGTTATGTTGCCTTAAAAGCAGTGATTCTAGAGTTAGTTGCTTGGTAGCCACAACAAACTTGAGGTTTATTTGTTTAATGAAATGCAGGAGGTGAAAAGAATTGTAGTTTTACCCTCGAGAGTGGGAGCTTTCAATAAATAGGGTATTAGACCCCATGAACTATTTACCTGTCGGCGAGTATATCCTATTCTATTTGGGTTTTATTTATTTTTTCCTTTTGTATAGATATTATGTAATTAGGATTCCACTTATTTCCTAATTAAACCCTACTAGGGTTTGTAACCTTGTATTATAAATACCTCCGTTCGGAGAATGAAATATATCTGAAAATATTCTACCCATATTGTTTGACTTGGCATCAGAGCCGACTTTCTGGTGACCTGTGTGTGTTGTGCCCACCCGTGTTCTACTCTGTGCCCTAATTTCTTTTAGGGTTCTTGTACCCGTGCCTGTGCTGTGTTTATCATCTCTACTTCGTGTTGTGTTTGTTTCCGCTGCTATCATTGGTGATGATTCCAAGGTTGTGATTGGTACTAGTGCTTCTACACCGAAGGAGGCACGTCCCTCGCGTGATTTCTCTACCCCGATTACGTCTGACAAATTGGATGGCTCCAATTATGCCTCTTGGTCTCGTGGTGCGCGTATTACGATTACTAGTCGTCGTATGGCAAGTTGGATCAATGGGAAGAAGCCTGCTCCGTCTCAAGATTCCGCTGCCTATGCCGAATGGGAAGAAGATAATTGTCTGGTGCAGTCATGGCTTCTCAATTCCATGACTAAACCAGTTCGTGCCTTGTTCGAACATGGTGATACTACTTTTGATATATGGGAGGCTGCTCGGAAGACCTCTACTGTGACTCAGAATAGTTCTCGTTTGTTTCAACTTCGACGGCAATCCATACTTATAGGTCAGAATGGTGAATCTGTGAAAGTGTTCTATGAAAAACTTCATGCTATCTGGCAAGAGATTGATTGTCTGTGTCCGTATGAGTTTAGTTGTTCTACTGATGGGGCTCGTCGTCTGAAAGAAATTGAAGCCGATCGAGTTTATGATTTTCTTGGCGGGCTTGATCCACTGTATGATGGTGTTCGTAGCCGTATTCTTGCTCTTAGTCCTGTTCCACCTCTTCTCGAAGCCTATGCCATGGTCATGGAGGAAGATACCCGTCAGTCCGCTATGCTTGGAGGAGGATTGCTGGCTCTCAAGGTTGACCCAGCACATCAACGACCGGTCGCCCCGCACGAAGCGACCGGTCGCTCTCCGTCCAGAGAGTTTGGATCTTCTGCTGGGTCTCGTCCTTCTACCTCTACCTCTAGCTCTCTTGAAGGTCCGCCTAAGTGCCGCCATTGTAATGGGAATCATTACTCTGAAAAGTGTTTTAAGGAGCATGGTTACCCTGATTGGTTTGCTGACTACAAAGCTCGTATGTATGGCCCCAAGGCCACTCACACTGTGACTCCTGATGAGGCCCGTCCTCCGACTCCATCTGCAAATCTGTGTGCTTTCGATACTATGCCAGGTATGAGTTCTACTACTTGGATAATTGACACTGGTGCTTCTGATCATATGACTTATAATGATAATATGTTTGATGAGTTGTCGCATAACCCTCGTGACCCCTATATTACTAGTGCTAATGGTTTACCTTCCCCAGTTACCGGTGAAGGTACCATCCATCTCACTCCTTCTTTACCTCTGTCTCATGCACTCTTGGTTCCCAATATTCATTGCAATTTGTTATCTGTTGGGCGTTTACTTGATACACTTAACGCTTCTGCTACCTTCTATTCTACCCATTGTTTTTTCCAGGATCTCAAGACTCACGAGAGGATTGGGCATGATAAACAGATTGGGGGGTTGTATTACATATAGTTGCCGGCTGCAGCAGTTCGTGGTTGTGTCGCTAATAAAGCTTCGAGTGGCAATGTCAAAGACAAACAACATATTTGGTTATGGCTTCGTCGCTTAGGACATCCGTCGTTTGGTTATCTTAAACATTTGTTTCCTTCGTTATTTAGTTCGTGTGATGAGTCTAGTTTCAAATGTGAGACTTGTGTAATGGCCAAGAGCCACCGTACTTTTTTTCCCTTAAGTAATAATAAAGTTGCTTTGCCTTTTGAGTTAGTACATTCTGATGTCTGGGGTCCTGCTCGTGTGACTTCTCATGGTTTTCGTTGGTTTGTTACGTTTATTGATGACTGCACTCGCTTAACATGGGTGTATTTGATGAAGACTAAACATGATGTTGCCTCTATTCTTCCTGATTTTTGTGCTATGGTGTCTACTCGGTTCCATGCTCGTGTTAAAGTATTTCGGACTGATAATGGCGGTGATTATGTGAATCATACCTTGACCTAGTTCTTTCGTGATCAAGGTATCATTCACCAAAGCGCATGTATTAGAGGGTTTCGTTCTTCCATGCACCCAGTGATAGCCGTGGATGGCACTCATTTAAAATCCAAGTACAAGGGTGTTATGTTTGTAGCAAATGCATTCGATGGTAATCGAAATATATATCCTCTTGCTTTTGGGATCGGGGATTTGGAGACGGATGCATCATGGCATTGGTTTTTCACTAAACTTCATGAAGCCATTGGTAAGTGTCCCAATCTTGTTATTATTTATGATCGCAATGTTAGCATAGAGAATGTGTGGAACAAAGTTTTTCCAACTGCGCAACATGGCATATGCTTTTATCATATGAAGGGAACATGAAACGCACTTGCAAGTTGAAAACTCGTGATCAAATACTTATGCACTTTGAGAAGGCTGCGAAATCTTATTCCATTGCTGAATTTGATTGTCATTTTCGCAAGATCAAGCGAAAGGAACATGTTGCTCAATATCTTGAAGAGGCAGGGTTACATAAGTGGTCTAGAGCTCACATGGATGGACGCCGCTACAATGTAATGACAATAAATATTGAGGAGTCAATCAACTCAGTCCTTAGGTTTGCAAGGATGATGCTAGTGGTTCATTTGATAGGGGAAATTATTAATCTCCTTGTGAAATGGTTCACCGAACGTCGTGACTTGGCTTTGAATTGCACAACAACATTGTGCCCCAATTTTGGAGAGAAGAAGTTGAGGAACAGGTTGGAGGATGCTGCAAGGATGAATGTGGTTAAAGTAAATAATGCACAGTATAATGTTTTGGATGGTTATATGGACGGGCTCGTAGATTTGACGAATAACAGTTGTAGTTGTAGAAAGTTTCAGCTTGAGCAGCTACCTTGCAAGCATGTAGTTGCAGTTTGCCGCTTCTTGAAAGTAAATGTATACTCAAAGGCTTCTCGGTATTGCACTCGGAAAACTTGGATGGATGCTTATTCGGATAGCATCTACCCGGTACAGCCTCACGGAATGTGGGATATTCCTGAAGATGTTCGAAGTCAAGTTGTGCTGCCTCCCATGGCAAGGGTCATGCCAGGCAAACGAAAGAAGATAAGAATTCCCTCGCACAGAGAGGGCACCATTAGAAGAAAGTGCTCAAGGTGTGGTTCCGCAGGCCACAATAAAAGCACCTATAAAAACAATATTCCATTGCGCAATGTATCTTAGACAATATGATTTATGTTGCTTTGGTAGGTCATGTAAACTTTACTTTTATTTGTGGTGGGTTTCGTGTTATGTTGAATGGGAATTCTTTGAAATTTATGCAATGTGCCCAAGCCAGTCCCAAAGCTGGACTCACCCGTCTGCCTGATGTGTCCAGGGACTTCAAGTTTCCCAACCTCACCCCATTCACTCCATCATGTGGCCCAATAAAATCCACCACTTGGTTGGTGACAACCACCGCCAACCCAAACTTATTTGCTAAACCCTTCAATGTCCCAGATATGTTGAAGAACATTTCATACCGCCGTTTCAAATCTGCCGTTGTTGTCTGATACTGTGGTCGGAACAATGCAGCAATGGAATGAATGACAATGAGTTTTACAGGTAGGCGGGTGTGATCAATGGCAATAAATGCTTCTATGTCTCCAAGGACATGGATGAGTTCTTGAGCATCATGAACACCACGAACATATATGTCTTCCAATGGCTGCAACCTTATTAAGTTGGGGTATGATGCATGATAAAGGTTGCCTAGTTGTTGCAATCGACGAAATGAGAAGCTAAATTCTGTGAATATGTAGACGGAGGAGCCCCCTAGTCCGCCATGTGAGGGTGGGAGCTGAGCTCGTACCGTAAGTTGGAGACAAAACTGCGTCTTCCCGGAACCACTCTCCCCTACCAATTATGTTATGGAGTTGCAGGGTATCCCACCCCCCAAGCAGTCATCTAGTATTGGGCATCCAATGGATAATTTAGGGGTTGAAAGAGGAAGGAGCATGAGGTTTTGGGGTGTCATGTTTCTGTAATTTAGGGGGGGGATGTGATGGTGCTACAAGGCATGCATTATATATATAGAGTTCATTTTGAAGGTCTGTAATGTAGGCCATCTGTCTTTTAAGGGATGTATACTTCATCCTTTTTCCAGGTTGTAATTACTTTTTTTTTTTCTTGAATTTTTGAGGACCAAATAATTTTAAAAACATTCTGATGCAGTACGTACTGTAATAGGATCATATTGTAACTCTATCATCTCTCTATTGCACTCTTATTGACATAATATTGCCATTATACGCATGTTTATTGAATATTTATTGCTGTTATATCGCCACTCAACTGGACACCGATAAACTGTATACGCACAAATACAAAAAGAGGCATGATCATTCCATAAAATCCTATTTCCAAACTTACATAATACAACAACAGGCCACCCCATGGTTACATAATACAAAAAGAGGCCACCTTATAGTTACATTTCCCTGCTGTTGACAAATTCAAAGTTTGCATACTCTTCAAGTCCGGTGACCACGACCCATGAAATTCATGACCCCGCCACAGTGATGTTGGCCTAGTTTCCTGCCGGATCCACTATTTTTGCAAACTTACGAAATAGTTCAAATCCCCTTTCCACTTGTTGTTGCTTCAACTTGGCCATTTCTTCTGATTCCTTGAATACCATAATTGTAGTGGTAGGGGCAATTTCAATTTTTCCTTTGATTGCCGTTATATGCACGAGATGCATGCGGGCATGATAACGAGAGTGAATTGTGCGCTTTTTTATGACATCCCATCTAGCTTGGCCCTCCACAATTTTTGATACTATGTCTGCATGGAGATTTTTCCAAAACATGGTATTGCCTCGACATTGCTGCATGCCATGGACCAAGTCTGCAGTGAGTGAATTGGGTGACTTCGCTTCTGTTTCAGTCTCCCCTCCTTCAATAATTGAAAGCGTTGGGTTTGGTGTGAGGTTATGGTCCATGGTCTTCGATATTTATTCTAGGCTGGTGTATGACTTAATTGGAAAAAAGGGGGACTAAATGCGATGTGAGTGAAATCAGTGGGGAAGGTAATGGCTGCAAGCAGGAGTTAATGTGATGGAAGCTTTCATTTCAAACAGCTGGGTTGATTAATATAGGTAGGTTTTAATGACTTGGAGTAACAGAGAGAGTTAGTGGAGGGAGGGATTAGGGGGAGTCATTGGCGGGATAGTATTGGGTGGGAGTTATTACCCAGTTGACTGTATGCCTTTTTGTAATATATTTCTATTTTGGATGTTCCGAACTTGGTCATTTTCCCATTATGTAATTCAAATAAGGGATTTGCCTATTTGCCTAATTGATCAACTCATTCAAATTGACCAATATGGTTATTGTCTTATTTCTCATTTTAGCAATCTCAATTCATTTCCATTTTTCCATTATTCATATTTTCCTATTTTCCATGTGTCATCCAATTATGCAATTATCCAATTATCCAATTTTTCATTATTTGTGCCTATTTTTTCCTATTTTGCAATTTCCCAAGTTTCCTTTTGTTCTATTTCCAGTTTTCCAATTTTTCAATGTTCCTATTTTCCCATTATGTAATTAAAAAAAGTTGCCTACTTTGCCTAATTGAGAAAGTAACTAAAATTGTCCAATATGGTAATTGTCTTATTTCCCATTTCCACAATTTCAATTCGTTTCCAATTTTCCTATTTTCCATGTGTCCCTGTTTCCTATTTCCATTTATCCAATTTTCAGTTTTTGTCCAATTATCCAATTGTTCTATTAACCAATTTTCTTTTTTCCAATTGCCCTATTTTCTAAGTTTCCTTTTTTTCCTATTTCCAATTTTCCAATTTTCCAATTTGTTGACTTTCCTTTTGTTCTATTTCCAATTTTGCTATTTTCCAAGTTGCCTTATTTGCTATTTTTCAATTATCCAGGTATCCAATAGTCCAATTTTCCAATTATCCAATTATCCAATTTTCAATTTTCCAATTTGCGAATTTGCCTATTTTCCAAGTGTCCTGTTTTCCTATTTCCTATTTCCTATTTCCAATTTTCCAATTTTCCTTTTTTCCAATTTTCATGTTTTCAGAGTTTCCTTTTTTTCCTTTTTCCTATTCTCCAAGTTTCCTTTTGTTCAATTTCCAATTTCCAATTTTCCAAGTTGCTTTATTTTCCAATTACCCAATTTTCCAATTTCCTATTTTCCTATTTTCCAAGTGTCCTTTTTTCCTTTTTCCAATTTTCCAATTTTCCAAGTGTCCTTTTATCCTATTTCCTACTTTCCTCTTTCCAATTTTCCTTTTTTCCTATTTCCAATTTTCCAATTTTCAAAGTTTCCATTTTTTCGTATTTCCGATTTTCCAATTTTCCAATTTTCCTTTTGTTCTATTTCCAATTTTCCAATTTTCCAAGTTTCCTTATTTCCCAATTTCCAAGTTTGCACTTTTGTACTTTTGCTATTTTGCTATTTTCCAATTTTCCAATTTCCCATTAAGGTTTGCTTTTTTTCGTTTGTAAGCCAATTTTATTGTTGTTAATGTAATGCTCTACTGCTGTAAATTACAGCCAAGGAGTTAATGGTGTAGTTTGCAATCCAGCAACATCTATTTCGATACCTAAGGTCATGTTCCAGATTGTATTCGATATTGTCCCAAATTGTATTCATGTTCATTACTTTATTGATACCTAAGGTCATCTATGGATTTCATATAACCATCAAATTGTGAATGGGTATGTTCGGATATCCGGGAATAAGGAAATTGACATCTTTGTTAAATTATGATAATGCTGTTGTCAGAGTTGTGACTGTCTTCAATTGTTTTGTAAAAGCAATGGCTCCGCACACAATAAAGAGGCAATACAATACCAATAACAGTACATTACGATCTATTTTTTGGGCAATAAACATACAATACGAACACATATACTTGACAATACAAAAACTATTTACAAAGTTACTAACTTGCCACTCAACGGTGACAATACGAGGAAGCCCTAAACATGGCACCACCTTCATACAAAAGCCATTCCTTGTCCACAAAATGGTTAGAAGCCGCTGTTACGCTGACCCAGCTGCAGCAACAGTAGCACATTCAAATGTTTACAGGTCCATGAATAGATCCATGTCCTTCGTCTTCTTCCTCGCTGCATGCACAAGGCTATGATCAGCCATTCCCAGTCCACTCCTATTCAATACCTCCCACACACCTGCAACATCTATTTCACTCCAATTGTAGTTAGGTGAGACGACCGCAGCATAATCTCGGAACATCTCGAACCCATTGTTGAAACATGCAACCATTTCATCGTTAAATTCTTCAGATTCAGTGAATTTTTGGACAGCAGCTTTCTTTGTTTCCTCCAATTTTAACTTCAACGCGTCTAACTTTGCGCTCCGACTTTTAGCTTTCATAGTTTGCTTCAGTTCTCCAGCATATGCTTTGTTGAGCTTGTTCGTCAAGTTTCCCATCACCTGGCCATGAATATCACATTTTGTTTCCCACCAATCCGTAGCCCGAGACAAATATTGGAGGTGATGCTTCACTTCAGCTATTTTCTCTAGTGGATCATTGTTGTCAGCCTCACTTCCAGATGACTTCGGATCGTTACTGGGAGTCCCAGGTGGAGATGGGAATGGCACATGCCATGGTTGGTCTCCCGGGTAAATTACAAGCTCGTTTGGAGGGACTACGTCTGACATCTTCAAGTACTGTTCACGGAGGAGACAACAAAAAGGAAATTCCACTATTGAATTTGACTATTGGAAGAGAGCAACTCACTAAAATTGAGTATTGGAAGACAACACTGAGGGTTTTCGAAACTCAAATACTGTCATGGTACATTATTGTAAACGTCTGAATTGGTAGTTTGTGAAATTAATGTAGTCATAAATTGAGACATTTTGTACTTTTGCTAAATTAGGGAAATTGGGCAAAGAGGACAAAATGAATAAATCGGAAATACAACAAGGGTCCCACACAACCAAAAGCAAACAATGTTAACGATTAGTAAAACCCACCTCTGCCGTCCCACCCACTAACTCCCGCCAAGAAAAAGACCCAACCACTCCCGCCAATAACTCCCGCCCTGAAGCCTGGATGCATCTCCTGCAAATAAAGGCTGTCACAACTAAAATTGTAAATGCCCGTGCCACTGCAGTTATGGTATTCAAGGAATTTGACGAAATGGCTGAGCTGAAGCAAAAACAACTGAAAAGCGGTTCCAAACTATTTAGGAAGTTTGCCAAAATTGTGGATGCAGAAACAAAGTGGGACATCACTGTGGGAGGGGTCATGAAATTCATGAGTGGCAGTCGCCGCCATTGAAGGGTATGCAACTCCAAATGTGTCCACAGAGAAAAGGTTTCACTGAAAAAATATTACTTTGGAGGCTATCAAATGTTCTGGACACATTCTGTATTATGTAAGTTTGGCGTGGGCTATTTTTTGTATTTTGTATTATGTAAGTTTGACGTGGCCTCTTTTTAAAATATGTATTCTGTACCGTTCAAGTGGCCTATATATTAATTTTTATGCTCTAAGTTTGAAAACTGCAGTAGCTATAATTTCGATCCATTCATTTGAGTTTCGAAGTAGAACGTAATTGCCTAACCATAGCATTTGTTTAAGTTCGGCATCCATCGGTAGATACCTTCCATATACTTTACTTTTGTACACTTCTAAAATGACATTGACAAACGAATACGTGAGCCAGTATAAAACAAGTTATAATAGGAGTATGCTTCGGAAATAATAGAGAACTGACATTGCAAAGCCAATATAAGGACAATATGAGGCCTTATAAAACCAATACATTGACACTAGAACACCAATACGTCAGTGGTTACAACCAATATACAACCAATGAAGGATGGAATGTACTGTATTTGAAAGTGTATACAATATCGTATTTGTAATAAAATCAGGGTATGAAAAAAAAAACAAATTTTGAGTAGGCCCCGACCGTTGACAATGGTCAACATAGAAATAATAAAAAACAGGGCGCAACACCACAATTTTGATACAAAGCACGACATTAACTCCATTATTCATATTTGTGCGCTCACACGGTTTTCCCTCCATTTTTTGCACATGCAAGTCAAACCCATTCAATACAAGCTGACCATTTGTACAACCCTAAATATCGCAGATCTTTAACACGAGTTCATACAGACAAAACAAGGAGATGAGTAGGAGGAGCCACCGTAGCGGTGCGGCTGAGTCAATGGGGTCTGGCTTTCACAGTCAAGACTCGACTTCAAGAGGTCGATGGGAAATGGAAGAGGCGAGTTCACTATGTTCACGCCTCTGCTACTGTGGGAACTTTGTCAAAACGCATACATCGTGGATGGTTTCTCATCCTGGAAGGAGGTTTCAAGTATGTGCAAGGGTAAGTTTATTTATCGGCTTACGATGCTGACCTTTGGGATTTTCGTGCTTTCCAATTGTGAGGCTGCGCCTCTGTGTTTAAAAACATTGTTTCCGTTTATGCAGAAGAATGGATGTACATTTTGGGAATGGGCTGACCCAGAGATGTGTGATAGATCGAAGCACATAATTCCAGGCTTGCTTAGGAAAATAAACCGACTGGAGCAAGAAGCAAACGCTGGAAAAGGCATCTTGAAAAACCCATGGTTTTGGGTCTCTGTTGTCATGTTTGGAATGGTAATTTATTTGTTGTTTGCAAAATGTAATGGGAGGTTTGTTCATCTACAGTTGGCTGGTTAATGTTGGTTAGGTTTTGGATGTAATGGAACAGGTTTGATGTAATGTAGATCGGTTATGGCAGACATGGTCCTTTTCCATTTCCTATTGTTATCCATTTGTGATTACAAAGGCATACCCAATATAGTGCACCTCTCGTATTTTGGGTACCAACTCTGATGCAGCCTCAATGGCCATAACACATATTCCCCTTGAAACATGACATAGAACTAAATAAACCACGGTGAGTGACGCCCCAAAAGTAGAAGTAAAAAACCTCCCAAAATTAGAAGTAAATAACGTGGAATAAGAGGATAGTTGAGCTTGTGATTGGGCCATATTTCCCCCTTGAACAAAACCACCAAATTATCGTTATACAATATAACAAGCCTAAACTCAAATTAATCCAACTATGAAATTAAAGAACGTTGTCACTATATCATTCTATATGTACTCAAAATGTACCGGGAGCCACTAGTCAAACTATTGATTGAATCGAGGACTTCACTTTTGATATTGAATTATCTACAATTCTGTAAATGAATTTGACATTTTGTCCATGTTGGGTTGTTTACTTTGTAATGCTGAATCCAATGTTAACCCTAGAACATAAACATGTCATCAACGGTTCGAAAGTTACAGGTACAAAAGACGACAAAGGTCGATGTTGAGTATGCAACATAGGCAGTTCATACATCTATTCCACCAACACGGCCTACAATACCCGGGTGATATTGAAGTGATACAATAGTGATAAAGATTTGATACAAAGGGAATAAAAAAGTGATATAGTCGTGATATAAGAGAGATACAAAATGCTGATTGTATTTCACTTAGGATGGTTCACCAGCATAATTCAGATGACATCACCACCCGAAGTTCTAGCTGCAACTTCAACGAAAATAGCAGAAAAATAACAAGCGTGAAATGATAGTGGGAATAATCACAACAGTCGCGATAAAGGAATGGAAACATGAGATTTTATCGCTTATCCCAAAAAAACATTAATTTGGCCGGCATTTCAACAAAAATATGGATATTTTGGTCTATGGTTGTACATAACATGTCAAGTACAAAAGGTCAAAATCTGCATTGTAAGAAAGGAAAGGTGAGTACAGCCTTGTGGTATGGAATACAAGTACTGGCGAATTACGTTAGAGATATGAACAAGTGGACCTACTACACTTTTTCTGCCATGTGTACAAAATGTCAAAAATCGTGCTATGTAATTCAACACTTCACATTAAGTTTCAGGATTTACAATATCAGGAAACAGCCTGCAACGTCTTTCACGTAGGTGTACACAATCAGTGAACTGAATACGTCTATGAACCTGGAAGGACCATGAACATAAGCACAACACATGTGCCACATCAGCATTAAAACAAAGGGGAAATAGAACATAAAAACAAGTAACAAATAATTGTAATAATTGTAATAATTGATTATATTAACCTTTCATAAAGAACATGAAACAAGTTTTGGATGACACACTTCCTCATGCCCTTCTCCACCATAATTTTTTTTTAACTCCTCCATCTCCACCTTAAAATAATGTTCCACTGAGGCAATTGTTTGGGTCAAATCCTGAATAGTCTTTTTATGTTTGTCACACACCTTCTCGTGCTTCAAACAGTTTTTGTCTACATTCTCTTCCAAGTCACGCACTCTTTTCCTAAGCCCTCGATTTGAAGTGCGTAGCTTTGCCAACTGAGATTCAGTGCTTTGTAATTGATGCTTCAAACTGTAAAAGTCAATAACAGACACTTTGCCCTGCATAAAGTTATAATGCAACAGTTAGAAAGGTTACACAATATGAGATCAATATTTCCAGCTAAGTCCTATCGTATTCTCTCAATTTTCACAACAGACTAATTATATATGACCACTTTTAATTCATTCATTGCCAAAATATTGGAAACAGCTCATGCTCACCTTAGAAGAGGAGGGAAGGGTAGCTGTTTCCTCAACTTCCGTGTCTTTTTCTTCACTGGAACTGTTGGTTTTTTCTTCCGCCTTATCCCCAACCAATTGAACAATTTCTTCATTCTTCTCATCATCACCCTAACTCCAATAAGGTTGTTGCTTCTCAACATCAGTGGGACGCAGAAGTTGCACATCAACCTCCAATTTAAACACATATAATAAATCAGTCAACTTTTGACTTTTTCCTAATCATAACATGACCCTTACGAACTGAACTAACTTCAAAGTTTTCAAAAACTTGACTCATAACCTCTCGAAAACGGGCCACCGTGTTGCTCCTCCAATGTAATATTCAAGGGATGTGCTTATTCTCTTCATGCACCGCGAAATGCAATGCTTCCAATGCTGGGAAGACTTCAAATGCCCAAATCTGTTTACAAGAATCAAACATCAATGTCTGTAAATGTATTGAAATGAACTAAAACATTGTTGGATATTTGCTCACCTGAAGAGCCAAGCCAAACCCCCTTATGTGGTACTCTCTTGGTCTCCCACTTGCCATTCTTGTCTGCCCACTCTTTCCACTTTTGTTGCTAATTTTTCTTTTTTTGGGCACTTTAACTCGTTGGTAATCAGCAGAAACTGCCCTCAAAAGTGAACCAGTTGTCATCGCATATGACACGGCGCCCCATGGATACTTGTCAAACTCTTCTAGGTCTTCAACCAACTTCAAATAGCGCATGTCAATGTTCACATGCTTTTCAGTACCCAATAGCACAAAAATGGCAAAATAGACCATTCCAAGCTTTACCGCATCCTCATCATCTGTGCAGTTGATGAAGGCAGTGTGTAGGTCCGAAAGGGTGGCAGGTTTATTGCTGCTAAAGTATTTTCGCTTCAAGGAACAGTTTTCATTTGTCACCTTCAGAATGAAAGGGAGCTTTCCGAACCTTAGGCCCGTGATGAGGCAAAAGTGTTGGGCAGTGAATTGTATCAACTTGTTACCGACAATGAATTTTACCCCATTCACCTGTGTAACAGTCTTAGGATCAGCCTTCCTCATCAACAGCCCGTGGACAATTTGTGAAGTCCACTTTAGGTCCTCTATCAGTAATAGATGACCAAAACAACTGGCCTCGAACCTCTGTAACTGTTGTGTACTCAACTTCTCCTTTATTGTTGTAATGGCGGTCTTTGCATGTGAAAGGGCTAACGGCTTTCCTTCGTACTTCTCATCCTCACGAATCATAAGCTTTGCTTTACAAGCCATTCTTGATTTCCCTGCACAACATCATACATATGGATCATTTGTTAGCCATATTTCCAACGTACATTACAGAAACTAATACTTTCATCCCATTTAAATATATGTATATACATATGACAAAACCATATATATATTTTTTCTTTTCTACTCTCCAACTCTCTCCACACTCTGCTGTTATCCACATTCCCTTTTACCAAATGTACATTCCATTCCATCCACAAACCAAATACCACCCAAGTGTAAAGATCCAGTTCATGAACCACGGATCCACTTGATACAGGGTTTGGGCGAATGGCTACAACAATTACTCCAAATGCATCAATGCCTGCTAAAATCTACTCATCACCATAGTCATATACATGTCTAGTCATATGCAATATAGTAGGACACATGCATCAAACCCATTCACTGTTTCAAACAATGAATCATCTGAATCAGAACATTTCAGACCTAAACCAATTTCAGTGAAACCCCTAAACCAATTTCTGAGAAACCCCTAAACTCTATACCCATTTCAAACAACTCACTAAACCAATTTCAGAGAAAGCCCTAAACCCTAAACCAATTTCAAACAAACCCGTAAACAATTTTCATACAAACCCATAAACCCTAAGCCGTAAGAAAATGTCGATGAACAGTACCTGTTTCAGGTAATCGATGGCATTGATCTTCGATGAACGGATTCCGCTGGGAGAGGAAGAGAGAAGAGAGAGTGAGAGCTGAGCAACGAGAGACTGAGAGCGTCAGAGCTCAGCGATGAGCGACGAGAGAGCCCAGCGACGAGCGACGAGAGAGTGAGAGCTGAGTGACCAGAGAGTGAAGAGACTGTGAGAGACGGAGCCAAAGAGAGAGCTGATTCGCGAGAGGTGATTTTCAGAAAAAGTGTTAGGTGAGCAATAACTGGACAATAATTTTATATTTACAGGTATTAGTTGTAAAAAAATTGGGGAGGGGTGGTATTTTTAGTTAAAATTATAAAAGCGGTGGCATAGAGGGCTATTTCCCAAATTTAAATAGCAAAACACTGTACCAAAACGCACTTACGACAATAAAACCATTAGATTAACCACTTACCTTTGTGTCGTTGCCTGGTCTGCCAAAATGAGCAGCGTAGTCGTACCCCCCAACTGATACGAGAGCAATGGACGAGTTAACGACGTCGTTTATGGCATAGACTCTTTGTTGAAGCAGTTGTTCGAAAAAGTCGATTTGGGTGGTCAAGTTTGATCCACTGACCAATGTATCGAAAACACCTGTCCCTCCAAATGCAATGTTCATCCCAGACTCTAGTTTGGATTTCTTCACAAATTTTCTCAATGCGTAAGGCACCGGAGATCTTATGCCCAAAAAGGAAGCTGCAATTTTGCAACACGTCAAAGAGGAACAAATAAAATAAAATTGGTTCTTTTTTGTTCTTAAGGTTTTGTTAATTAATGCAGACTTGGGTTGAGCAGTGAGTCAGGTCTTTTGCACCCAAGTTCGAATTCCCCTCTTCGTAAGTTCAATTAATTTAGAGTAGATTTTCACTTGTATCAAAAACATTTGGTTAAACAATAATTCAAGCAAATTAAAATTCATGCTCCCCTATAAAAAAAAATTATGCCAATACGATCCCAACCTAGTACTACTAACACAATTATATTTAAATTTTTTATATCTAAATGATATATGACGAATAAATTTATGTCAAATGTTTCACATGTTAGCATACTATAAAAACCAAAATTGAACTTTGCCTCCTAATTTTGCTCATTGTCGCACTTTGGTCCATGAACTTAACTACAGTTAATGGAGATAAAAATGACATTTACACCCATAAGAGCATCCATAATGGGCTCCCTAAACCACCTCTTTAGACAAATTTTAGGGAGGAATTGTAAAAATACAACTCCAACCATGCTCCCTATCCACCTCCTAAAATAGAGAGATCTCTAGGAGCTCTTAAATTATATGTGGCTCCCTATAATTTAATGCTGCTTTATTTAATGAGTATTCCAAACCTTTATTTAATGCTAACTATGTTTTATTTTATTTTTTAATAGAGATGGACCAATCAAAAAAGAGTTATAGCATTTATAACTCTCTAAACTAGAGAGCATGATTGAAGTTTTGAATTTTATAGAGAACTCCTAAAATAACGTTTATATGTTTTTAGCTAAAATTTAACTAAAAAATAGTGAGCATGATTGTGGATGCTCTAAACTAACATAAATTTTTGGAAAGAGGAAAATACTCTTGAGAAAGAAAGGAAACAAACCTATATAATTAGTGAGGACATGACCGTTCGAAAACCGGCCGGCCGACTTTCCAGGAAAAGTGATCCCATAAGGTTCCTTCCATGAAGGAGCCACAGATTTTCTGATATTCCCAGTATCAACATACGAGTCCCCGAAGACGAAAAGATTCAGAGAGCCATGACTGTTGCGCTGATGAAGGTGATGATGAGCTTCAAGAAATTCTGCCACTATATATCAAAAGCAATAAAAGGAACAAATAAATACAATTTTATTTTATCTACAAAAAAATGTAAAGGCTGATATCAAGAACATACATATTTAGTTATGAAGAACTAACCTGTAAAAGTGGCGATGTATAAAAGGAAGAGACAAGAAGAGGCGATGGTGGTTTGCTTCTCCATTTGAAAGCAGAGATTTTGGGTGAAAGACACTGGCGTTCTTATATATATATATATACAGAGAGCTTCCATTGAGGGATACCTCAAATAAACTTATTTGAGGGACACCCCTTGTAGGCCCCACTCCGGATTGTATTTCATTAATCCAAACCGTCTATTTTGTAGATACTCATTCAAAGATCATCTCTACAAAAAATCACTTGAATCCGATATCATTTGACCACTCAATTGTGTTATTGAAATTTGAGTACTTTCTTGATGCACCGTTGTTCGTTGATTTTGTAGGACACAATTGGATATCGAAACGGTTTCCGATTTGTCTAATTTTTTGTAAGGATGATCTATGAATGAAGACCTAAAAAATAGACAGTTTGGATCATTGAGAAAAAAATTGTAGGGTACCCTAAATGGCGTCCCTCAAGTAAAATTATTTTAGGGATCCCTCAATAGAAGGGGACTGTATATATATATATATATATATATATATATATAGGCATGATACAATGTACCCTACTTAATAGAAATAGGTTTTACAGCTCAGAAAAGGAAAAGAAAAAAACGGATTTGTTTTTTGTTTGAATATTTATTAATTTTGGTGACTTTTAATAGTGTCATTTTCATTTTCCGTTCTATAAAAGATGGAAAACATTTATGACATCCAACAATTTCGTTGCAGCACTTGGAAAGTTTTTTACGTATCTTTTCTCATTTCATATTTTCTCGACATTACTATATAATTCTATAAATAAACTTACTTCAAAGCCTAGCAATTATTGTCATTTTTTTAAATCCAATTTTGCTCACTCCTTAATTATTCTGATGTAGCTTAGGGTTTAAACCCTAAAAATATTTATAATGTACCTCACCCTAAACCCTAAAACACTACTGTACTTGGATGGGCCTCAGTGACCAAATCATACCTTTGTTCAAGCGCCCCCTTCTTACCACAATGATACTGCAACTAAGATAAATAGGCATCATGCCAACAATATATAGTCCAATGAAAAAAGATGTAGACTTGCAGACTAGTAGACCTATATTATTTGTTTTAGGGTTCATCTTTTTGTTCACCATAAGCAGGGGCAATCCTGAGGGTGTGCAAGTGGTGCCACCGCACAAGGCCTCCAATTTTTTAAGGCCCCCAATTCTTTTTAACGTACATGTTATATATATCAATATGTTAAATATTGTAAATATAAAACCCACGTAGGACATTTACACAAGGACGGGTTTGGTAGCCATGTTTTGCTGCACTATAACTTCTACTTATGGCGTGGGTTAGAGGCCCACTTGTGTACATCAATGGTTACAGTTTTACATTGGGTTTTTTTTTTTTTTTCTTTTTTTACCTTTTCTATTGTAACAGCAACAATAAAAGAAATAAAAATTCATGTCTCCTCCTTCTTAAACTCTAATTTTCTACCAAGTAATAATCATTACCAATCTATCGCTTTGGCTCTTTTTTTCAATCCTTTAATTTTATTTTTTCCAATATCAAGGATTTCAATATCACAAATTGAAAACACTAATTCTTAAATTCATAAAGGGCTAAGGGAAAAAAAATATCATAAAGGGCACTCAAAATCAAATAGTCAAATTGAAATCTCAATTTAAATTCAAGTGTATATCTAAATTTCAATCTACATGACATGTCTCATCATGTTGATTGTTTACAAGTCTTTATATATTTAAATTTTACTATATACAAGTCTTTATATAGTTAACGATAACTGAAAGGAAAACCTTATCTTTATACTAAACATACTGGTATTTAAGTTTCTCAAATTGAAATGTCAAAAAATTTATAAATTTGATTTGTGATTTGCGTGCTAATTGATGATGATTTTTTATTTAAAAAATAAAATTGTTGTATGCCACAATATAAGTTTGTGTTAGATTATGTGAGAGTCTCGGTTTAAGTTTCACATTGGGCCCCCAAAATCTCAAGCCTGGCCCTAACCATAGGAGGACTCACTGGAATAGTCATGGCAAATTCTGGGCTAGACCAGGTCATCAAGCTTTTGGTGAAGTTTTCACGCTACTCATTTAAGTTTACAGGTCTGTATAGTCAACTCGATTTTATGACTGGGCCTAGGCAGTTCTCCATAAGGGTATCGTCAAGACCTCTCGAGACGAGAATAGATGAAGGGAAGAAAGGAAATCTTTTCCCGGATCAATGATCTAGAGGGGAAACTAAGTTATGAGCTACCCCCTCAACTGTTTGATGGGGGCTATGCTAGGCTCATAGCCATCTATCTCTATAGTATCCCGCAATTCCTTCTCCTTCTTGTACTTCTTGTAGTTCTTGATAGCACATGAAAGGGACTGTTCTCGGTCCTTGGCCATCCTTTGTCCTCTTTTGATAATAGCATAGATGCTATTGGTCCCGATCTTCGATTCAATCTGGGAATGGTTGTTAAATAGACTTGTGGTAATCGTCTTTTTTTCTTCATCCGAGGTCTTAGCTATCCTACTCACTTTTCTTTTTTCTTTTTCTTGTTCTTGTTGTTCTTGTTGGGCTACACTAGGTCATCAAGCTTTTGGTGAAATTTTCACGCTGCTCATTTAAGTTTACAAGTCTGTATAGTCAACTCGATCCTATGACTGGGCCTAGGCAGTTCTCCAGAAGGGTATCGTCAAGACCTCTCGAGACAAGAATAGATGAAGGGAAGAAAGGAAATCTTTTCCCGGATCAATGATCTAGAGGGGAAACTAAGTTATGAGCTACCCCCTCAACTGTTTGATGGGGGCTATGCTAGTCTCATAGCCATCTATCTCTATAGTATCCCGCAATTCCTGCTCCTTCCTGTCCTTCTTTTAGTTCTTGATAGCACATGAAAGGGACTGTTCTCAGTCCTTGGCCATCCTTTGTGCTCTTTTGATGATACCATAGATGCTATTGGTCCCAATCTTCAATTCAATCTGGGAATGGTTGTTAAAGAGATCCATGGTAATAGTTTTTTTTTTCTTTATCCGAGGTCTTAGTTATCCTACTCACTTTTCTTTTTTCTTTTTGTTCTTGTTAGGCTACACCAGGTCATCAAGCTTTTGGTGAAGTTTTCACGCTGCTCATTTAAGTTTACAGGTCTGTATAGTCAACTCGATCCTATGACTGGGCCTAGGCAGTTCTCCAGAAGGGTATCGTCAAGACCTCTCGAGATGAGAATAGACGAAGGGAAGGAAAGAAATCTTTCCCCGGATCAATGATCTAGAGGGGAAACTAAGTTATGAGCTATCCCCTCAACTGTTTGATGGGGGCTATGCTAGTCTCAATTCCTGCTCCTTCCTGTCCTTCTTGTAGTTCTTGATAGCACAGGAAAGGGACTGTTCTCGGTCCTTGGCCATCCTTTGTCCTCTTTTGATAATACTAAAGATGCTATTGGTCCCAATCTTCAATTCAATCTAGGAATGGTTGTTAAAGAGACTCGTGGTAATCGTTTTTTTTTTCTTTATTCGAGGTCTTAGCTATCCTACTCACTTTTTTTTTTTTTTTTGTTCTTGTTGGGCTACACCAGGTCATCCAGCTTTTGGTGAAGTTTTCACGCTGCTCATTTAAGTTTAAAGGTCTGTATAGTCAACTCGATCCTATGACTGGGCCTAGGCAGTTCTCTAGAAGGGTATCGTCAAGACCTCTTGAGACGAGAATAGACGAAGGGAAGGAAGGAAATCTTTTCCCAGATCAATGATCTAGAGGGGAAACTAAGTTATGAGCTACCCCCTCAACTGTTTGATTGGGGCTATGCTAGTCTCATAGCCATCTATCTCTATAGTATCCCGCAATTCCTTCTCCTTCTTGTCCTTCTTGTAGTTCTTGATAGCACAGGAAAGAGACTGTTCTCGGTCCTTGGCCATCCTTTGTCCTCGTTTGATAATACCATAGATGCTATTGGTCCCGATCTTCGATTCAATTTGGGAATGGATGTTAAACAGACCCGTGGTAATCATCTTTTTTTTTCTTTATCCGAGGTCTTAGCTATCCTACTCACTTTTCTTTTTTCTTTTTCTTGTTCTTGTTGAGATACCTCAAAATCGTCATTGCACGCTGCTTTTGTGGAAGCCAAATTCGAGCAAAACCCTAGGTCAAATATTTCCTTCCATTTGGGAATTATTTGACCTAATTGGGAGTTACTCAATTTAATTGGGATTAATTTGATTCCTACTTTAATTATCAAATCCTTAATTAAGCCAATCTTGCAAAATCAGGGAAGAATAATTCCTTTCCATTTGCAGAATTATTCTTCTAAAACCCTAGCCTTCGAGGCCCTTATAAATAGATGGCTACGCACAAGCGTTGAGGTATGTCTAAATTCCTACTGAAACTCTGCAGAGATTATCCCTCACAAACCCTAGCCGCCATACTCTCTCTCCCTTTTACACAAGGCTCCAGCCACCACTCACGGCTTCGCTCACCCAGTTTACACCTTACATATATATCTCCGTACCCTATTTAGCTATTGTTTTCCCTAAATCAATTGAACTAACTTAGGCATCAGAGGGCTTTTGGCCAACATCCCCTAGGTGTGGTCCTCTTATTTCAATCTATTCTGCAGGGAGAAAGAGGTGGCAAAGAAGAAAGGGTAATCTTTCAATCGAATATCCTCGTGGGAAGAAATAGCTCCCACAGCTTTCCTTAGGTTTAAAGAACCCCTATGACACATTGGCAAGGTGTCTAATAAAACCCCCCTCCTCTTCTTAACTTTGGCAAAACAAATATATATATCAATAGGCATGATATGTCCCCTAAAATACTAGTAACTTGTAAAATATTAGTCTAATTGTATATTAACCTATAGTATGGAAATCTCCCCTTATTGAATTGAAAACTAAAGCGCTAATGCGCCTTTTATATATATATATTGTAAAGCAACCTTTCGCGCTAGGCGCTCACATTTTTTGTCTGGGTGGAAGCTAGCGGCAGGGCTTGCTTAACCGGACAGTTAATCTATTCAACAACACATGTTAAAATACTTCATTTTAGCTTAACTAAGAAAATGTGGAATTCGAAAGTACATTACAGTGTCACTGTAGCTCGTTGCGAATGTGTTTTTATTTTGCACAAAGAAGATATGCGAATGCATATATCTTATCTGCTTCTTATTCTAGCTAGTTAAAATCACACTATTTGTACTTCTATCATGCAAAGAAGTTGATAAAGTATCAAGCAATCCAACCACCTATTAGTCTCTTTTATATCTATTATGATATATTGGGTAAACCAACCTTTTAGTGCCAATATTTAAACTACACAACAAATCACAAATACAATTGACGAAGAGAAGATTTTATAGCAGAATAAACTTCATCCAGCCATTCTGCGAAGGGTGAATCATGTCCCAAAAGAAAGAAAGTTTGGGCTTATCACATACAATGTACTTCTTTGCTCCACTCTCATCCACACTCCCGCATGAGTATTCTTTGCTCACCCCAACACAACATGGCTTCAGTGGATTAATCTGGAGTGTCGAGTATCCTGCTATCCAAAAAAAAGTTAAAGTAGCATACATGAGTTTATATTTCTTGACCACCTTATATACAGATGAGGAGGACCCACATAGGTGATATCGACCTTTATTAGAAAGGTGGTGAGCAAGGTGACGAGTAAATGTGACATATCCGAAAGTAATACTAGTAGAAAGGACAAAATTACCGCTCACCACAAAGAGTTAATTAATTAATTACCTTGATGGTGTTTTGGGAGCATAATTGCAGACAGAGATGCGTTATAAAGATCCAAGATTACAAATGAAGATTTCTTAGTCTCCTTGTTCAACTCTTCCACTTTTTGACGCAAAATCTGGTTATGGAAAATTGAAACCAAATTGGCAACTTCACTACAATTCTGATATGAAAGAAAGGAAGTCATGCGGGGCAGACATCCCAGGGGCCCTACTGCTGTAACAGCAATTTTTCTCACTCCCAACCCATGTATACGCTCTAGATCCACAGCAAGCTGCTTAATAATGGATTTGGTGACCACTGCGAAATCCTGAAGATATGATAATTGTGCGATACAATAATAGTTAAGTATAATTTTAGAAATGTCACATGAACTCATACATTATTTTTCATTTTCTTACATTAAAGAAAAACTTAACAGATGTCATCTCGATTTTTCAAAATCTATGAGTTGGCTCCATATGCTAACTCAGTTACAGAATATATTAAAGAAAATCATGTGTTGTACACATGTCTCACTTAAATTATTAAAGAAAAAGAAGAAGGAAAAAAAAAAACATTCTTTCCGACTTGCCTACATTGCGTGCATGTCAACAAACAGATAGAGTTAGCTTAACCACTTACCTCAGTGTGGTTGCCAAAATAAGCAGCGTAGTCGTTACCCGCAACTGATACGAGAGCAATGGACGTGTTAACGACGTCGTTTTTGGTACTATAGGGTTTTTGTTCAAGCAGCTGTTGGAAAAAGTCGATTTGGGTGGTCAAGTTTGGTCCACCAAACACTGTATCAAAAACACCTGTCCCTCCATATGCAAAGTTCATCCCAGACTCCAGTTTTGATTTCTTCACAAATTTTCTCAATGTGTAAGGCACTGGAGAGCCTATGCCCACAAAGGAAGCTGCAATACATTGCAACATCTCAGAGAGGCATTTCATAAAACAAAATTAAAATAAAATAAAATATTGGTTTTTTCCTTGTTTTCATTTTATTTTTAGAATTTGGTTAAACAAACAATAATGCAATTACAAATTAAAATATAGATAAAATCATGCACTCACAATCCCAATCTAGTAGTAAGAGCAGTGTTGTTTTCAGGGGTGTAAAGCCACTTTAACATCCTCTTTACTTCTCTGAAGGGTGTAAATATAGTTTTTGCTCCAATGGTAAATATGTAAATCCAAATATGTATATTTGATTTTCTTGTTTAAATTTGTTTTTGTGTTTTTTTTTTTTTGGTTTTGTTAACTTTATAAAATTAATTTTATGCGTGTTACGGTTTAATTTATTTTTCCAAATAAATAGACCTAAAAATATATATTTGAATTGTCCATGTTTAAATAATATATGAAGAGTAATTTCTTGTCAAATATTTCACATGTAAACATACTAGAAAAAGTAAAATTCAACTATAGAGGCAAACATACACTCATAATCTAACATATATTTTTGGATTGAGGAAAATACTCTTAAGAGAGAAAGAAAAGGAACCTATATAATCAGTGAGCACGAAACCATCTGAAAATCGACCAGTTGGCTTTCCCGGAAAATTGATGCCATAAGGTTCTTTCCATGAAGCAGACACAGATTTTCCAGTATTTCCAGTATTAGCATACGAATCCCCGAAAACGAAAAGCTTCATAGAACCATGACGATTATGACGATGATGGTGATGATGTGCTTCAAGAACTTCTGCCATTATATATCAAAGGCAATAAGGGACAAAGAGTAAATATGACAATATAAATACATTTTTCTTTGTCTAAATAATAATTTGTGGCTACAGTTAATATATGATTATCAAGAACATGTATATTTGTTTTTGTAGCACTAACCTGTAAACGTGGCGATGTATGAAAGGAAGAGACAAGAAGAGGCTATGGCTGTTTGCTTCTCCATTTAAAAGCAGAGATTTCGGATGTGTTGAAAAAAAAAGAACTATATGATATGAAGTGATATTGTGGGTGGAAGAAACTGGCAGTCTTATATATATATATATGAGCATGATGCAAAGCAATAGGTTATTACAGCTTAGAAAAGGGGCTCGAGAAAATGCATAGATTATTACAATGACTAAGGTGTGTATCCAATCCATTGAGACAAATTATTAAATATTTTCATACAGTTGATAAAAGTAACTAGTTATTTAGCAAGATTTTTGCTCTTAACCATTAGCCTTAAAGATATGGAAAAGTCATTCATTTAATAAGTTTTTTAAAAGTCATTAATTTTTTGGATGCCGCCGAACTTTTAAAGACTTTTTAAAAGTCATAACTGAATATCACCAAACTTTTATAAACTCTTTAAAAATCTAAATTGAATACCTCTAGACTTTTAAAAGTCATTAAAAGTTTGAATTAGATACACCCCCTAAAATTAAATTAAATGCGAGAAAATTAGTAAATTCTAAATGCATAAGCTCCAAATTCCCATAATATAATTCACTCCATTTAAATTTTGGTGACATTAGTACTATTTCCATTCGTGGAATTTTCCATTTTATAAACATTCTGAAATTCAACAATTTCGTTGCAACACTTGGAAAGTTGTGTATCTTTTATAAATTTGGTGACCTTATTGGTACTATTTCTCTATAATAAAAAATCATAATTATAGTATCCATAAATAAACTTACTTCAAAGCCAAACAAATTATTTTGATTTAAAAGTCTTCATAAGTTGAGCAGATGAAATGAGTTAAAAGTCAACCCATTTAGAGTTTGTATCATGAATGGTCCCTGAATTTTCCAGGAGTCTTCATTTGAGTCATCAAACTTTTAAACCAATGAATGTGGTCCTTAAATAGTCAACTACCAAGTTTGACTCTCCATGCTATTGGCCTCCATTCTGTAAGGGCCTACCTGGAGCCTTACATCGTTATCCTGGCCCAAATGCAAATGAGATCACTATGCAGGGGAGCTTCTATAGTGAGGGGAAAGTTATAAGGGGTTTATTTGAGGGGTATGTTAGAGCCGTTGGATTTCATCCAACGGTGAGTTTTTAAAAGAGGGTGCATGTAAAACCGGGTTGAAATCTGACCCGTTGGAAACCCAACTTCAGTTGAAGATATTTCCCTCTGAAAAATTCAAGAACACATTCCTCTGTTTTTTAATGCAACGCAAACCCAGAATTAGAAAGATCCAAAGCTCCCAAACCCTATAGTCGCTCCATTGTCATCAGCTCCTTGGGAGGCCTGCGATCTATGGCATCCTCGGTATGACGATTAATGGCTCTTATCTAGCTATTGCCCTGTTTTGATTCTATGGCTGAAGTGAAAACCCCTTCTCTTTTTCGTTCAGCACACGAGATTCCAGATGAAAGCAAAGTAGCATATCTGCTAGACGCCGCAGCAGCATTTGTTCCTCGATTGTGGTAGAGATGGAGTCTCCACTACCAAAGAGTCTTCTCTAATGTCCACCACATTCTCTTAAGCTGATTGACTTCGGAGCTCCCGCTTGAGTTTGAGAGGTAAGTTTACTGTTGCTGGATTGATTTTATTGGGTTTGGTTTGTTTTTTGTGAGGGTGAGAAATTCGTCATTTGTGGCATCAATAATGCGTCATTTCTGCGATCAATTATGTGTTATTCTGCCTTCAATAATGGGTCAGTTTGCTATCAATAATGCGTCATTTCCTTATGAATATTCAATATATTTAGTTGATTGTTTTTGGTGGGGGTGGGAAATTATAAAATGTAGGTAAAAGATCCTAAACTTAGGCTTAATGGCATTAGGAGTAAGGATTTGGAGAGGATATTGGGAGAAGTTCTGTAATTGCTGGTTTGAATTACATTTGTGTTCTTAGTTGAACATGTTGGTTCTAATGTTATTTTTTCCAGATTATTGCACAAGAGATGACGTAACTATTATTAAATTTTGTGTAATAATGGCTCTTACAAACAAGCTAGGCTATGCGTCTTTTTTGTGTCAATTTGGGCAATGTTTTGTGTAAGTGGAATGCATTGATATGTTGTAATGCAGTAATGATTGATTAATTAATGAATTAATATTTGCTATGCAGTGATATAGAAGTAGTTCAAAAATATATGTGGGTAAAATGTCTGGGGGCTCAGAGAGTGATGACTGTGTAACAGCTAATGGGATGGTTTACATTCCTGAAGTAAGAAATGAGGAAACACCAGCGGTTGGGATGAAGTTCAACTCGCTTGACCTCGCTTATAATTTCTATAATAGATATGCATTCTTGGCTGGCTTTGGTATTCGACTTCATTCCAGCTTTCGGGGGACAAATAAGAAAGAGATTCTGAGGAAAGAATTTGTTTGTTGCAAACAAGGTGCATACAGGAAAGATGAAACTCGGGAGAGAAAAAGACAGCGGGGAATAAGTAGATGCAATTGCAAAGCTAAGATTGTGGTTGTGAAGACAAATGGGAGCAAGAAGTATGCCATCTCTCTTTTTGCAGAGGGACACAATCATAAGATGACAGCCTCAGAAAGAGTGCATTTATTGAGATCACACCGTCGTATTTCGGATTCTACAAAAGTACTTACAAAACAGTTGGGCTCGGTTAATATCCCAATTCATCAGAAAGTAAGTATTTTTGAGGTGCAATCCGGAGGAATGGATAAAATCGGTTTTATCAAAAAGGATATTTACAATCTTGAATGTAGTGTGAATGGGAAGCTGAGGAACCACGATGTTGAACTAGTGACCGAGTATTTTATGGCTGAACAGAAAAAAAATGAGGCTTTTTATTTCAAGATTGAGGGAGATGGCGAAGACAGGTTTAGTCGATGTTTTTGGGCAGATGCAAGTTCTAGACGGGCGTACCGGTTGTATGGAGATGTTGTTGTATTCGATACCACATTCAACACGAATCGATACGACTTGACATTTGCACCAATATTGGGAGTTAATAACCATGGTCAGACAATTGTCTTAGCATGCACATTTTTGAGCAAGGAAACGACTGAGTCGTTTATTTGGATGTTTGAGGAGTTTAAGAAAGCCATGCAAGGTGGCGAACCTAAAACGATCATTACAGATCAAGATGCGGCCATCACCAGAGCGATTTCAATAGCCTTCCCGACTACATTTCATCGGCTTTGCATATGGCACATCACATCAAAGTTCCATGTTAAGTTACCACATTCTGCTTATAAGGAGTATTGGCGTGAATTTCAGAAAGCCATATGGGATACTGACAATAAGGATGAGTTTGATGCAAAGTGGAATATTGTGGTTACAAAGGCTGGTTTGACTGACCATCAATGGCTAAGTTCAATGTTTGATTTAAGGGAATCTTGGGTTCCAGCCTACGCACGAGACTTTTTTGCTGCTGGAATGTCAAGCAGCCAAAGAGCGGAAGGTTCTCATGCTTTCTTCAAGCAATACATATCAAGGAGAAATTCGTTGATGGATTTCATAATACGATTTGAGAGGGCACTTTCCCATCAACGTCAAAAAGAGTTAGCTGCTGATCACGTAGATGCATTTGAAGTGGCTCAATGTATTCTACCAATGCCAATGAACAAACAAATGGCTACCTTGTACACAAGGGCAATGTTTCAAAAGTTTGAGAAAGAACTAATACAAAGTACAGCATGTTTCCTAGAGCTCAGAATAGAGGATGCTTCAAAAGTTGTCTTTAATGTGAGCGAAAGGAAAAATTGGCAAACAAGAGTGGCAGAAGTCGTATATGTCAAAGATTCTGACCACGCATCATGTAGCTGCAAAAAATTTGAATTTGTTGGGATTATTTGCAAGCACATCCTAGCATTGTTCAAAAGGGACCAGATTGAATATATGCCTGATAAATATATTTTGAAAAGGTGGAAGAAAACTGCGAAAGCTGGATTGGTGTCAGATGCAAATGGCAACGAAATTAAAGACTCTGCAGATCCTGGTCTTTTAATAAAGCGGAGTACAATGTCCCGACTTGCTTCAGATGTGGTTGAGGATGCATTAATGTGTGAAGAAGGATGTGAGCTAGTGTCAGAGACTCTAAAAAGTTTGCGGGTGAAGTTGAAGTTGTTGAAGGATGGACCAAGTAATAACGAAGTTGGAGGGTCCAGCTCTCAAACACAATATATGAAAGACCCTAAGAGAGTAAGGTGCAAAGGAAAGTGGAAACAAGTAACGGGAGCAAAGGAAAAGCCAATGAAGCGAGGGATTCGACACTGTCGGGAGTGTGGAGACATTGGTCATGATAGAAGACAATGCCCAAGAAATTTGAACACACCGTAAGATGTTAAAACTATTTATAATAACACCTAAAATTAGAATAGTTAAATTTTTTATGTGCTTGTGTTTGGTGTTTATGCAGGACATCACCGTCAAACAATGAGGAATCAACTCCAATAGATCTCAGTGACCCATTATTCGACGAATTTTACAAGATGCACGGACCTACCGAATGATTTATGTTTGTATTATACAAAGGCCGGTTGTTATGAAGGCTAATGATCAGGTTAAGTTTTCTATATGCAGTTTTATTTTATTTGTTTGTTCATGTCCACTGATAAGCTCTTACTTTGTCCACTGCTAATTGAAATGGAAATTTGGTTGGTTTACTTCTTGCATGAAATTTGGACACATGTTAATTTTACATGTCTTCTCCCTATTTGGAAATTTTCATAGACATTTGATAAAGTATCAAATTTTGAGTTTTGTGAAGAAGCAATGACTTTTACCATGTAAAATGGGTAGTCTATGCTGAATTATGAACGAGTGACACAGATTCATTGATTATATCACAGGCTAATGTAGCATTTCCAGCAGGGAGCTGTTGTTTCCATCAGCAGTAATGATTTCCAGCACGAATCATTTCCAGCAACACTAATCATTTACAGCAGCAACCAATTTTTCCTAATGTTATGTTCTAGTGCTTGACTGGTTATTAAGATCTGACCTTGACTATGAAGCAATATTGGTGCACGATTTTGTAAACATTCGTACCTGAAGGATACTTGAAATTTGCACTATGTTGGAACACAATGATTAGAAATCAGCGTGTAAAATACAAACTACAATACAACATCTTCTATGCATGATAAGTACATTGCAGCTAATCACATTTCGAATGCTTGGAGAATATTAAAGTGTACACCAACATTTCAACTACTCGTAATTTCGCACACACAAGAAAATTACATTGCAAAGCATTTTATGTGCTCCCTCTTAGCAATATCACGATCACCCCAACCAACTGAACAATGGTAGCCATATTCACTCGGTCGTATGGGTCAGCTTTTTCCGAGCAGCTTGCACGTGCTTATGGTCACTCGTGTCCCCACTCATATAGACGAAATAAATATTCAGCAATATTTGTAATATTTTGTTATATAAATAACCCATAAATCATTCACCAAAGAATGTATAGCACATTGGCATGTAAAGTGAATAAGGAGAGGGTTACTTATGACTGACGTGTCAATTTTTTGAGAAAAAGTACGCCATCTGTTTAATGTGAAGGGACATGATAATGAGACTTTACTGATTCCCAACGCGTGGTGATATTGACAACTTATTGAATAATATTTCAGTTTTTGCAAAATACAATGTTAGACACAAGGAATTGCAATACATAATCCCAATAATTATATATGAAGCAAATGAAAGTAATACTTGTGTTATTATAAATTAGATAATGAACATTAAGGAAATATACTTCTAATTTGTCCCAGTTATATGTTGTTGTTTGTACTGTTTCATGTCACACTTTTTCTATCTTTCTTTATATTATATGTTTAGGGAATCCCTCAAAGCAACATGTACTGTGAAAAATAAAATATTGTGTGAAGTTCTAATCACTCATATAGACTAGGACAAATATTCAGTACTATTTCAAAATTGCTTGACTGGTGTCAGGCCATCGAACGATGTGATTTGACATGATAGAGATATTTACTACGAACCCAAGACGGAGCCATATTGACAACTTATTGAATAGCGTTGACGTGTTCAAAGATCTAGATGCACGCACCCATGATGGCTTCAGAGCATTGTCCAATTATTATATATGTGGATTATTATAACAAAACAGATACGTTTACAGCCTTTTATATGAAAGGAAACTAATTATTGTATTATTAAAACCTAGATAATTAATATTAGGGAAATATACTTGTGATGTTGGTTGTTGCAAAATATATAGCTAGGGTTAAGAGGAAAGTGAGTTATCTAAAGGCATTCAAATTTTTTCTTTATGAAATTGATGATTTCTAGCTTCCCCCAGTTGTATATCGTCACAAGGAGGCCGGAGTAATTTTCGGGGCATTTTTCCAAATTTCCTACTATTTATTTAACTTTTTTTCAAGATTTTTGCACTAAAAAAAACCAAAATAATCGGAAGCTGACACCTGGCGCGATCTGAGCGCATCACCTTTCACCACTTGCACAAGTGTACGTCAATACACATGGCCACATCCTTGGTTTTTACCATAAATTCTTATTTTATTGTTTTTTCTTATGAAATTCATAACTAAATACACAAAAATGATAAAAATGTTCCGAAAATTGATACGAACTCATTGACACTTCATCTTCCTTACTGAATTCCCCGTTTCATGGTTATTCATTTTAAAAGACAATTTCGAGCATTCACGGGAGATGCTTGTTGATGTAGGTTATCTAGGTTAAAGTTAACAACATATATAGCTAGGGTTAAGAGGAAAGTGAGTTATCTAAAGGCATTCAAATTTTTTCTTTATGAAATTGATGATTTCTAGCTTCCCCCAGTTGTATAACGTCACAAGGAGGCCGGAGTAATTTTCGGGGCATTTTTCCAAATTTCCTACTATTTATTTAACTTTTTTCAAGATTTTTGCACTAAAAAAAGCCAAAATAATCGGAAGCTGACACTTGGCGCGATCTGAACGCATCACCTTTCACCACTTGCACAAGTGTACGCCAATACACATGGCCACATCCTTGGTTTTTACCCTAAATTCTTATTTTATTGTTTTTTCTTATGAAATTCATAACTAAATACACAAAAATGATAAAAATGTTCCGAAAATTGATACGAACTCATTGACACTTCATCTTCCTTACTGAATTCCCCGTTTCATGGTTATTCATTTTAAAAGATAATTTCGAGCATTCACGGGAGATGCTTGTTGATGTAGGTTATCTAGGTTAAAGTTAACAACATATATAGCTAGGGTTAAGAGGAAAGTGAGTTATCTAAAGGCATTCAAATTTTTTCTTTATGAAATTGATGATTTCTAGCTTCTCCCAGTTGTATAACGTCACAAGGAGGCCGGAGTAATTTTCGGGGCATTTTTCCAAATTTCCTACTATTTATTTAACTTTTTTCAAGATTTTTGCACTAAAAAAAGCCAAAATAATCGGAAGCTGACACCTGGCGCGATCTGAGCGCATCACCTTTCACCACTTGCACAAGTGTACGTCAATACACATGGCCACATCCTTGGTTTTTACCATAAATTCTTATTTTATTGTTTTTTCTTATGAAATTCATAACTAAATACACAAAAATGATAAAAATGTTCCGAAAATTGATACGAACTCATTGACACTTCATCTTCCTTACTGAATTCCCCGTTTCATGGTTATTCATTTTAAAAGACAATTTCGAGCATTCACGGGAGATGCTTGTTGATGTAGGTTATCTAGGTTAAAGTTAACAACATATATAGCTAGGGTTAAGAGGAAAGTGAGTTATCTAAAGGCATTCAAATTTTTTCTTTATGAAATTGATGATTTCTAGCTTCCCCCAGTTGTATAACGTCACAAGGAGGCCGGAGTAATTTTCGGGGCATTTTTCCAAATTTCCTACTATTTATTTAACTTTTTTCAAGATTTTTGCACTAAAAAAAGCCAAAATAATCGGAAGCTGACACTTGGCGCGATCTGAGCGCATCACCTTTCACCACTTGCACAAGTGTACGCCAATACACATGGCCACATCCTTGGTTTTTACCCTAAATTCTTATTTTATTGTTTTTTCTTATGAAATTCATAACTAAATACACAAAAATGATAAAAATGTTCCGAAAATTGATACGAACTCATTGACACTTCATCTTCCTTACTGAATTCCCCGTTTCATGGTTATTCATTTTAAAAGATAATTTCGAGCATTCACGGGAGATGCTTGTTGATGTAGGTTATCTAGGTTAAAGTTAACAACATATATAGCTAGGGTTAAGAGGAAAGTGAGTTATCTAAAGGCATTCAAATTTTTTCTTTATGAAATTGATGATTTCTAGCTTCTCCCAGTTGTATAACGTCACAAGGAGGCCGGAGTAATTTTCGGGGCATTTTTCCAAATTTCCTACTATTTATTTAACTTTTTTCAAGATTTTTGCACTAAAAAAAGCCAAAATAATCGGAAGCTGACACCTGGCGCGATCTGAGCGCATCACCTTTCACCACTTGCACAAGTGTACGTCAATACACATGGCCACATCCTTGGTTTTTACCCTAAATTCTTATTTTATTGTTTTTTCTTATGAAATTCATAACTAAATACACAAAAATGATAACAATGTTTCAAAAATTGATACGAACTCATTGACACTTCATCTTCCTTACTGAATTCCCTGTTTCATGGTTACGCTATATTAGTATTTTATTATTATTTACCCTACATTATTATTATATTACTTTTTAGCCTCTACATTTGTTAATTATATTTACTCGAAATTATTATTTTTATTGTTATTTTGAGTGAGAATAGACCATTTCTGGTGTTAATCAGTTTCTCTCTTCTTCAATTTGTTAATTTTTTTTTCCTTTATTAGGGTGAAGGGATGTTTTGAAAAATGAAAAGAACAAATTACATTCCAAGTATTGTATAACATCATAAAAAAGTCCATGAATAACCCATTATTTGTATAGCTTAATTTACTGCATCCAAACATTTCATTCATTCATACAAAATTGACGAATTACTGACGACTGACATAATGGTCCCATAAGATAGTTTTACATTGCAAAGCATATTATTTGGTCCCTGTTAGCAATACCACGATCACCCCAACCAACTGAACAGCCGTAGCCGCAATTAGTCAGTCGTATTGGTCGGCTTCTTCCGAGCAGCTTTGACGTGCTTATGCTCACTCATGTCACCACCATCGTCTAGTATCTCTCTCACAGCATTAGGGGATACATAGTCCCAATTATAACTTGTATGAGTAGTTGCCGCAAATGCTCGGAAATTTTCGAATCCTTCGTTGAATGCCATCTCCAGTTCACTATGGTGCTCTTCGCATCGCATATGGTTCATCAAACAACCTTTAATTTCATCATTCATTACTGTATCCAACTCCTCTGCTTTCAACTTCCTTGTATGACTCAACTTCAAGTACTTGTTCTTTTGGGAGAACGCTTTGTTAACTCTAATGTTAAGATCAGCCAGAATGGCCTCGTCTTCAACACATTTCTCGTGCCACGAATTGATCAGTCTGGAATTATAATCTAGCTTGCTACTGACTGCATGTATTGCCTCTAATGGATCATCGGAGTCCCCCTCACTCCCAAATGATGTTGAAAATGGACGGGGTCGGCGAGTACAACGTGGAAATGGAGCCTGCAACTCCAATTTTTCATATTCGACTGTGTTGTTGGCGCCTGAAGAGGATGACATGCTTGAATAATCCTATTTGTTTTTAGAGGATGAGGATTGCATACGCAATTTCGTTTGAGGAAGGGGACATAGCTTTATAGACCAACATACCAAAGCTTGCATGTAGTCAACATATGTACTTTATTTCAATTTTTAAAAAGAGGTGTCAGGTTTTGCTTTTCAAGCATGTCAACCTCATCACCACTGTCAGTGGCTGAAAGAAACTCAATGGAAGTGACATCTAGTTAGTGAACCCAACCACAGTGGTTAGGATTAAACTTAGATTGTATCAGACAAAAAATTAATTTATACATTGTCAACCAAATATTTTTTGGCGGGAACCTTTTTATTAGTATTACTATCACATCCTTCATAGAAACTCTCCCTCCACGAAAAACTGACTCCTCCACCGAATCTCTCTCCATCGACTGAAACTCTCTCCTCCACAGAAACTCTCTCCCTCCATAGAATGGATTTACTAACCAAGTTTGATGTCAGCATAATAAACACCCCTCCAAACAAAGACCGCCTTCGACACGCAAGTGAGTCACCAGACAAGCAGTGTCACATTCCTAGACAGAATGACCATTTTGTTGGAAGTTTTGAGTCTGAAAGGGTTCTTGGATTCTGGAAGGAGAGGCATCTTCAACTTGGTGATGAAATCCAAAGGGCAAGGGCACGTTTGGAATTTGTTGAAGGCCAAATTGAAGATGAGAAAAGGCAGGCCAATCTGGATAGGGTGAAGTTGCAGCGCATGAAGCGTAGACACAAACGACTTCGGAGTGTAGCTGTTCAAAAATACAAGAACTCATCTAATGCAGTGGAGTCAAAGAAGCATGTGATGCAAGCTGGATTCGACTACTTCCGGTCCTATGCAAAACTCGTCGTACCCGAGTTTGATTGGTCATCTATTACCTTTTCTGACGTTAACAAATATACTCACCAAGGGAAGTAACCATTTTGGTTATCGTGTTTGAGCAGAGACAAATCAGTGGAATTGGAATTTTCGTTCAACTCTGCTTCAAACCTATTTTGATACTTACTATTATGGAAGATTTCAACCTTCATATTTTGATGTCTTTAATGATGAGAACACGTGATGCAACGTGGCCATCTACTTCAGTCATATGTTGCTGCCATGTCCATTTTTGTGTGATCACGTATCAAATTTGGACATGGTTGCATCATATGCAATGTTGCCTTTATTTATTATATGTTAGGGCAAGGTTTATGGAAAAGCATTTGTGACAAGGTTATGTTATTGTTTTTTTGTACTGGTTCATCTCCTACTATTGTTTTCTTCCTTTATATTATATGTTTGTGGAATCCCTCAAAGTTAACATATACTGTGAAAAAAATGCAGAGTGAATATATAATCACTTATATAGACTAGGACAAATATTCACTAATATTTTAAAATTGCTTGAGTGGTGTGAGGTTTTTCAAAAAAGTATGGCATTATTTTATGTGATTGGACATGATGGATATTTTGTACTGATTACCGATGGACTACTTATTGAATACCTGTGACGGTTCATAACTCTAGACGCAGTTGCGTATGGACGACTTATTGAATACCTCTGACGTGTTCAAAGCTCTAGGCGCAGTTGCAATGATGGCTTCAAAGCAGTGTGCAATTATTATATATGTACATTATTATAACAAAACAAAAACAGATTATGTTACATCCTTATATTTGAAAGGAAACTATTTCTTGTCTTATTACAAATTATATAACGAATATTAAGGAAATATACTTGTTAAAGTGAACAAACATATATACTTAGGGTTAAGAGGAAAGTCAGTTCTCTAAAACAATTTGGATTTTTTCATTGCGAAATAAATGCTTTATAGGTTCCTCTAGTTATATAACGTCACAAGGAGGGCGGAGTAATTTCTGGGGCATTTTTACGATTTTCCGACTATTTATTACAATTTGTTCAAGTTGTTTGCACTAAAAAAACCCCAAATAATTGCAAGTGGACACATGGCGCGATCTCAGTGCATACCTTTCACCACTTGCACAAGTGTACGTCAGTTGCAACCAAACATTCTTGCTTTTTACCCTAAATTCTTATTTTTATTGTTTTGCCTTACAAAATTCATAACTAAATACACAAAAATGATAAAAAAAAAACTTCCAAAAATTGCTACGAATTCATTGAGGCTTCATCTTTCTTACTGATTTCCCCGTTTTGTGGTGACGCTAAATTATTATGATATTGTTCTTTTCCCTAAATTATTATTATATGACTTTTTACCTTCTATATTTATTAATTTTATTGACCCTAAATTTTTTTTTTCTTCTAATTTTGTTATGCGAAAAGACCATTTCAGGTGCCAATTAGTTTCTCTCTTCTTCAATTTCTTAACTTTTAATTTTTATTAGGGTTAAGGGATGTTTTGAAAAAGTAAATGAAAAAAATACATGTCCAACCATTGTATGGCATCAGAAAAAAATTAGTTTAGGATATGATAAGTGGGAAAATGTCTTTTCCAAGCACTGGTGAACAGACAGCTCACTCCATGCACGCCTTTTCGTTTACCAAATATTAAGATTGTAGTTGGCCAAAATATCTATGTCAGTAAAATGTCATATTACCCATCTCTGATGTCAGTAAGCATTCAAGTATACAAATATATATACGTAGATTTATATATAAAACGGTTTATGACTGCACAAACACCAGACAAAATACATTAAAACCCAACATTTGGCCAACGTAGCCAGCCAACGTAGAACTGAAGAGAAGCAAGTCTAGAAAGCATAAAAACCTTAAAAACATACTACAACTAATTATAAGGGTATGGATTCCCTGGCACAACATACACACGCATTACCTTGAACCAAAAAACACTCTCACGGTGCCATTTGCATCGATTGCAACAAGTCCAGAACGAAGGATTTATCTTTGCTTCAGTAGGCCAGCCTTCAATAACAAAACACCATTCGTTGTTGTTACAAGCGCTGCAATGATTGAACTTAATCTTCCCATAGTAAAACATATCTACGATATGTCTTGCAACATTCCAAACTCGGCTTAATCTTCGTCTCAAAGCATCCCTGGTTCCTTTCATATCAATGTTGTTACGTTGATTCAAAGAACACAAAAATTCTAATGCATCCTCTTTTGACTGACCAATTCCAGACATGCCAAGAAGTCCAACTATATATGCCGCTTCCATATGGCCTGCCGTGGCTGCGATGCGCATCCCATACAACGCTTCCACGTTACCCTGCATGAAAAACACTTCGAACGCCTCTCTAAATATCGACTCAGGGTTCTCGCAAGCTCTGCATTGTTGCAAGAAAAGCTGGACCGCAGGATTATCATGGTACCAGCTAGGATGGTCTGGGTACTTAGCCATTGAAATGGTGTTCCACACTTGTGGAGTGTTTGCCAACGTCCGGAATAATGGGCACACAGATGCCATACGGAAGAGATCTTCCGAAGATTGGGTTGCCACGTATAACATCACTTTAAACCAAGCCAACTCCGGGATGAAGGCTTGGGGCATCTCCAAATGGATATGTTTCCTTCTCTTTCCTCCGACTGTAGTGAAATATTTGGAATTCATGTGTTTCTATTTTTTTGGAATGGAACGATTTGAGGAGTGGAAGAGGGGAGAAATGAGAATAGATGGGGTTTTGGTTCTGTTATAGGGTGTGTTTGTTGTACCGTTTGGAAAATGTGTTTCCACTTGAGGTTTTTCTCACTTGACCCTTTTTAAAGAAACTGAACCAACACCCTAAAACTAGAGAAAAACAGAAGAGAAGGAAAATGTCATCGAAATGAGAAGTCAAACAGTCAAAAAGTAAATTAAGAACCTATATGCATAGCCATTTTTAGGATTTTCCCGCCCTTTTTATGTCAATGAAACAAATGTAACGGATTACTGACTAGTCACAGAACGTCCCATCACATAACTTTTCATTTTCCCACACCGAAATATAGTAGTACTGTTATTAAAATGTGATGAATGTTTATCCAACTAGTTGGTTTAATGAAATATAATGAAAATAATATAGGGTTTAGGGCAGTTTTCCCTCATTTTTCATATTCGGTTTTGGTAGTTAAATATTATATTGGTTTATGGGGTAAACGATGCCCCATATCTGACGGTACATGTGTCGAAAGCATGCCCAACCCACCCACGGACAAAAAAGAGGATATAATCGCATTTGGGCAGAGATGAGAGAGCTCTGAGTCTGAAGAGGTTTGAGTGAGAAGATCTGAGTGAGAAGGTATGAGTCCGAAGAGGTTTCAGTGAGAAGATCTGAGTGAGAAAAGGTACAAGTGAGAAGATTCAACATGTCTTCGTCTTCATCTCCAGCTCAAACAAAGAGGTGTCCGTACTGTGGAGCTGCAATGGTGCTTAGGGTTTCAAAATCAGAGAAAAATCGAGGGAAGCCATTTTGGAAGTGCCTAACCTCCTATGTAAGTTTTCATTTCCAGAATATGTATGTGGGTGAAAAAAACCTTGGTCTAACTCTGACACAATTATTTTGCATATATGATGCCTGCAATTAGGGAGCCACCAGTTGCAATGGATTTGAATGGGTTGATGTAACTTCCGCTCAAACAGAACAGCCAGATGACACGTATGATGCTACGGTGCTGAATATGTTGAAGTCCATTAAGGACTTGGTATTAGTTTTATTACTTTTATCAATTTTAATAATATTTGTTCTTTTAATGACCAATTAAGTGCACAGTTTCAAGGATTGTAAAAATTCTCCCCAAAAAGACATGTTGCACGCACCACCAATGAGTTTTCAAACCCATTTTGTAATATTTGTTCTTGAAATAGGTGGATTGGCATTGAGTTTAAATTATTGTTCTTGAAATAGGTAGATTGTTTATTGGCATATACTAAAGGTTTATTGATTGTTTACTGCATGTATATCGCATGTTATAGCGCGGATATTGGATGTTTATTGAAGGTTTATTGATTGTTTACTGTATGTATATCGCATGTTATTGCTCGGATATTGGATGTATATTGAAGGTTTATTGATTGTTTACTGCATGTGTATCGCATGTTATTTACCGGATATTGGATGTTTATTGAAGGTTTATTGATTGTGTACTGCATGTGTATCGCATGTTATTTATCGGATATTGGATGTTTATTGAAGGTTTATTGATTGTTTACTGCATGTGTATCGCATGTTATTTATCGGATATTGGATGTTTATTGAAGGTTTATTGATTGTTTACTGCATGTGTATCGCATGTTATTTATCGGACATTGGATGTTTATTGAAGGTTTATTGATTGTGTACTGCATGTATTTCGCATGTTATTGTCCGATATTGAATGTTTATTGAAGGTTTATTGATTGTTTATTAATAGGAAGAACAACTATTAAGTAGAATTTCCTAATCGATACGACTCCCTTATGGATGGTGAAATTAGGGACTGATGTATATTGCATGTGTATTGCGTATAGATTGCATGTGTATTGCGTGTATATTGCTTGTCTGTTGCCTGTGTATTGTTGTTTATTTCCTTCGTAAGCAATAAACAATCAAGACACACGCAATAAATGTACGCTATGCACGCAATAGAGAAGCAATATAGACGCAATAGACAAGCAATATAGATGCACCAATATACATTACTTTTATGCTACTGAGCTGCCCAAGACCAATAAAATAAAGAAAATCAACGAATTTATTAACCAATTATAAAGGAAAGAGGGATTCAAACCCGATGGGCGGTACCGAACCAATAGGAAGTTTTTATAGCATTGCAGATGGGAAATGTTTATTGAAGTTTTATTGAGGTTTATTGACAGTTTATTGAATGTTTACTTAAGGTTTACTGCATGTATATCGCATGTGTTTCTATAAACAGGGCATGGTTGAATAAAACATTGGAGGCGAGGGCATAGCCGCCTATTTCCCTTACAGAATTACAATCAATACACACGCAACCCATTGCGATTAAGTTAAGGCATGGTGAACGGCTTAAAGATTGGGATCTGATATTTGGAATGGTGGCTTGGATAAATCATGACATATTACTTTGCAATAATGTAATACACTTTAAAAAGCCATCAGTCATTGTTCACATATGCAGTCTTCCAATCCCAATTCAATGCAGTTTGGTTAAGGTTATGTAAATGCCGTGAAGGAGTTAGGGCAATATTACAGAGATGTTTGTTTCATTAAATCCAAAAAAACTTTACACTCCAGATGCACATTCTATGTATGGGAATGGCATGTGCCTAACTTCAAAAACGCATATGCCTATCCATTTACATTTGCCCACGTGCACTAGATTTACAGATCCATTTACTTTTCTCCTCACTAAGCCTCTGCATCTCCATTTCAGATTCTTTATTTTTCTGTCTATGCTCTGCATCCAGCTACTATATACATTTAGCCTAATATGAGAATAAACGTAGCGTAGTATCACACTAATCAAAATGAAAGCATGCATCCGCTATAATAATATTGTGGTTCTAATTGTTGTCCAATAACTTAAACTTAAAATTATGTACAAAAATACACTAAGATTGAGAAAGACGAAGAAGAATTGAGGAGCAGAGGTAGAATTCGAAAAGGAGCCGTGGATCTGTATTGTGTATTTACATGACTTTCAAATTGGAGATTTCCAAAACCAATTTAATCATCCCGTACCTAAACCCATTTCAACCACTATCATGGCATGTAAGCATCTCCCCGTAATATCTCTGCAGCCAACTTCAACCGGAAAAAGGGCATGTTCTGCGAGGTGCAAGTAGCTAACGGAATCTCAGCGCTCAAAAGCTCAATGTACTTCAACACGAACATGCCACAATCGCCTCTGAAGCAAATCAAGAACTCGATCAATTCAAGTAATGACATTGTAACGTAATTGACAATTTCAAGTAATAAAATTAAATAAAAAGTTGTGCTCACTGATTAGATTGTTGTGGAACATCCACACGTTCTATTGGCCATGGACACCACCAATCTCTGCTGCAGTCGTTTGCATAAACATCTTCTTCATAAAAGTCGATGGAGTTGAGAAGATTTGGAATCGTAATTGAAAGCGGGGTGAGTTCTTCCTTTAACATCTCATCTGGAATAAGTGAAACCATTGAATCGTACACTTTGATTTTACACTTAACCAGATCAATCATTAGAGCCACCCAATGCTTATACTTCGTCAACATACAAGGGGCATACACCTTATACGCGTTCTGCCAATCCAGCCCACACGCCGGAACCTTGCCATTTACAACGTTCACTAAACTGTTTCTAATTTTCCACCCAACCTGCTCTTTTTTTCTTTTATTATCCGCAAAGCAAGTATGGATGTGATTCTGTGAAATAGAAAACAATCAATGGTTAAACACCTCCACAAAGCAAGTACGGATAATTTGTAATTATGAACTGCACTTGGTCAAGGCCTATGACATACCATGAAAAATACATCGGTTGTTGTCCAGTTCGATATTTGTACAACCTCCAAATCTTGTTGTCGCTTCCGGATGAGATACAACCCCAAATCAATGTGCTGCACATGTTTTTCTGGTCAATCTCATAATCTATGTACATTAAAACAAATGCATAATCAATTAAACTTACATCTCCTGTCAGCCAACCGTCAGCTTTTACGAGGGAAGCGAAGAATTCAATCTCAGCTTCCACGTGGCCAAATTGCATCACTAAACTGTGAATATAACAAAGTTTTAGATCACAACAATTTAAAAATATATACACTAATGCCTTCTATCTCAAAAAACAAGGGACTTACTTTGGGTTATGGCGCCATTCCCAACAAAGTTTCAGCAATTTCACCATATCATCATGCGGAATCGCCTTCATTGGGTCTAACATCTGAAGTCGGGTTGTCTCTGGCACAGTTTTTTTCACCAATTCACTAGCTTCAAGGATCTTCCACATAGCAATAATCCTCTTCCTCTTTCGTAATTGGACCCCTTGTTCCACAGCTTTACTTTTATCATTCAACCAAACGTTCAACTCAGATAGCACAGCTGTAGGTTGATCCAAATCAATATCCCCGAGAGTAAACTCAACAGTTGTCCCCGCTGTGCTCTCGCCAATGTCATCACAAACCAAAACAACTTCATCACCATCTTCCTTACATTCCTTTATTTGCAATTCCTTTTCCTCACTTCTCTTTCTTTTCACTTCCTTGCCCTCCTTTCTTTTTCTTTGCGGATCCTCTCCATCACTGCTTTTTCTTGGCAGTTCCCCTCTGTCACTGCTTTTTGTTTGCAGTTCCTCTCCCTCACTGTTTTTTCTTTTCACTTCCTCTCCCTCACTGCTCTTTCTTTGCAGTTCCTCTCCCTCATTGCCTTTTCTTTTCACTTCCTCTCCCCTACTGCTCTTTCTTTGCAGTTCCTTTCCCTCATTGCTTCTTCTTTTCACTTCCTCTCCCTCACTGCTCTTTCTTTGCGCTTCCTCTCCCTTGCTGCTTTTTATTTTCACTTGCTCTCCCTCACTTGTTTTCCTTTGCGCTTCCTCTACCTCACTTGTTTTTCTTTGCACTTCACCCCCTTCAATCCCCTCCTCGTCCTTTTCCTTTCCCTCATATCTGTTACTTGGCCCTTCATCCCATTCACTGTCATCCATTTCGTCAGATCCCTTAAATAGATGTGAGATGGCACAACGATTCGTCCTCTCTTTCAGTAAAGCTAGGTCCCTCCTTACTTCCTGCTCAAACTGAGGACCTAAACAGTGGTCCAAAAGTTTTTCCATCCGTATGATCTTTAACTCAAGGACGTCATTTTCCCGCTTTACTTGAAACAACTCGGACCTCAACAAGCTTACCAGCTTGTTCAACTCATCAAGATCAGCACATGAAGAAGGATTTGACTCTGCCGAGACAACAGCAGGGCGATCCTGTGGCCAACTCCAATATGATTGTCTCATTTCCTCTTCACTCGGACGTAGCGCCCGCAACTGAACTGACTGTTTCAGAATACAGACAATATTCATATTCAATCATTCTACTTTATAATTTCATTGAATCTTATAAACAGTTTCAAGGGCTGCAAACCAAACCTCTTTGCTCTGGAAAAAATAATTGTTCAACTTCCTCATCTCGGGCATAGACGTAGTCGTTCTCCATCGCAAAATACGCGGGACAGCTGTTGGATCAACAACCTTGCAGTAATTCAGGTCCACCATTCTAGGAATTAATTCATATACCCAAATCTACACAATTCACAGGACAAAAGTCATTATTTAAGTTTTAAAGTTCACAAAGCATAACTGACATGAACATTATTACCATGTACCTGGAAAGCATACGTGAAACCTTTAAAACTCCACCCACCCCTTTGCACTTCACCATGCTTATGCTTCTTGCCCTTCTCATTTTTCCGGCTTGTTCCCGTTACCTTACTTTTCCCCTTCTCTCTTCCCTCTTCATTTTCAAAGCTTTTCATATACTTTGTTGGTGCAGAAAATAGACTGTCTTGGGTTTTGTCAAACGACACCGAACCCCACGGATACCTGTTGAACGCATCCAAGTCCTCTACAAGGGTCAGGTAATTTACATTGATGTTCAAATGCTTGTCCCTTCCCAAAACCACTAACTCAGCAAAGTAAACAAGAGCTAGCTTGTAGACGTCATCTCTCTCTTTGCACCTCAGAAATGCTTCTTCTAAAGCATTACATGTAATTCCTTCATCTATAAAATATCTTTTCTGAAGTCTAATTTCAGCACTTTCTCCACTGGAAACTTCAGGCACTTCCCCAAAACGAAGCCCCGAGATCAAACAGAAATCCTGACGAGTAAACTGAGCAACGTCGCACCCTATTAAGAAACTCAGTCCATCCAAGTCTTTCACACCCTGCCCCGCCACTCGACGCAACACAACTCCATGCACAATTTGCCCGCTAAACTGAATCTTGTCTATATTCAGAAGATGGCCAAAGCATGATGTCTTGAATTGTTCTAATTGTTCCGCACTCAACTTCGCTCGAATTGCAGCTAGGGTTGAATTTGCATGTGAGCAGTTGTTCACCCGTGACGCATATGCCTCTGACTCTGGCCATAGCAGCTGCACATTGGATCCCATTTCCTAAAATACAAGATGAAATAACCTTAACACATGTACTACCACCACGTATTTGCACAATCATATTGGTATTTAGTATTTACATAACTAGTCAACTAGGCACATTACAAATTTTATGAAGTACATGCGCATAGGGATTACTGATCACAGCCTTTAACATCATCAAAGCAATATGACAAATTTTGTGCAAATACCTGTTAATGCAATGATTCTGTGAATTACAACCAATAGCATGTGTTTTATTTTTGGATACAAACTCCAATCAATGGTTGATGCATGAGTGAGTGTGAGTGCAATCTAGGCAAGTTCTGCACTTCACACACATGACAATTATTGTCATCTCATACACAACACAAAATAAATAAATAAATAAATAAGAAAGATAGTGGAAGGAAGCAAAGCAAAGCATCTGCTCTGCTATCTGCTTGCTAAGCCATTGCCACATCCTTCTTTCTTTCTAGCTTTTTCTTCAGTCAGCCACTATGATCATGGATCAACCTTCATTTCAAATGCTTTGCACTTTTATTCATGACTTTATTATTATATCTTCTCATTTTTCACAGGCAAATTTAGCAACAAGGGAAATAATATTTATTTCAAAAAAATATATATATTCTAGCGCCAGAGATATGTTATTGACATGTTATTAACATGTTATTGACTTGAGGGTCTCCTCCAATTCAACACCATTATCTTATTCATATCATTATTGATATGTTATCGATATGTTATTGATATGTTATTGACTTGATTTTCATTCATTTTTTAACATATACACAAGCAAAAATTAACATGCAAGTGAAGCACAAGGAAGAGATGCCAAATCCAACAACATTGATGGTACAAATTGGGGAAAACCTTTACTCTAACCCTAAACACAAATTCCATAAATTACTCACCAAATGCTGGTTATTGAACAATCGCAAGGTGTCTGTGCGGGGTCTTTGTGCGGCTTTGCAACACAAATGGAACCTATCACTTCCAACGACTACGGATTCTCTCCTTCCCCTTCCACTGCTTCGCCTCTTCACTGTTTCGGAATCCACGCCTTTGCCCCTTCAACTCAAAATAAATACTTTTTAAGGGTTTAGAGAAAGGAGTTGCGTTCAACCGTTGCCTTCAACCATCGTTTACCGTTGCCTTCAACCATCGTTAACAGTTGCCTTCAACCTTTTCTCAGAGCTTAGCGGTTTCTCAGAGCTATGGGTTTTAGAGCGATGGGTTTTTTCTGTTCAAACTTTGAACTTGCCTCTTTTTTTAATTTTTCGAACCAACTTCAATTCTGGATATTAAATTCGGGTTTGGGTTCCTCACCTACCCGATTGCAAAACTTTATCTCAATTCTCCCTAGCCCTTAGATTGATCTGATGGCTATAAAGTGAACCCCTTATAACTTAACACTTATAAGTTTCCACTCACTATAGAATCGGCCCACTATGCAGCTTCTGGTGGACACTTGGGTCATATTGATAACCCAAATGCAAATGAGATCACTTGCAGCTTGTGGTGGACGCTTGGGCCATATTTTAAAAGGGCATAGGTACAAGGAGCCAGCAGCTGAATGCCACTTTGGATACACTTCCTTATGGGAGCTTTTATAGTGAGGGAAAAGTTATAAGGGGTTTTTTTGAGGGGTATGTTAGAGCCGTTGGATTTCATCCAACGGTGAGTTTTTAAAAGAGGGTGCATGTAGAACCGGGTTGAAATCTGACCCGTTGGAAACCCAACTTCAGTTGAAGATATTTCCCTCTCTGAAAAATTGAAGAACACAATCCTCTGTTTTTGAATGTAACGCAAACCCAGAATTAGAAAGATCCAAAGCTCCCAAACCCTATAGTCGCTCCATTGTCATTAGCTCCTTGGGAGGCCTGTGATCTATGGCATCCTCGGTATGAAGATTAATGGCTCTTATCTAGCTATTGCCCTGTTTTGATTCTATGGCTGAAGTGAAAACCCCTTCTCTTTTTCGTTCAGCACACGAGATTCCAGATGAAAGCAAAGTAGCATATCTCGTTCTGTAGATAGACGCCGCAGCAGCATTTGTTCCTCAATTGTGGTAGAGATGGAGTCTCCACTACCAAAGAGTCTTCTCTAATGTCGACCACATTCTCTTAAGCTGATTGACTTCGGAGCTCCCGCTTGAGTTTGAGAGGTAAGTTTACTGTTGCTGGATTGATTTTATTGGGTTTGGTTTGTTTTTTGTGAGGGTGATAAATTCGTCATTTGTGGCATCAATAATGCGTCATTTCTGCGGTCAATAATGTGTTATTCTGCCGTCAATAATGCGTCAGTTTTCTGTCAATAATGCGTCATTTCCTTATGAATATTCAATATATTTAGTTGATTATTTTTGGTGGGGGTGGGAAATTATGAAATGTAGGTAAAAGATCCTAAACTTAGGCTTAATGGCATTAGGAGTAAGCATTTGGAGAGGATATTGGGAGAAGTTCTGTAATTGCTGGTTTGAATTACATTTGTGTTCTTAGTTGAACATGTTGGTTTTAATGTTATTTTTTCCAGATTATTGCACAAGAGATGACGTAACTATTATTAAATTTTGTGTAATAATGGCTTTTACAAACAAGCTAGGCTATGCGTCTTTTTTGTGTCAATTTGGGCAATGTTTTGTGTAAGTGGAATGCATTGATATTTTGTAATGCAGTAATGATTGATTAATGAATTAATATTTGCTATGCAGTGATATAGAAGTAGTTCAAAAATATATGTGGGTAAATTGTCTGGGGGCTCAGAGAGTGATGACTGTGTAACAGATAATGGGATGGTTTACATTCCTGAAGTAAGAAATGAGGAAACACCAGCGGTTGGGATGAAGTTCGACTCGCTTGACCTCGTTTATAATTTCTATAATAGATATGCATTCTTGGCTGGCTTTGGTATTCGACTTCATTCCAGCTTTTGGGGGACAAATAAGAAAGAGATTCTGAGGAAAGAATTTGTTTGTTGCAAACAAGGTGCATACAGGAAAGATGAAACTCGGGAGAGAAAAAGACAGCGGGGAATAAGTAGATGCAATTGCAAAGCTAAGATTGTGGTTGTGAAGACAAATGGGAGCAAGAAGTATACCATCTCTCTTTTTGCAGAGGGACACAATCATAAGATGATAGCCTCAGAAAGAGTGCATTTATTGAGATCACACCGTCGTATTTCGGATTCTACAAAAGTACTTAAAAAACAGTTGGGTTCGGTTAATATCCCCATTCATCAGAAGGTAAGTATTTTCGAGGTGCAATCCGGAGGAATGGATAAAATCGGTTTTATCAAAAAAGATATTTACAATCTTGAATGTAGTGTGAATGGGAAGCTGAGGAACCACGATGTTGAACTAGTGACCGAGTATTTTATGGCTGAACAGAAAAAAAATGAGGCTTTTTATTTCAAGATTGAGGGAGATGGCGAAGACAGGTTTAGTCGATGTTTTTGGGCAGATGCAACTTCTAGACGGGCGTACCGGTTGTATGGAGATGTTGTTGTATTCGATACCACATTCAACACGAATCGATACGACTTGACATTTGCACCAATATTGGGAGTTAATAACCATGGTCAGACAATTGTCTTAGCATGCACATTTTTGAGCAAGGAAACGACTGAGTCGTTTATTTGGATGTTTGAGGAGTTTAAGAAAGCCATGCAAGGTGGCGAACCTAAAACGATCATTACAGATCAAGATGCGGCCATCACCAGAGCGATTTCAATAGCCTTCCCGACTACATTTCATCGGCTTTGCATATGGCACATCACATCAAAGTTCCATGTTAAGTTACCAGATTCTGCTTATAAGGAGTATTGGCGTGAATTTCAGAAAGCCATATGGGATACTGAGAATAAGGATGAGTTTGATGCAAAGTGGAATATTGTGGTTACAAAGGCTGGTTTGACTGACCATCAATGGCTAAGTTCAATGTTTGATTTAAGGGAATCTTAGGTTCCAGCCTACGCACGAGACTTTTTTGCCGCTGGAATGTCAAGCAGCCAAAGAGCGGAAGGTTCTCATGCTTTCTTCAAGCAATACATATCAAGGAGAAATTCGTTGATGGATTTCATAATACGATTTGAGAGAGCACTTTCCCATCAACGTCAAAAAGAGTTAGCTGCTGATCACGTAGATGCATTTGAAGTGGCTCACTGTATTCTACCAATGCCAATGAACAAACAAATGGCTACCTTGTACACAAGGGCAATGTTTCAAAAGTTTGAGAAAGAACTAATACAAAGTACAACATATTTCCTAGAGCTCAAAACAGAGGATGCTTCTAAAGTTGTCTTTAATGTGAGCAAAAGGAAAAATTGGCAAACAAGAGTGGCAGAAGTCGTATATGTCAAAGATTCTGACCACGCATCGTGTAGCTGCAAAAAATTTGAATTTGTTGGGATTATTTGCAAGCACATCCTAGCATTGTTCAGAAGGGACCAGATTGAATATATGCCCGATAAATATATTTTGAAAAGGTGGAAGAAAACTGCGAAAGCTGGATTGGTGTCAGATGCAAATGGCAACGAAATTAAAGACTCTGCAGATCCTGGTCTTTTAATAAAGCGGAGTACAATGTCCCAACTTGCTTCAGATGTGGTTGAGGATGCATTAATGTGTGAAGAAGGATGTGAGCTAGTCTCAGAGACTCTAAAAAGTTTGCGGGTGAAGTTGAAGTTGTTGAAGGATGGACCAAGTAATAACGAAGTTGGAGGGTCCAGCTCTCAAACACAATATATGAAAGACCCTAAGAGAGTACGGGAGCAAAGGAAAAGCCAATGAAGCGAGGGATTCGACACTGTCGGGAGTGTGGAGACATTGGTCATGATAGAAGACAATGCCCAAGAAATTTGAACACACCGTAAGATGTTAAAACTATTTATAATAACACCTAAAATTTGAATAGTTAAATTTTTTATGTGCTTGTGTTTGGTGTTTATGCAAGACATCACCGTCGAACAATGAGGAATCAACTCCAATAGATCTCAGTGACCCATTATTCGACGAATTTTACAGGATGCACGGACCTACCGAATGATTTATGTTTGTATTATACAAAGGCCGGTTGTTATGAAGGCTAATGATCAAGTTAAGTTTTCTATATGCAGTTTTATTTTATTTGTTTGTTCATGTCCACTGATAAGCTCTTACTTTGTCCACTGCTAATTGAAATGGAAATTTGGTTGGTTTACTTCTTGCATGAAATTTTGACACATGTTAATTTTACATGTCTTCTCCCTATTTGGAAATTTTCATAGACATTTGATAAAGTATCAAATTTTGAGTTTTGTGAAGAAGCAATGACTTTTACCACGTACAATGGGTAGTTTATGCTGAATTATGAACGAGTGACATAGATTCATTGATTATATCACAGGCTAATGTAGCATTTCCAGCAGGGAGCTATTGTTTCCATTAGCAGTAATGATTTCTAGCACGAATCATTTCCAGCAACACTAATCATTTACAGCAGCAACCAATTTTTCCTAATGTTATGTTCTAGTGCTTGACTGGTTATTAAGATCTGACCTTGACTATGAAGCAATATTGGTGCACGATTTTGTAAACATTCGTACCTGAAGGATACTTGAAATTTGCACTATGTTGGAACACAATGATTAGAAATCAGCGTGTAAAATACAAACTACAATACAACATCTTCTATGCATGATAAGAACATTGCAGCTAATCACATTTTGAATGCTTGGAGAATATTAAAGTGTACACCAACATTTCAACTACTCGTAATTTCACACACACAAGAAAATTACATTGCAAAGCATTTTATGTGCTCCCTCTTAGCAATATCACGATCACCCCAACCAACTGAACAATGGTTGCCATATTCACTCAGTCGTATGGGTCAGCTTTTTCCGAGCAGCTTGCATGTGCTTATGGTCACTCGTGTCCCCACTCATATAGACGAAATAAATATTCAGCAATATTTGTAATATTTTGTTATATAAATAACCCATAAATCATTCACCAAAGAATGTATAGCACATTGGCATGTAAAGTGAATAAGGAGAGTGTTACTTATGACTGACGTGTCAATTTTTTGAGAAAGAGTACGCCATCTGTTTAATGTGAAGGGACATGATAATGCGACTTTACTGATTCCCAACGCGAGGTGATATTGACAACTTATTGAATAATATTTCAGTTTTTGCAAAATACAATGTTAGACACAAGGAATTGCAATACATAGTCCCAATAATTATATATGAAGCAATTGAAAGAATACTTGTGTTATTATAAATTAGATAATGAACATTAAGGAAATATACTTCTAATTGTGTACTGTTTCATGTCCTACTTTTTCTATCTTTCTTTATATTATATGTTTAGGGAATCCCTCAAAGCAACATATACTGTGAAAAATAAAATATTGTGTGAAGTTCTAATCACTCATATAGACTAGGACAAATATTCAGTACTATTTCAAAATTGCTTGACTGGTGTCAGGCCATCGAACGATGTGATTTGACATGATAGAGATATTTACTACGAACCCAAGACGGAGCCATATTGACAACTTATTGAATAGCGTTGACGTGTTCAAAGATCTAGATGCATGCACCCATGATGGCTTCAGAGCATTGTCCAATTATTATATATGTGGATTATTACAACAAAACAGATACTTTTACAGCCTTTTATATGAAAGGAAACTAATTCTTGTATTATTAAAACCTAGATAATGAATATTAGGGAAATATACTTGTGATGTTGGTTGTTGCAAAATATATAGCTAGGGTTAAGAGGAAAGTGAGTTATCTAAAGGCATTCAAATTTTTTTCATTGTGAAATTGATGATTTCTAGCTTCCCCCAGTTGTATAACGTCACAAGGAGGCCGGAGTAATTTTCGGGCCATTTTTCCAATTTTCCTACTATTTATTTAACTTTTTCAAAGATTTTTGCACTAAAAAAAGCCAAAATAATCGGAAGCTGACACCTGGCGCGATCTGAGCGCATCACCTTTCACCACTTGCACAAGTGTACGTCAATACACATGGCCACATCCTTGGTTTTTACCCTAAATTCTTATTTTATTGTTTTTTCTTATGAAATTCATAACTAAATACACAAAAATGATAAAAATGTTTCGAAAATTGCTACGAACTCATTAACACTTCATCTTCCTTACTGAATTCCCCGTTTCATGGTTATTCATTTTAAAAGACAATTTCAAGCATTCACAGGAGATGCCTGTTGATGTAGGTTATCTAGGTTAAAGTTAACAACATATATAGCTAGGGTTAAGAGGAAAGTGAGTTATCTAAAGGCATTCAAATTTTTTTCATTATGAAATTGATGATTTCTAGCTTCCCCCAGTTGTATAACGTCACAAGGAGGCCGGAGTAATTTTCGGAGCATTTTTCCAATTTTCCTACTATTTATTTAACTTTTTCAAAGATTTTTGCACTAAAAAAAGCCAAAATAATCGGAAGCTGACACCTGGCGCGATCTGAGCGCATCACCTTTCACCACTTGCACAAGTGTACGTCAATACACAAGGCCACATTCTTGGTTTTTACCCTAAATTCTTATTTTATTGTTTTTTCTTATGAAATTCATAACTAAATACAAAAAAATGATAAAAATGTTCCGAAAATTGCTACGAACTCATTGACACTTCATCTTCCTTACTGAATTCCCCGTTTCATGGTTATTCATTTTAAAAGACAATTTCGAGCATTCACGGGAGATGCTTGTTGATGTAGGTTATCTAGGTTAAAGTTAACAACATATATAGCTAGGGTTAAGAGGAAAGTGAGTTATCTAAAGGCATTCAAATTTTTTTCATTATGAAATTGATGATTTCTAGCTTCCCCCAGTTGTATAACGTCACAAGGAGGCCGGAGTAATTTTCGGGGCATTTTTCTAATTTTCCTACTATTTATTTAACTTTTTCAAAGATTTTTGCACTAAAAAAGGCCAAAATAATCGGAAGCTGACACCTGGCGCGATCTGAGCGCATCACCTTTCACCACTTGCACAAGTGTACGTCAATACACATGGCCACATCCTTGGTTTTTACCCTAAATTCTTATTTTATTGTTTTTTCTTATGAAATTCATAACTAAATACACAAAAATGATAAAAATGTTTCGAAAATTGATACGAACTCATTGACACTTCATCTTCCTTACTGAATTCCCTGTTTCATGGTTACGCTATATTAGTATTTTATTATTATTTACCCTACATTATTATTATATTACCTTTTAGCCTCTACATTTGTTAATTATATTTACTCGAAATTATTATTTTTATTGTTATTTTGAGTGAGAATAGACCATTTCTGGGGTTAATCAGTTTCTCTCTTCTTCAATTTGTTATTTTTTTTTTCCTTTATTAGGGTGAAGGGATGTTTTGAAAAATAAAAAGAACAAATTACATTCCAAGCATTGTATAACATCATAAAAAAGTCAATGAATAACCCATTCTTTGTATAGCTTAATTTGGATCCCAAACATCTCATTCATTCATACAAAATTGACAAATTACTGACGACTGACATAATGGTCCCATAAGATAGTTTTACATTGCAAAGCATATTATTTGGTCCCTGTTAGCAATACCACGATCACCCCAACCAACTGAACAGCGGTAGCCGCAATTAGTCAGTCGTATTGGTCGGCTTCTTCCGAGCAGCTTTGACGTGCTTATGCTCACTCATGTCACCACCATCGTCTAGTATCTCTCTCACAGCATCAGGGGATACATAGTCCCAATTATAACTTGTATGAGTAGTTGCCGCAAATGCTCGGAAATTTTCGAATCCTTCGTTGAATGCCATCTCCAGTTCACTATGGTGCTCTTCGCATCGCATATGGTTCATCAAACAACCTTTAATTTCATCATTCATTACTGTATCCAACTCCTCTGCTTTCAACTTCCTTGTATGACTCAACTTCAAGTACTTGTTCTTTTGGGAGAACGCTTTGTTAACTCTAATGTTAAGATCAGCCAAAATGGCATCGTCTTCAACACATTTCTCGTGCCACGAATTGATCAGTCTGGAATTATAATCTAGTTTGCTACTGACTACATGTATTGCCTCTAATGGATCATTGGAGTCCCCCTCACTCCCAAATGATGTTGAAAATGGAAGGGGTCGGCGAGTACAACGTGGAAATGGAACCTGCAACTCCAATTTTTCATATTCGACTGTGTTGTTGGCGCCTGAAGAGGATGACATGCTTGAATAATCCTATTTGTTTTTAGAGGATGAGGATTGCATATGCAATTTCGTTTGAGGAATGGGACATAGCTTTATAGACCAACATACCAAAGCTTGCGTGTAGTCAACATATGTACTTTATTTCAATTTTTAAAAAGAGGTGTCAGGTTTTGCTTTTCAAGCATGTCAACCTCATTACACCACTATCAGTGGTTCAAAGAAACTCAATGGAAGTGACATCTAGTTAGTGAACCCAACCACAGTGGTTAGGATTAAACTTAGATTGTATCAGACAACAAATTAATTTATACATTTTCAACCAAATATTTTTTGGCGGGAACCTTTTTATTGGTATTACTATCACACCCTTCATAGAAACTCTCCCTCCACGAAAACCTGACTCCTCCACCGAATCTCTCTCCATCGACTAAAACTCTCTCCCTCCATAGAATGGATTTACTAACCAAGTTTGATGCCAGCATAATAAACACCCCTCCAAACAAAGACCGACTTCGAAACGCAAGTGAGTCACCAGAAAAGCAGTGTCACATTCCTAGACAGAATGACCATTTTGTTGGAAGTTTTGAGTCTGAAAGGGTTCTTGGATTCTGGAAGGAGAGGCATCTTCAACTTGGTGATGAAATCCAAAAGGCAAGGGCACGTTTGGAATTTGTTGAAGGCCAAATTGAAGATGACAAAAGGCAGGCCAATCTGGATAGGGCGAAGTTGCAGCGCATGAAGCGTAGACACAAATGACTTCGGAGTGTAGCTGTTCAAAAATACAAGAACTCATCTAATGCAGTGGAGTCAAAGAAGCGTGTGATGCAAGCTGGATTCGACTACTTCCGGTCCTATGCAAAACTCGTCGTACCCGGGTTTGATTGGTCATCTATTACCTTTTCCGACGTTAACAAATATACTCACCAAGGGAAGTAACCATTTTGGTTATCGTGTTTGAGCAGAGGCAAATCAGTGGAATTGGAATTTTTGTTCAACTCTGCTTCAAACCTATTTTGATGCTTACTACTATGGAAGATTTCAACCTTCATATTTTGATGTCTTTAATGACGAGAACACGTGATGCAACGTGGCCATCTACTTCAGTCATATGTTGCTGCCATGTCCATTTTTGTGTGATCACTTATCAGATTTGGACATGGTTGCATCATATGCAATGTTGCCTTTATTTATTATATGTTAGGGCAAGGTTTATGGAAAACCATTTGTGAGTGCGTTTGTGACAAGGTTATGTTATTGTTTTTTTGTACTGGTTCATCTCCTACTATTGTTTTCTTCCTTTATATTATATGTTTGTGGAATCCCTCAAAGTTAACATATACTGTGAAAAAAATGCAGAGTGAATATATAATCACTTATATAGACTAGGACAAATATTCACTAATATTTTAAAATTGCTTGGGTGGTGTGAGGTTTTTCAAAAAAAGTACGGCATTATTTTATGTGATTGGACATGATGTATATTTTGTATTGATTCCCGATGGACTACTTATTGAATACCTGTGACGGTTCATAACTGTAGATGCAGTTGCATATGGACGACTTATTGAATACCTCTGACGTGTTCAAAGCTCTAGGCGCAGTTGCAATGATGGCTTCAAAGCAGTGTGCAATTATTATATATGTACATTATTATAACAAAACAAAAACAGATTATGTTACATCCTTATATTTGAAAGGAAACTATTTCTTGTCTTATTACAAATTATATAATGAATATTAAGGAAATATACTTGTTAAAGTGAACAAACATATATACTTAGGGTTAAGAGGAAAGTCAGTACTCTAAAACAATTTGGATTTTTTCATTGCAAAACGGATGCTTTATAGGTTTCCCTAGTTTTATAACGTCACAAGGAGGCCGGAGTCATTTTCGGGGTATTTTTACGATTTTCCGACTATTTATTACAATTTGTTCAAGTTGTTTGCACTAAAAAACCCAAAATAATCGCAAGTTGACACATGGCGCGATCTCAGTGCATACCTTTCACCACTTGCACAAGTGTACGTCAGTAAATATGGCCACATTCTTGCTTTTTACCCTAAATTCTTATTTTATTGTTATGCCTTACAAAATTCATAACTAAAAACACAAAAATGATAAAAAAAAACTTCCGAAAATTGCTACGAATTCATTGAGGCTTCATCTTTCTTACTGAATTTCCCGTTTCGTGGTGACGCTAAATTATTATTATATTGTTCTTTACCCTAAATTATTATTATATTACTTTTTACCTTCTATATTTATTAATTTTATTGACCCTAAATTTTTTTTTTGGTAATTTTGTTATGCGAAAAGACCATTTCAGGTGCCAATTAGTTTCTCTCTTCTTCAATTTCTTAACTTCTAATTTTTATTAGGGTTAAGGGATGTTTTGAAAAAGTAAATGAAAAAAATACATGCCAACCATTGTATGGCATCAGAAAAAAAATTAGTTTAGGATATGATAAGTGGGAAAATGTCTTTTCCAAGCACTGGTGAAAAGACAGCTCACTCCATGCACGCCTTTTCGTTTACCAAATATTAAGATTGTAGTTGGGAAAAATATCTATGTCAGTAAAATGTCATATTACCCATCTATGATGTCAGTAAGCATTCAAGTATACAAATATATATATGTAGATTTATATATAAAACGGTTTATGACTGCACAAACACCAGACAAAATACATTAAAACCCAACATTTGGCCAACGTAGCCAGCCAATGTAGAACTGAAGAGAAGCAAGTCCAGAAAGTATAAAAACCTTAAAAACATACTACAACTAATTATAAGGGTATGGATTCCCTGGCACAACATACACACGCATTACCTTGAACCAAAAAACACTCTCACGGTGACATTTGCATCGATTGCAACAAGTCCAGAAGGAAGGATTTATCTTTGCTTCAGTAGGCCAGCCTTCAATGACAAAACACCATTCGTTGTTGTTACAAGCGCTGCAGTGATTGAACTTAATCTTCCCATAGTAAAACATATCTACGATATGTCTTGCAACAGTCCAAACTCAACTTAATCTTCGTCTCAAAGCATCCCTGGTTCCTTTCATATCAATGTTGTTACGTTGATTCAAAGAACACAAAAATTCTAATGCATCCTCTTTTGACTGACCAATTCCAGACATGCCAAGAAGTCCAACTATATATGTTGCTTCCATATGGCCTGCCGTGGCTGTGATGCGCATCCCATACAACGCTTCCACGTTACCCTGCATGAAAAACACTTCGAACGCGTCTCTAAATATCGACTCAGGGTTCTTGCAAGCTCTGCATTGTTGCAAGAAAAGCTGGACCGCAGGATTAGCATGGTACCAGCTAGGATGGTCTGGGTACTTAGCCATTGAAATGGTGTTCCACACTTGTGGAGTGTTTGCCAACGTCCGGAATAATGGGCACACAGATGCCATACGGAAGAGATCTTCCGAAGATTGGGTTGCCACGTATAACATCACTTTAAACCAAGCCAACTCCGGGATGAAGGCTTGGGGCATCTCCAAATGGATATGCTTCCTTCTCTTTCCTCCGATTGTAGTGAAATATTTGGAATTCATGTGTTTCTATTTTTTTGGAATGGAACGATTTGAGAAGTGGAAAAGGGGAGAAATGAGAATAGATGGGGTTTTGGTTCTGTTTTAGGCTGTGTTTGTTGTACCGTTTGGAAAATGTGTTTCCACTTTAGGTTTTTCTCACTTGACCCTTTTTAAAGAAACTGAACCAACACCCTAAAACTAGAGAAAAACATAAGAGAAGGAAAACGTCATCGAAATGCAAAGTCAGACAGTCAAAAAGTAAATTAAGAACCTATTTGCATAGCCATTTTTAGGATTTTCCCGCCATTTTTATGTCATTGAATCAAATGTGACGGATTACTGACTAGTCACAGAACGTCCCATCAAATAACTTTTCATTTTCCCACACCGAAATATACTAGTAATGTTATTAAAATGTGATGGATGCTTATCCAACTAGTTGGCTTAATGAAATATAATGAAAATAATATATTTACAGCAGTTTCCCCTCAATTTTCAGATTGGGTTTTGGTAGTTAAATATTATATTGGTTTATGGGGTAAACGGTGCCACAATTCTGACGGTACATGTGTCCAAATCATGACCAACCCACCCACAGACAGAAAAGAAGGATATAATTCGATTTGGGCAGAGATGAGAGAGAGCTGAGTCCGAAGAGGTACAAGTGAGAAGATTCAGCATGTCTTCGTCTTCATCTCCCGCTCAAACAAAGAGGTGTCCGTACTGTGGAGCTGCAATGGTGCTTCGGGTTTCAAAATCAGATAAAAATCGAGGGAAGCCATTTTGGAAGTGCCTAACCTCCTATGTAAGTTTTCATTTCCAGAATATGTATGTGGGTGAAAAAAAACCTTTGTCTAACTCTAACACAATTATTTTGCATATATGATGCCTGCAATTAGGGAGCCACCAGTTGCAATGGATTTGAATGGGTTGATGTAACCTCTGCTCAAGCAGAACAGCCAGATGACACGTATGATGCTACGGTCCTGAATATGCTGAAGTCCATTAAGGACTTGGTATTAGTTTTATTACTTTTATCAATTTTAATATTATTTGTTCTTTTAATGACCAATTAAGTGCACAATTTCAAGGATTGTAAAAGTTCTCCCCAAAAACACATGTTGCACGCACCACCAATGAGTTTTCAAACCCATTTTGTAATTTTTGTTCTTGAAATAGGTGGATTGGCATTGAGTTTAAATTATTGTTTGAAACAAAAGCATTTATTTGTCTGAAACCCAGCAACAACTTTTCAAGACCGACTTTAAAAAAATAAAGTCATACGAAGACGATAAAATCACAATACATGGCCAATACGATGCAATAATAAGACAATACATTTTGTTACAATTGCATAATTATTCGTTGTATATAGATTGTTTATTGGCGTATACTACAGGTTTATTGATTGTTTACTGCATGTATATCGCATGTTATTGGGCGGATATTGGATGTTTATTGAAGGTTTATTGGATGTTTATTGAAGGTTTATTGATTGTTTACTGCATGTGTATCGCATGTTATTGAACGGATAATGGATGTTTATTGAAGGTTTATTGATTGTTTACTGCATGTATTTCGCATGTTATTGTCCGATATTGAATTTTTATTGAAGGTTTATTGATTGTTTATTAGTAGGAAGAACAACTGTTAAGTAGAATTTCCTATTCGATACAACTCCCTTATGGATGGTGAAATTAGGGACTGATGTATATTGCATGTCTATTGCGTATAGACTGCATGTCTATTGCGTGTATATTGCTTGTATGTTGCCTGTGTATTGTTGTTTATTTCCTTCGTCAGCAATAAACAATCAATACACATGCAATAAATGTACGCTATGCACGCAATAGACAAGCAATATAGATGCACCAATATACATTACTTTTATGCTACTGAGCTGCCCAAGACCAATTAAATAAAGAAAATCAACGAATTTATTAACCGATTATAAAGGAGAGAGGGATTCAAACCCGATGGGCGGTACGGAACCAATAGGAAGTTTTTATAGCATTGCAGATGGGAAAGGTTTATTGACGGTTTACTGAAGGTTTATTGATTGTTTACTGCATGTATATCGCATGTTATTGCGCGGATATTTGATGTTTATTGAAGGTTTATTGATTGTTTACTGTATGTATATCGCATGTTATTGCTCGGATATTGGATGTTTATTGAAGGTTTATTGATTGTTTACTGCATGTGTATCGCATGTTATTGAACGGATATTGGATGTTTATTGAAGGTTTATTGATTGTTTACTGCATGTATTTCGCATGTTATTGTCCGATATTGAATGTTTATTGAAGGTTTATTGATTGTTTATTAGTAGGAAGAACAACTGTTAAGTAGAATTTCTTATTCGATACGACTCCCTTATGGATGGTGAAATTAGAGACTGATGTATATTGCATGTCTATTGCGTATAGATTGCATGTATATTGCATGTATATTGCTTGTATGTTGCCTGTGTATTGTTGTTTATTTCCTTCATCAGCAATAAACAATCAATACACATGCAATAAATGTACGTTATGCACGCAATAGACAAGGAATATAGACGCAATAGACAAGCAATATAGATGCACCAATATATATTACTTTTATGCTACTGAGCTGCCCAAGACCAATTAAATAAAGAAAATCAACGAATTTATTAACCGATTATAAAGGAAAGAGGGATTCAAACCTGATGGGCGGTACGGAACCAATAGGAAGTTTTTATAGCATTGCAGATGGGAAAGGTTTATTGAAGTTTGATTGAAGGTTTATTGACGGTTTACTGAAGGTTTATTGATTGTTTACTACATGTATATCGCATGTTTTTCTATAAAGAGGGCATGGTTGAATAAAACATTGGAGGCGAAGGCATAGCCGCCTATTTCCCTTACAGAATTACCTTATTAAGATGCAACCCATTGCGATTAATTAAGGCATGGTGAACGGCTTAAAGATTGGGATCTGATATATGGAATGGTGGCTTAGATAAATCATGACATATCACTTTGCAATAGCCTAATACACTTTAAAAAGCCATCAGTCATTGTTCACATATGCAGTCTTCCAATCTCAATTCAATGCAGTTTGGTTAAGGTTATGTAAATGTCGTGAAGGAGTTAGGGCAATATTACACAGATGTTTGTTTCATTAAATCCAAAAAAACTTTACACTCCAGATGCACATTCTATGTATGGGAATTGGATGTGCCTAACTTCAAAAACGCATATGCCTATCCATTTAGATTTGCCCACGTGCACTAGATTTACAGATCCATTTACTTTTCTCCTCACTAAGCCGCTGCATCTCCATTTCAGATTCTTCATTTTTCTGTCTATGCTCTGCTGGATGCTACCATATACATTTAGCCCAATATGAGAATAAACGTAGCGATACGTATCACACTAATCGAAATGAAAGCATGCATACGCTATAATAATATTTTGGTTCTAATTGTTGTCCAATAACTTAAACCTAAAATTATGTACAAAAATACACTAAGATTGAGAAAGACGAAGAAGAATTGAGGAGCAGAGGTAGAATTCGAAAAGGAGCCGTGGATATGTATTGTGTATTTACATGACTTTCAAATTGGAGATGTCCAAAACCAATTTAATCATCATGTACCTGAACCCATTTCAACCACTATCATGGCATGTAAGCATCTCCCCGTAATATCTCTACAGCCAACTTCAACTGAAAAAAGGGCATGTTCTGCGAGGTGCAAGTAGCTAATGGAATCTCAGTGCTCAAAAGCTCAATGTACTTCAACACGAACATGCCACAATCGCCTCTGAAGCAAAACAAGAACTCGATCAATTCAAGTAATGACATTGTAACGTAATTGACAATTTCAAGTAATAAAATTAAATAAAAAGTTGTGCTCACTGATTAGATTGTTGTGGAACATCCACACGTTCTATTGGCCATGGACACCACCAATCTCTGCTGCAGTCGTTTGCGTAAACACCTTCTTCATAAAAGTCAATGGAGTTGAGAAGATTTGGAATCGTAATTGAAAGCGGGGCGAGTTCTTCCTTTAACATCTCATCTGGAATAAGAGAAACCATTGAATCGTACACTTTGATTTCACACTTAACCAGATCAATCATTAGAGCCACCCAATGCTTATACTTCGTCAACATACAAGGGGCATACACCTTATACGCGTTCTGCCAATCCAGCCCACACGCCGGAACCTTGCCATTTACAACGTTCACTAAACTGTTTCTAATTTTCCACCCAACCTGCTCTTTTTTTCTTTTATTATCCCTAAAGCAAGTATGGATGTGATTCTGTGAAATAGAAAACAATCAATGGTTAAACACCTCCACAAAACAAGTATGGATAATTTGTAATTATGAACTGCACTTGGTCAAGGCCTATGACATACCATGAAAAATACATCGGTCGTTGTCCAGTTCGATATTTGTACAACCTCCAAATCTTGTTGTCGCTTCCGGATGAGATACAACCCCAAATCAATGTGCTGCACATGTTTTTCTGGTCAATCTCATAATCTACGTACATTAAAACAAATGCATAATCAATTAAACTTACATCTCCTGTGAGCCAACCGTCAGCTTTTACGAGGGAAGCGAAGAATTCAATCTCAGCTTCCACGTGGCCAAATTGCATCACTAAACTGTGAATATAACAAAGTTTTAGATCACAACAATTTAAAAATATATACACTAATGCCTTCTATCTCAAAAAACAAGGGACTTACTTTGGGTTATGGCGCCATTCCCAACAAATTTTCAGCAATTTCACCATATCATCATGCGGAATCACCTTCATTGGGTCTAACATCCGAAGTCGGGTTGTCTCTGGCACAGTTTTTTTCACCAATTCACTAGCTTCAAGGATCTTCCACATAGGAATAATCCTCTTCCTCTTTCGTAATGGGACCCCTTGTTCCACAGCTTTACCTTTATCATTCAACCAAACGTTCAACTCAGATAGCACAGCTGTAGGTTGATCCAAATCAATATCCCCGAGAGTAAACTTAACAATTGTCCCTGCCGTGCTCTCGCCAATGTCATCACAAACCAAAACAACTTCATCACCCTCTTCCTCACATTCCTTTATTTGCACTTCCTTTTCCGCACTTCTCTTTCTTTTCACTTCCTTGCCCTCCCTTCTTTTTCTTTGCGGATCCTCTCCATCACTGCTTTTTGTTGGCAGTTCCCCTCTGTCACTGCTTTTTCTTTGCAGTTCCCCTCCGTCACTGCTTTTTCTTTGCAGTTCCTCTCCCTCACTGTTTTTTCTTTTCACTTCCTCTCCCTCACTGCTCTTTCTTTGCAGTTCCTCTCCCTCATTGCTTTTTCTTTTCACTTCCTCTCCCTCACTGCTCTTTCTTTGCAGTTCCACTCCCTCATTGCTTTTTCTTTTCACTTCCTCTCCCTCACTGCTCTTTCTTTGTGCTTCCTCTCCCTTGCTGCTTTTTATTTTCACTTGCTCTCCCTCTCTTCTTTTCCTTTGCGCTTCCTCTACCTCACTTGGTTTTCTTTGCACTTCACCCCCTTCAATCCCCTCCTCGTCCTTTTCCTCTCCCTTATATCTGTTACTTGGCCCTTCATCCCATTCACTGTCATCCATTTCATCAGATCCCCTAAATAGATGTGAGATGGCACAACGATTCGTCCTCTCTTTCAGTAAAGCTAGGTCCCTCCTTACTTCCTGCTCAAACTGAGGACCTAAACAGTGGTCCAAAAGTTTTTCCATCCGTATGACCTTTAACTTAAGGACGTCATTTTCCCGCTTTACTTGAAACAACTCGGACCTCAACAAGCTTACCAGCTTGTTCAACTCATCAAGATCAGCACATGAAGAAGGAATTGACTCTACCGAGACAACAGCAGGGCGATCCTGTGGCCAACTCCAATATGATTGTCTCATTTCCTCTTCACTCGGACGTAGCGCCCGCAACTGAACTGACTGTTTCAGAATACAGACAATATTCATATTCAATCATTCTACTTAATAATTTCATTGAATCTTATAAACAGTTTCAAGGGCTGCAAACCAAACCTCTTTGCTCTGGAAAAAATAATTGTTCAACTTCCTCATCTCGAGCATAGACGTAGTCGTTATCCATCGCAAAATATGCGGGACAACTGTTGGATCAACAACCTTGCAGTAATTCAGGTCCGCAATTCTAGGAATTAATTCATATACCCAAATCTACACAATTCACAGGACAAAAGTCATTATTTAAGTTTTAAAGTTCACAAAGCATAACTGACATGAACATTATTACCATGTACCTGGAAAGCATACGTGAAACCTTTAAAACTCCACCCACCCCTTTGCACTTCACTATGCTTCTGCTTCTTGCCCTTCTCATTTTTCCGGCTTGTTCCCGTTACCTTACTTTTCCCCTTCTCTCTTCCCTCTTCATTTTCAAAGCTTTTCGTATACTTTGTTGGTGCAGAAAATAGACTGTCTTGGGTTTTGTCAAAGGACACCGAACCCCACGGATACCTGTTGAACGCATCCAAGTCCTCTACAAGGGTCAGGTAATTTACATTGATGTTCAAATGCTTGTCCCTTCCCAAAACCACTAACTCAGCAAAGTAAACAAGAGCTAGCTTGTAGATGTCATCTTCCTCTTTGCACATCATAAATGCTTCTTCTAAAGCATTACATGTAATTCCTTCGTCTATAAAATATCTTTTCTGAAGTCTAATTTCAGCACTTTCTCCACTGGAAACTTCAGGCACTTCCCCAAAACGAAGCCCTGTGATCAAACAGAAATCCTGACGAGTAAACTGAGCAATGTCGCACCCTATTAAGAAACTCAGCCCATCCAAGTCTTTCACACCCTGCCCCGCGACTCGACGCAACACAACTCCATGCACAATCTGCCCGCTAAACTGAATCTTGTCTATATTCAGAAGATGGCCAAAGCATGATGTCTTGAATTGTTCTAATTGTTCCGCACTCAACTTCGCTCGAATTGCAGCTAGGCTTGAATTTGCATGTGAGCAGTTGTTCACCCGTGACGCATATGCCTCTGACTCTGGCCATACCAGCTGCACGTTGGATCCCATTTCCTAAAATACAAGATGAAATAACGTCAACACATATACTACCACCACGTATTTGCACAATCATATTGGTATTTACACAACTAGTCAACTAGGCACATGACAAATTTTATGAAGTACATGCGCATAGGGATTACTGATCACAGGCTTTAACATCATCAAAGCAATATGACAAATTTTGAGCAAATACCTGTTAATGCAATGATTCTGTGAATTACAACCAATAGCATGTGTTTTATTTATGGATCCAAACTCCAATCAATGCACTACCAAAAACGTGAGTATTAGGGGCAGTAAATTAGGGGCGGAAATAAGGATCTACCTCTATTAATGTTTATTAGGGGCAGAAATATGGACATACCCCTATAACAATAATAGGTGTGCATAGTAAATGCCTCTATTAGTTTTATTACCTATAGGGGCGCTTAACTCAGCCCCTATAAAGTTCAATTATTAGAGGCGAATAAGATTGGCCCCTAATGACTTTTATTAGGGGCTGATGAATGTTTTTATTTTTTAAATTTAATTAATTCTTTTCAGGGGCTGATTTTAGTAAATAAAAAAAAGAGAGATTAATCTAAACCCTAATTCTCCAACACCAACGCACCCACTTCCCCTATTTCTCTCTTCCTCTTCTTCCAGCGCCGCACAACCCTTCATCTCTTTTGCTTTTTTTTTTCTTTTTCATTCTTTCTTAGTTCTTCTCTTTGTTCCTTCATTTTTGCTCCTGTCTAGCTCTGAAATCGTTCTCTCTTCTTTTCTTCATTCTTCATCGTCTTTTCTTTCCCATTTCTTCTTATTCTTTCTCCCTTGCAATATTCACTTGGTGTATTAGAGAAAGTGAAAGAAAGAGCAAAAGAAAGGTTTGCAATAGAGAAAAGAAAAACTCAATTTGTATTCTTTAATCCATGTTTTTTTTTATTCTTTTTGTAGTTTTCATTTTTGCAGGTACATTCCACGGGTTTTGAAGAATTTGAAGTGGAATGGTGAATAATTTCTTGGATAATTTTAATCATTTGATTGATTTTTCCTCAAGGTTTGTTCATACAAATTATACGATTGTTCTTTTTTTGTTTAAAATTTTGGTTAATGTTAGTCTATTAATTGTTGATATATTGTTAATTAACAGTTGCTGATCTAGAAAAGAGGAATTGTTGAAATGCTTTGTGTGCTGCAGTAAAATAAGAAGAAACGCTTAGAGATTTCCTCTGTAAAGCTGTGTTCGAGTTGAGTGGATGTGGGTTTGAAATTCAAAGAGAAAAGGGGGAAAGAAGAATAATTTCGATTGTTTTTGTAAATTTTGAATTCAAAACACAAAATTTGTGTTTAAGTTGAGCGGCTTTTGTGTTTTGTGTGTTTTTTTTTTTAATTAATAATTGCAAGTATTAGGGGCGAATGTTTGCGCCTATAATGAAGACCTTTAAAGTAATTTGTCAACGTGGCAACACAAATACTAAGGGCGGATCTTTGAGATTTTCTGCCCCTATTAACAATAGAGGCGCCTGTATTAGGGGCTCATTCTCTTTCTGCCCCTCCTTCTCATTAGGGGCGGTTTTGCAAGATATCTGCCTCTACAAGTGCTTTTAGAGGCAAATATTAAATGCCCCAAATACTCATTTTTTTAGAGCATGAATATGTGATTTTTATTTAATTGTTTATGATTGATTGCATGCATACTTTGAATTATTAATCACTGTTTTAAACTATCTGATTTTCTTAATGCCTGATCACCATTAGGATCTTTAGAAAAGTAATTTGATGCAATTTTGGTCGGAAGGTTCCCTGAAATTGACGCTGCCTTCTTGTGATTAATAATTGTAATTTCACTTAAGATGAACATCACGTCTTAAGGGTTGCACGGTTTTTCAAAGGGTTTTCACAAAACTTAATGAGTCTTTCATGTTCATATTTCATCCGAACGTCCGGATGGGTTGCATGTTAGATATACGTTCTATGTTGGAGGTTCCAAGTAGAATATAAATTAGGAAAATCTAACCTTCAAAGTGGCATGTGCAGATCATAAGTAATTGATAGAATTGCATAGGATTGTGACGGTAATGGCTAAACCCTAGTGCTTTTATCAATTGGTTTTTAAAACTTGTTTTTCTTCAACTTCCCAACCTTTCAATTTCTTTTATTGATAATTTAATCTTTTCTAATTCATAAATTTCAACTCTTTGATAAAATCTATTTTAATTATTAACTAAGAATTTGTTTAATTACAAATTAGTCAAACAATCTTTGGGGACAACTACCTTGCATGAGCATTTACACTACAACTACCTTGTATTCTTGCAAGTATTTTAAGTGATTTTAACCCTCTTTGCGCAGGTACTAAAAATCCTATCTCAAGCCATTCTGAGTTTTTTTATTTTGAGTTAGAATATTTAAGAGGGAGTGAAAACAGTATTCCAGATTTTCTTACAAGAGAATTCCTGCAGGAAAACCAAGATTCAAAATGTCCAAGTCAAAAGATAAACAGAAAGTATCGAGTTACCAAAGCAGTCAACCGAGTCAACCCAGCATCCTCCCAGCTACCATGATGCCAGTTAAACAGGAGTCATCTTCCCAAGTTGTGCCCTTCCCAAGTTATTCTCCAATTCTAGTTAATAATAGGTTTAATCCCTTGAGTCAACCCTCTTTACCCCTTAATTATCAGTCAGCTTTAGTTTCCAATTATGACCCTTTTGTTGGACAGATTTTACTCTATCTATTTCTCGCAAGTGCACGAACCAATTATAGTATAGGAATGCAAGCACGAGGTCGTTCCACAAAGACTTGGATGAAAAACACTTATTACTACTACTTAGACTCACAAGTAACCCTAAGACTAAACAGAATTTAAATGAAGTTGTGTTGAGTTTGTTGGAATGAAAACTACAAAAAGGGAATGCAAAATAACAAGTGACTGAAAACTACTAAAAGGGAATGAAAAATAGCATGTGACCAGCAAGTAGATGTTTAGAAAATTTAGAGACAAAGGAGACAAGCACTAGGGGTTCAACTTCACCATGACAAACCAATTTCAAGCTACAAGTTAACAATCCCCTAAGTTGATTACAATTTCTGGAGTTTGTTCTTTCTTATGTATGATTATCCATATGGTGTTTGGTTTTAATCAAGTACTCAGAAAACACAACTTAGCTATGGTGTTTAGTCTAAGTTATGAATCCGAATCCATTAAGCTTAAAAAGAACACAAAGGAACAAAGTAAACATTTAAACATGGTGTTTGTCCTAAATGCATTACCCACTCATTCACTAATCGGTTCAAGAGTCATATGGTGTTTATGTAAACTTGAACTAGATAACCAACACGCATGTGTTCATAGTGGCCAGTTATTTAAACATGCATAAAGATTCAACTAAGAACAAGTGAAAGAGACCAGAAGATTAGAAGTAATCAAGAAGGGTAACATTAACTTGAAAACATGAAATTGTCTTGTCATGTTACATTGAAACCCTAGCTATGGATTTAGCTGCTCATAATGGGAAAGAAACTAAGACAGAAATGAGAAAACATAATGAATGCAATAAGAGTAGAAAAACTCTTTTTCTGAAGTTCTTGTCCAAGGCTTCTCCAAGTGCTTTCCCATATCTAGAAGGATGTATGACAGCCAAGGAATTGATTTGAGATGACTTTGGGTGAGTTGTGATGGTAGAGAAAGAGGAAATTCGTAGGGAAATGGAAGGAAGGTTTGCAGGAGCTGTTTTGGTGATTTGAGGCAGTTTAGAGTGTTGGGTTGATTTCTGGAGTGTTTAGGGTTGTGGGAGTGTTTGAGGATGGCTGGAGTGAATTGTGGGGTTGTGAATCCCAAGATTTGCACACCTTAAATGTGGAATGGAAGTGGTATTTATACAGAGAGGGAAATGAGAAATCTGAATTGAATATGGCTAATGCCTACTACACTTGCAATTGAAAATGAGTTTCTTGGCTACTGCTCTTCCCACCAGAATCAATACCTCATCCATAGCTCATCATGACCAAGCTTCCAACCAAAAACAATAGCTCATGCCTAGCTCACCATGACCAAGCATCCATCAGCTCATCCTCATGTCAACATGATGTGTATTTTCATGGGCTCACGAATTGGGCTTGGCTGAATCAATTGATGACTTTAAGATGTCCATTTTGAAGTTCAAAATGTCTCTGATCCAACCACACAAGCATTGGCCCAATCCAAGCTCGGATGAAGAAGATAAGTGTGAAATGAATTTCTAACTCAGTCTCTAGTTTTTGCACGTTTTTGCACCATTTTGCTTCAAATGCCTCAAGTGGTACCTAGAGCTCAATGAATTGAATAACAAACACAAAATGGATTAAAATCACAAGTTTTACCTAAAAACATTACCAAATAATAGGGTAGAATGTTACAAAATGATACAGAATTATGCATTGATCAATACCCCAAACCTATATTTTGCTGGTCCTCAAGCAAAACTTAAACTTAAACTTAAACATCACAAAACAACACATAAAAGAAGCTAACTACACCATTTTTGTAGATGACACGATTGCATTGAGCATATGCAATAAGCCTTTAAACCTCTAGGTGTCCCTAGTAGGAGGAGTTGTGTCTACTGAGGGTTTACAGTGATGACCCCGACAAACATCAACAAATTCAGCAAGACAACTAATAGTTAAAGAATCACTTTTAAACAAACTAAGGAAAACCAATGAATGCACAATCACACTTTCAAAACTAATGGTATTGCCATTGCAAAAAGAATTCCAGCATTGAAGTCACCGTACTCAAATACTTAGATAGAAATTGCCTCAACTCTAGGTCGCACAGGTATCGCTCAAATCTTCACAAAGAACCTAGGGTTTAGTTTCTCAACAAGCATATGTGAGTGATGTTATGTAAAGGGAAACAAGATTTCACATATGAAATAATCATAAAACAAAAGCACGATTTCTGGAAATAAGATCTCATGAAAGGAAATCAAATGCCCTTATCGACTTGTGTTTGGGAAGGCTTGTCACCTACCAATGGAACTTGAGCACAGAGCATATTGGGCAATTAAAAAGTTCAATTTCGATCTCAAAGAAGTTGGGAATGTCAGAAAATTGCAGATCAATGAATTGGAGGAGCTAAGGAACGAAGCTTATGAGAATGCCAAAATCTACAAAGAGAGGACCAAACGCTATCATGACAAGGCCATCCTCAGGAAAGAATTCAAGCCAGGTATGAAAGTTTTGTTATCTGACTCACGTTTGCATCTCTTTCCAGGTAAATTGAAATCTAGATGGCTGGGGCCCTTCAAGGTGCTTCAAGTTTTTCCTCATGGAGCTGTTGAGATTGAGAACCTAAGGGACGGGACAACTTTCAAGGTGAATGGGTAGCGTCTGAAACAATACTTGGATGATGTTGTGGAAACACAAGCTGTGGACTCCCTTGAGTTCACCACACCCTAACTATTGGCTAACCCAACTAGGTTTTGTTGTTTTTGTTTTTATTTTAGTTTAGAGTTGATTCCTTTCCTGTGTTTTATGTTTAGTTTGGTTATTGCAATGCATTCCTTTAAACATTGAGGACAATGTTTCATTCAGGTTTGGGGTGTGGGATGAAACTTGTTGAATTTTTGAGTCTGTTGTTGAATTTCTAAGTCTTAGTGAAAGATTTCTTTTTGCTTACTAATGAAGATGTATATGTAATGTCATTGTCACTAATTCTTTGCTAGTGTGTTGCCATGGAAGTGTTTGCATCAGAATTTCTGCCGTATACACCGTCATGCAATTGGAATTTCGATCCAGAAGGTGCCACACTCAGATATCTTTAGAAGAATAGTGGAGACTACCCTAGTGAGCTAATTTGAACCTATTCCATTCCTTGAGATGGTTTTATTTGTTTCTACTCTTACAACTTCCTAGATTCCTTTTATGATGATCTCATTATATTCATTGAATACTAAGAACTATTTGATCTTTTGTAAATACTATGTTGCTTGCTGACATTTGTGGAAAGGATGTACCCATTGATTTGATGTAGGCTATGTGTGTTTAAGTCACTAAAAGGCTTTGATATCCTTCCCTGTTGTGTGCTTCCTTTACCCAATTTTGCATCCAAACACTTAAGCCTTTCTTTCATCACCCACATTACTCCTACCCTTGTATCGTAATCTAAGATACCATCCCTTGTTTAGCCATACCCTATAACTGGAGAACATGTCAAGATCTCAACAAAATGAAGAAGCAAGGATAGGCGTTATACCAAACAAATGGAGAGAATCAGTGTGCTAGTGCAACTCAAGGAGAAAAGAAAAAGAGGGCCAAATTCGGGTATAAAAAACAAAAAAACAAAAAAACAAAACAAAACATGTTCTTGATCAAAGTTCAAATTTAGTTCAAAGAAGCACAATTCATTGCCTTGAAGATTCACAAAATGTAGCCATTTACCATGCAGCAAGAAGAAGCACTCTTGGCATGTTCTTGAGTTCTTAGTTTTCATTTCCCTTCCTTTCATAACCCCTACCCTCAGCCTGACATTACAAGCTTGATTAAGACCTAACTGATCTTTGGGGAAGTCCGGTTCATGGGTGTTGGTATGCAATGTATTCTTTCTATGTTCATCCTAATGGGGGTCTTATAAACTGTCCTCCTATATGCCCAGAGTGCATCATTCAGTCGCAATGCCCAATCTTTTCGAGTAGGATTGACAGTTTTCTCCAAAATATTCTTGATCTCTCTATTGCTGATCTCGACTTGTCCAGAAGTTTGAGGATGATATGGAGTTGCCACTCTATGTGTGATATTGTACTTTTTCATTAAGGCCTCAAATGGTTTGTTACAGAAGTGGCTACCACCATCACTAATGACAGCCCTAGGAGTTCTAAACCTAGTGAAAATCACATCTCTCAGGAATTTCAGGACAACTCTATGATCATTAGTCCTTGTAGCCAATGCCTCCACCCATTTGGATACATAATCTACAGCAACAAGAATGTAAGTATAACCCAAAGAGGACGGAGAAGGTCCCATGAAATCTATACCCCATATGTCAAACAGCTCCACCACCAAAATGTTGTTCAGTGGCATCATATTCCTCTGGCTTATGTTTCCCATTCTTTGACATCTATCACATTTAGAATAGAAATAAAATGCATCTTTAAAAACAGAGGGCCAAAAGAAACTAGATTAAAGAACCTTAGCTGCTGTTTTCTTGGCACCAAAATGACCTCCACATGCAAATTCTTGACTAAACTTGAGTATGCTTTGCTGCTCATTCTCTGGGATACACCTCCTTATGATTTGGTCGGGGCCATGTTTGAATAGATATGGATCATCCCATAAGTAATGTTTGGCTATGGCAAGGAACTTTTTTCTTCCCTGAAAAGTTAGATCATCTCTCAAAACACCACTAGCAAGATAATTAACAAGATCAGCATACCATGGTTCTTGATCGTGAATGGCAAATAGTTGTTCATCTGGAAAAGATTCATTAAGGGGCATGACATCCTCAAACTTGTGGTTACCATCGATGAGATGAGAGAGATGATAAGCAACAACATTCTCACACCCTTTCTTATCTCGGATTTCTAAATCAAATTCTTGCAACAACAATACCCATTGAAGCAAGCGTGGCTTAGCATCCTTCTTGGTTAACAAGTACCTAAGTTCTGCATGGTCAGAATATACAATCACTTTAGAACCAACAAGATAAGAACGAAGCTTCTCTAAAGCAAAAATTACAGCAAGCAACTCCTTCTCAGTTGTTGAGTAATTGAGCTGAGCATCATTTAATGTTCAGCTTGCATAATAGATGACATGAGGGAGCTTATTCACTCTTTGACCTAGAACTGCACCAAGAGCATAGTCAGAAGCATCACACATTAATTCGAAAGGTAAAGACCAATCTGGTGCCTTGATAATTGGAGTTGATGTTAGTTCAAGTCTCAAAGTGTTAAATGCATCCAAAAAATCTTTATCAAAATTAAAAACAGAATCTTTAGCCAAAAGATTGCATAGAGGACGAGTGATTTTGGAGAAATCTTTAATAAAATGACGATAAGAACCTACATGTCCTAGAAAACTCCTCACACCCTTCACTGAAGTAGGGGATGGCAAATTAGAAAGCAAATCAATCTTTGCTTTGTCTACCTTAATACCTTTGCTAGAAATAACATGGCCTAACACAATACCTTGCTTCACCATGATGTGACACTTCTTCCAATTCAAAATTAGATTAGTTTCCCAGCATCTTTGAAGCACTAATGACAAGTGGTTAAGACAATCATCGAAAGAGGATCCAAAAATGAAAAAGTCATCCATAAATACCTCAATGAACCTCTCTATCATGTTTGAAAAGATAGCCACCATGCATCATTGAAAGGTAGCTGGGGCATTGCATAAACCAAATGGCATTCGTCTATACGCAAAGGTTCCAAAGGGGCATGTGAATGTTGTCTTCTCTTGATCCTCAGGGGCTATTGCAATTGGATTGTAACCTGAAAAACCATCAAGGAAACAATAATGTGAGTGACCAGCTAGCCTTTCAAGCATTTGATCAATAAAAGGCAAAGGAAAGTGATCCTTTCTAGTGGCAGTGTTTAGCTTCTGATAATCAATGCAAACTCTCCATCCTATGATTGGTCTTGTTGGCACTAGCTCATTGTTCTCATTCTTAACCACTGTGATACCTGACTTCTTTGGCACAACTTGGATAGGACTCACCATTTGCTATCTGAGATAGGATAAATGATTCCTACATCAAGTAATTTGAGTATTTCAGTTCTTACAACATCCTTCATATGTGGGTTGAGTCTCCTTTGGGGCTCACGAGTTGGCTTGGCATCCACCATCAAAATTTGATGCATGCACATTGTAGGGCTTATTCCCTTGATATCTGCAATGGTCCATCCGATGGCATTCTTGTACAATAAACTTATCCTCCTCTAATGGTGAAAGATCAGAAGCTATAATGATGGGAAGGGTTTCTGTCTCACCAAGATAAACATATTTAAGGTGTTGTGGAAGAGGTTTTACCTCAAGTGTAGGTGGCTTGACAATGGAGGGAACTAGTTTAGTGGTGGTAAGTTTAAGAGGTTCAACAATGGGTGAAAAGGAAGAATCGAATGGTTTCGAAACCTCAAGGGCGCTGCCACTTCAATGAACTTATATTCATCATCAAGGTCACCTAAAGGTTGTGTCAAAACAATTTCTAAAGCATCATCAGATTGTGCCTGCACAAACTTAGACAAAACTAGGGAATCCAAACTATCAATTGAAAAACAATCAAGTGAATTAGAAGGATGAGTTAAGGATTCAAACACTTTGAATTCTATGGTTTGGCCAAGGACTGTCATTTTCAGAATGCCATTTTTCACATCAATAAGAGTGTTTGCTGTGGCCATGAATGGTCTTCCAAGCAAGATAGGTAGCTCATGATCATGAATGGGTGCATCTTCCATGTCTAGTACTACAAAATCAGCATGTAATATTAGCTCATCAACTTGAACCAAAATATCTTCAACTATACCTCTAGGATATTTTACTGAGCAATTAGCAAGTTGTAAGTTGAGTGTGGTGGATTTTAACTTTCCCAAACCTAGTTGCAGGTACACTGAATAAGGCATTAGATTGATACTTGCACCTAAATCCAACATGGCTTTCTCAGCTCGTTTATCTCCAATGGTTATGCCGATGGTAAAACTGCCTGGATCCTTGAGCTTAGGAGGAAGTTTTCTTTGAAGGACAGCACTCACATTTTCAGACACCAACACCTTCTCATGAGGACTATACATTCTCTTGTGTGAGTTCAACTCCTTAAAAAATTTAGCATAAGTTGGCATGTTCCTGATCACATCAAGTAAAGGCAAGTTAACATTGACTTTACTAAGTATATCATAGATTTTAGTAAAAGACTTATCCTGTTTGCTTTTAGCAAGACGTCCGGGAAAAGGAATTGGTGGCACATAATGGTTTTCGGCCTTGTGCAATGTAGGTGAAATTGTTGACGTGCCAATGGGAATTGCTTCTTTTGGTGTCGTCTCTTCCTTGCGTTCATCACCTGCATTCATGACATCATGATTAGTAATTTCTTTGCCAACTTTATTATCAATAACCTTACCACTTCTGAGAACTAAGATTGCTTTGGCTTGCTCATGATGCTTGGGATTCACATTTGGCTGGCTAGGGAATTTTCCAGGTTCTCTTTGGTTCAAAGTATCAGCAATTTGTCCCAATTGAATCTCCATCTTAGTAAGGGCAGCAGAATGTTGTTGAAGAGCACCATTAGTAGTTTGCTGGAATTGCAAAGTATTTTGGGCCAACATTTTGACTATGTCCTCCAATGAACTTGGTTTAGGCTAGAATGATGAACTTGCTTGATTTTGATTTTGATTGTTGCTCCAAGAGAAATTTGGGTGATTCCTCCAACCAGGATTATAAATGTTCGAGAAAGGGTCATTTCTTGGCCTTTGGTTGTAAGAATTCATCATGTGGGCTTGTTCTTGGACAAACTCCGAATAAGCATTACTAGCTGAACACATGTGAGTTGAGTGTCCTTGAACATTGCAAATAGCACAAACTTCAACTTGAGGAACTTTAGGTACCATATTGAAAATAGCATCAAGCTTCCTTTGTAAACCAGCCACCTATGAAGCAAGCTCATTGTTAGGACTAATCTCATAGATACCAGCTTTACCTCTTGTATCTTTGTGTTGAGCATTGGATCCCAACATCTCAAATATGTCATATGACTCTTGAGCATTCTTTTTCTTTAAAGCTCCACCTGCAGCATTATTGACAGTAGATTGAAAAATTTCGGTTAGTCCATCATAAAAAATTTGCATTTTGTAAGTATAGAGGTAACCCATGATGTGGACATTGCATTAAAGTTCCTTTGAAATGCTCCTAGCATTCGTTGAATGGTTCGCCATCATGTTGTGAGAAGTTGAAAATCTTGGACCTCAAGGTGGCTGTCTTTTGGGCGAAGAAAAACTTCTCCAAGAACTTCTTAGCAACAGCATCCCAAGTGGTTAGTGATCCAGGGGTTAATGACATCAACCAAGTCTTTGCTCTATCTTTCAAAGTGTAAGGGAAAACCCTCATCCTCATATTTGCTTCAGACACATCCTTCAAAGGCAAAGTACAAACAACAATATAAAATTCTTTAATGTGAGCCAAAGGATCTTCATTAGGTAAACCATAAAAAGAAGGAAGCATTTGAAAGTGAGAAGATTTAAGCTCATAGTTTCTAGCTTCTGTGGACAGCAAGATGCATGAAGGTGAATTCGGTATGATTGGTTGAGCTAAATCCTCCAAAGCACGTTGGTCATTGGCCGCCATCTCTTCTTCTTCCTCTTCTTCTTCTTGATCTAAGTTAAAGATGTTGAACAGAGTCTCTTCTGAGCTTGCTGAATTGGAGGTTTCAGCTTCAAAGGGATTAAGAATAGATTCAATGGCTGCCTCCCTTGCTTTAACAAGCCTTTGATCAAGTTCAGCCAGTGATGGTTGTTGTGTACCATCGATTGGTTGCATCCTAATGGTTCCGGATTGCGAGTGTTTCTTAACCGTTGATACAACTTGTTCAACCAATGGTTTGCTCAACATGTAATAACTGAAAACAAAGAAAAACTAAAGAAAGTAAACAATAGTAACAAGACTCTTAATCAAGTCCCTGGCAGCGGCGCCATTTTCTTGTTCGACAGATTTTACTCTATCAATTTCTCGCAAGTGCACGAACCAATTATAGTATAGGAATGCAAGCACGAGGTCATTCCACAAAGACTTGGATGAAAAACACTTATTACTACTACTTAGACTCACAAGTAACCCTAAGACTAAATAGAATTTAAATGAAGTTGTGTTGAGTTTGTTGGAATGAAAACTACAAAAAGGGAATGCAAAATAGCAAGTGACCAGCAAGTAGACATTTAGAAAATTTAGAGACAAAGGAGACAAGTCAACTTCAAGCTACAAGTTAACAATCTAAGGGTTCAACTTCACCATGACAATCCAATTTCAAGCTACAAGTTAACAATCACCTAAGTTGATTACAATTTCTGGAGTTTGTTCTTTCTTATGTATGATTATCCATATGGTGTTTGGTTTTAATCAAGTACTCAGAAAACACAACTTAGCTATGGTGTTTAGTCTAAGTTATGAATCTGAATCCATTCAGATTAAGAAGAACACAAAGGAACCAAGTAAACATTTAAACATGGTGTTTTTCCTAAATGCATTACCCACTCATTCACTAATCGGTTCAAGAGTCATATGGTGTTTATGTAAACTTGAACTAGATAACCAACATGCTTGTGTTCATAATGGCCAGTTATTTAAACATGCATAAAGATTCAACTAAGAACAAGTGAAAAAGACCAGAAAATTAGAAGTAATCAAGAAGGGTAACATTAACTTGAAAACATGAAATTGTCTTGTCAGGTTACATTGAAACCCTAGCTATGGATTTAGCTGCTCATAATGGGAAAGAAACTAAGATAGAAAGGAGAAAACATAATGAATGCAATAAGAGTAGAAAAACGCTTTTTCTGAAGTTCTTGTCCAAGGCTTCTCCAAGTGCTTCTCCAAGTGCTTTCCCATATCTAGAAGGATGTATGACAGCCAGGAAATGATTTGGGATGAGTTTGGGTGAGTTTTGATAGTAGAGAAAGAGGAAATTCGTAGGGAAATGGAAGGAAGGTTTGCTGGAGCTATTTTGGTGATTTGAGGCAGTTTAGAGTGTTAGGTTGATTTCTGGAGTGTTTAGGGTTGTGGGAGTGTTTGAGGATGGCTGGAGTGAATTGTGGTGTTGTGAATCCCAGGATTTGCACACCTTAAATGTGGAATGGAAGTGGTATTTATAGGGAGAGGGAAATGAGAAATCTGAATTGAATATGGCTAATGCCTACTACACTTGCAATTGAAAATGAGTTTCTTGGCTACTGCTCTTCCCACCAGAATCAATACCTCATCCATAGCTCATCATGACCAAGCTTCCAACCAAAAACAATAGCTCATGCCTAGCGCACCATGACCAAGCATCCATCAGCTCATCCTTATGTCAGCGTGATGTGTATTTTCATGGGCTCACAAATTGGGCTTGGCTGAATCAATTGATGACTTTAAGATGTCCATTTTGAAGTTCAAAATGTCTCTGATCCAACCACACAAGCATTGGCCCAATCCAAGCTCGGATGAAAAAGATAAGTTCGAAATGAATTTCTAACTCAGTCTCCAGTTTTTGCACGTTTTTGCACTATTTTGCTTCAAATGCCTCAAGTGGTACCTAGAGCTCAATAAATTGAATAACAAACAAAAAATGGATTAAAAGCACAAGTTTTACCTAAAAACATAACCAAACAATAGGGTAGAGTGTTACAAAATGATACAAAATTATGCATTGATCACCTTTCATAGTTAATCCCCCTGCTTCAGCTCCTTCTCAGAGTCAAAGCCCAGTTAAAAGGTCCAACTATGCCGCCAGAAGCCACTGTCATCTTTTTGTAGTTGAGTCAATCTATGAAGAACTTTGTGACCCAGTTAAAATTACCAAGAAATTCCTCCCTCATAATCTTCATTATTTTCCAAGTCACCCATCAAAGTCAATCAAGTTTTACAGAGACATTCTCTATGAAACCCAGTCAATTGATATTAGGCCAATCAAAGACAAAGAAACAAATGCCACTCTTTTTCATTCCCTTTACATACGCCAAATTCTTATGCCCCAAGTTTGGAGCCGCAATCCTCATGACCAGTTACCCTTCCAATTAGGACTTACTTACAATTATGGTGATTATATTGATTCCTGGTATACAATTTTCTATCATCAGCATCCTGATTTTAGTCACTCATGGTTTATTAATTTCGATGCCAAATTTGAAGCCAAATTTCCTTTCTGGTTTCTCCAATGGTGGAATATCCATGGCCCCATTTGGGAAATCATTCCAGTTAATCTCCAACAGTCAATTAATTATTTTGGTCAAAAGCACAAGTTAAAAAAGTCAGAAAAGTTTTTCCCTACGCTCCTCCATTTCGTAGCCAAATACAAAGTCCACTGGATTATGAAATGGAATTATCAAGTTAATTGGGATACCAGAGTTTTATCTCGTCATTTTGCAGTCAAATGGTGGGATAAGTTTGGTGTCGACAGAATCATTTACCAAGTCAATGCAGAGTTTCCGCCCCTCCAGGCACCAGTCAATCCAATCAAAACTACTTCTCCCAATAGTTCCAGTGCCTCTCTCCAAGGCAAATCCAAGAAAGAGTTAAAAGAGTTAGCTGAGCAGATCCTTGCCCAAGTTACACAAATGAAAGATGAAGATAGTGATAATGCCAGTCCAAAGTCTGAGTGTCCTCTTCAAGTCAAAAGCCAAGCCAGCCTTTCAGTCAAAATCCGAAGCCTAGATGGTCAGATTATCCTGACAATCAAGACCCCTATGATTTAAATGAAGACTAAGCCTTTCAGCAAAGTAGCCGAAAGCAAAGAGTTAAAGCAAGATGCCCCTGAGTTAAAGCAAAAGCCAAGAGTTAAAGCAGTTTCCCCTGAGTTAAAGTAGCCGAAAAGCAAAGTTTAAGTTTTCACCCAAGTTAAAGCAGTTTCACCCGAAGTTAATTCAAAAGTTATTTTGTCTTCTTTTGTAAGCCAAGTCTATGATTGAGTCATTTGTAAGTTTCAAGCTTGATTGAGTAAGCATTGTAATTTCTTTCAGTTTTCAAAGTTCTCTCCTTGTTCTAGACCTGAGGCAACACTAGATTAGCTTAGGAGCGTGAGTGTCCTTCGTGGCATTGCTCGAGTGTTGTAAGAGTGAGAGTGTGAGTGTCCTGCGTGGCATTGCTTTCACTAGGAACTAAGATTTCTGTAAGTTTTTTCATTGTTTTTCAAGCTTCACTAGTTAACAAAGTTAAATAAAATTATCATATTTTGAGTTAATCCTATTTTCGTTCCTAATTATTTTATGAGTTATCATATTCTGATTTCCATTTACGTATTTTCCATAATTTATTTTATTCATTATTTTTCAGTCTTTTATTTTCAAGTTGCTGAAGTTATCTTCCAAGTAAATCACGCAGTAATTCTATCCATTCTCTTCCCTAAATCTTCTCCTTCTGAAATTATGTCTAGTCTTCGTTCATGGTATCAAACTGAGTAATCAAGTCTTCTGCTATTCACTAATTAAAAAGCCTGTTTTCTTATTCCTATAGGATATATATAGGAACGATCCAACGGTTCTAACCTATCGAACCCGGATAATGCACAATAGATGAAATTCGCTCGGGGTTCAAACGATATCCAAATTGAAATCCGAGCACACCTACGCGCTTGTGAGGACACAAGGATCATTTTAGGATGGAATGTAGCCTCAACTACCCTGCCCATGCACCGCCCATGCTTTGCCGGCGCGTGGGTGTCTAGATAAAATTCTGGCGGCCGAAAAAACTCCAAACCACAGGCCAAGCTTCCTACCCTTGGTGTAAAACCTCATTTGGAGTCACCTTTGTTCTTGGACCTACCCCGAAAAATGGCCGGAAGTGGCCGGATCGGAGGCCTAAAACCGGCAAATTTTCTATCGCTTATTTAACTACCAAAACGTAGAAATTTCTCCTAAATAACACAACCAGCAGCTAGAACGCATTGAAAGGATAGAAAATCATACCAAATTCTCAAAAATTGGTCATCGGAATCACCCGAAACAAGCTTGAGAAAGTCTGTCAAAAATGGGTCAAAAACCAGTCGGATTTTCTCATTTTCCGGCCAGCTCCGGTGGTTACAGCGGCTGAGATTGGTCGGGATAGGAAGAGGGAAGTGAGCTTGACGTTTTGGTACCAATATCATGAAATTTGGTGGCCGGTGGAGGAGATGTTGAAGGAAACACTGTTCGGATGAACAATAACGGGGAGGGGCGCTGTTTCTGTGCGCAGGGGGAGGAGGGAGAGAAAAGTGAAGGTTTTTCTGTTTTAATTAAAAACCAATTTCAACTTATTTACGATTATACCACTGGTGATGTTTTGCTCGTAACTTTCTCGTTACAACTCTGATACAAGCCTACCGCATGTCTAAGGACTTGTCTCAGTACGACCTACGTAAAAGTACCAGCCACTACCCTAAAATCCTTCCACCAAATTACCCCTACTCTCGAGAATAAAATTGTAAAATAATAATTCTTGGAATTAATTAATTCACTATTCCTTTTATTTTGAGTCGGGATGTTACATGGGTGTTTATAGGAAAAATATGATTAGATTAAACAAAAATAGGAGTTGCAATTTTGGATACTTGGAAGACTAGCTGTTGAAATTTTACATTGATTTGAAGAGAAAAAAAAAACATATATTGAATTACATCAACGACTATATAAAAGACGTGAATGCACAATCGTTTAGAAAAAATAACCGAAAAGTTGTGTGCGTGCTCATTCTCCGAATATCCGCAAGTAGGCGAAAAGCCGCACATATTTTGCGAGGGTTGGAGTCCCAGAACAGTGTCACGTGGCCCGCTTGTTTTTCCGGATGCAACACCCGGTGGGATTAGGGGTTATTCAGCCCAGCCCACTGTACATGTTCGCATCCATGTATGTATCTAAATATTCCTTGCAGCCATTTTATGAAACTTGTCAAGTGAGTTAATACTTCTTCCCTTTTACACATTTTGTCATCATCTAATTATACATACAGCTTTCACCATCTTATATTTAGATTTTGAATTTCCATTGCAGTGGTAGGTTTCTTAGAACTTTTGGTTATGCTACTTTTTTTTTTTTTTTTTTTTTTTTCATATTTCCTTTGTTCTCCATCAATTCTTTTAGCAATAAATTTTTTCATGAATTCGTGGTATGACATGTTTTTTTCAATGCCAACCTAGGAATCAATTGCATACGCGAAATAAAACAGGCCCACAATGCCAACCTGGGATGCTCTGTATAAAACCCAGTTGGTAGCCTGCGGCGGCGGGATAATAGAGCTCACCTCCACAATGATAGTTTCCACCTTTGTTCACCATTAGGCCGGATGGAAGATCTCGGCTGATGAGGATGCTCGCCCACATATTATGTCTTTCCTTTTTCGTCTCCGCCGTAGGAAATGAGGAAAGATCCAGGGCTAGATAATCCAGGAAACAGTGATCTAGGCAAATGGAAAGATGCTCCCTAGTCCTATCTTGGCACTCATAAAAGAATCGGAAGCAATCCTCAACATAATGCTTCCGGCGTGGGGCGTTGAGCAATGGAGTGCCCAGAAGAGATTTATCATTGGGGCAAACGGTGCTTGGACTTAGCTCCGAAAAATAAAGCTGGAACCACAACTGGAAGATCCATATAGGGCCAAAAGCATGATAATCCATGGGTTTAGCACTTACCTCGCGGAGCCCTCTATAAAGATAGGCAAGAAAAATTGGGCCCATGGCCACTTGATGGCCATCCACAAGTACCTCCGCCAAGGCTTGGAACTCCTTAGTAATCCCGCCGCATTTTGGGCACGCCAAGAACTTGCATAGCCACATGACAAGGAAAGCCACATGCTCAATGTAGGAGATGCCATTGATGGAAGGAGGATCAGTAGGCTCTCCGCCATGACCAAGATATGTCTTCACCCAACTCCCAAAGGTCTTGCTTGACTTGTGGAAATCTAAGCCCGCCTTGGATTCCGGAAGGTTGGCAGCCGAGAAATCATCTCCATGAGGGCGAAGGCCGGCGATAGCGGCCAAGTCTAGCAAGTTGGGCGTCATCATCCCAAAACGGAGCCTCATGCAATTGATGGAGGAAGACCAAAAGCATAGGGCCGCGATGATGAGAGATCGGTCGCAAGGAAAGGGGCTCCCCGCACATAGGAGTAATGTATCATATATTCCAATTTTCTTCCAATGGCCCTTCAATTTTGGTTCCAATACCTTGAACCAATGATACCAATCAAACTTTCCATCCGCCGAGCTTGAGTGGTCAGGCTTCCCGGCGGCGGATGATGCTTTCTTTGAAAGGGCTTCTTTACTTGGGGCGGAATCCTTTTTTATGGGGCCTCCCGTTGGCCAACCTTTGAATGGCTTGGTGCTCTCCCAAACGGTTGCCCATGTGAAGTCTGAAAAATAAATTGGGCCATTCCTCGGCTGCGTCACCCATACCCTTGTCACCTCCTCCGGATAGGCGGAGAAAAATGGGCCGAGAATGTATTGGGCGAAATTGGGAAAAGCATTGAGGTAGTAGGCGAAGATTTGCTTGCCCAAATCAGTTTCCATAGCCACTTTCATGTCTTCAAAAAATTGGGCGCTATCACTTGGAATGGATTCCATCCTACAAGCATAAAGCAAAATCGAATCAAAGAAAAATATGGTGAAGCAAGCAAGATTCGAAACAAGAACACGAAGAACATCATGACACTATTCATACTTCAAAGTTTCAACTCTAAACTTTTGAAAGCTACAAATGCATCAAAATCATGCCAAAATCAACCAAGAATTAGTGCAACGTACCTAGAAGCTTGCAAATCTTAAGTTTGATGTTCATTCGGGTGAATGCGGTGCGCGAAATGATGAATTTGAAGGAAAAAGAATATGGGTTTTGAGAGGAAACTTTCTAAAAGCCTATAGCTATGGTGGAAGTGTTTATGTGAAATGAAAGAGAACACTTGGATATTTGTAAAGGAAATTTAGGTTTTAGCCACAAAAAAAATTTCACTTTTGGAAAAAGCCAAAGCTTTTTCGAAAATGACAGAAAAACCTCTCAACTTTCACACCAAAGACATGCAAATGTAAAGGATTTCTTAGGAAATCCAAAAATAAATAAGGGCAATTTTGTCCATTTTGGCTTCTTTTAAAAAATTTCTCTCTCCTTTGGCCTTTTCCAAAGTCTCCCTATTTGTAATATCTAGGGTTTTAACGGATAGGAAGTTCAAAAGTCCCTCCAATTTAATTGGAGTCTTCCTAAATTCCTACTCGATTCAAAATTTAATAACGTGCAAGGCAAGCAAAAAAGAAAAATCTCAAATTTCAGAAATTGAAAGGTTTTGGGTTTTTCATTTTGCTTTCCTCTACATCAATTCCGAGCTAAACAAAACGAGGGGGCAATGTTTGGGGGTGGAAAATTCACCCAAGCTGGGTAGCTTCTGAGAATGCAAGCGGCCGGAAAGTTCGAAGGTAGCTGAAGTGTTATGGCCGGATACTTGGAAGCTTGGCGGCTGGAGCAATTTGGGCTGTGCAAAGTCACGGCCGGATGAATCTCGGCCGGGTTTTGGCGGCTGGGATTGCTGGAGTTCGTGGCCAGGTTGTTGAAGGTTTACGGCTGGGGTTTTTGGGAATCTCGGCCGAGTTTTGAAGGGATTTGTGATGGGCCTTTGAGTTGGAATCTTGAAGTATTAGCGGCCGAGAATTGGAGCACGGGTTGAAGGAATGTTGCGGCTAGGATGAGACTGGAAGGCACGGCCAGGTACGGAGCTGGGCAACCAGGTGCGGTCGGGCCTTGTTCAATCAAGGCCGGACTTTATTTCAAGCGTGGTTGGAGATTGAAGGCGGCCAGGTGTGTTCGAAGTATGGCTAGAGTGCGGCCGGGGGTTTTTCCAAGGGACATGCGGCCGAAGTATATTGAGAAAGAGATGCGGCCGGGGTTGCCCAAAGAGATGCGCCCGGGTTTTTTCGAATGGTTGAATGCGGCTGGAGCTTTGTTTGGTCTCCAAAACTGGGCTAAAAGGGGTTTTGAGTTGAAGGATTGACTGACTTATTTATATATATATATAATAGGGCAATGAGGTCTCACTTTAAAGAACCCAGCCACAGCATTCCGCACTCATCTGATTCCATATGAATATATTTATATATATTATATACACATACGAACCCAAGCTATTGGCCCAGCCAAATATGCATAGCAAAGTATATATTCATGCATGCGGCCAACCAACTTCAATAACAGGGGGCTCACATGTGTAAATATATATATAAATGAATATAAAGTTTGAAGTAGGCAGACCAATTTTAGAGCTTCACAAATTCGGAAATTATGAAGGGCATCATCATGCCATTCCAAAGACTGAAGTTCTAAGCCACCAATTTCAAGCCCAAGATTCTCGGAGGATTATATGCACGTGACAAGGGCTTTGCAAGGAAAGGAATCAAGGGATTTTTTATAGTAACTCTGAATGTTCCAAAACAAGGAAGAATCAAGCATGTCAGAATATCAATGCAATCCCACGGATTTAGGAGGGCTTCGAAAGGAAAGATTTTTAAGAAGAGTTGACATTTGGCCATTCAATGGCCAGCCCATGGGCTGACAAGCGCCCTATATAAACCTTGTTCGACGAAGACAGAAGACACACAACATCAGACAGACAAACCTATCTTTCGTCTCGCACTTTTCTTTTCCTAGACTTAGGATTTTACTTTTCTTGCACCTAGTGTAGCGAGTTCTTCATTTTCTTAGTGTAAGTTTAAATTCTTGCAATTTACATTACCTTGTCATTTAAATTCAAGTTTATTTCAATTGCTTTACTTTTCATTGTTATCGCACTTCAATTAAGTTTAATTTCAAGTTCATTTTACTTTATCGTTCTTATCGCTTTCATTTCGTTCTTGCTTTATTTATTGCTTTGATTCATTTTATCGCACTTTAATTCTCGTCTTTACGTTATTTATCTTTTGCACTTTACTTTACGCATTTGTCTTTAAATTATATTTAAGTTTAAGCACCTTTACTTTATGCACTTATTCTTCGTTTCATTACGTTTCACCTTCAATCTTCATCTCCAACCCACTCCACATCATTTGGTCGCTCACATAAAGCCTTGATCCCGAGGTAGTGAAAGAACCTAGGCCGTGAGGAGGTTCCTTGCTCGGCCGAACAATCGTTTGATTAAAGTCAAATCTCGGACGCAACACATCCATCTACTCACATTCCATTCGAGCCCAAATTCGGGGCTTGGTGGTGGCACGCCCCGCACTCAAAAAAGAAGAAGGACCAAAAACTCCTTCAATCGGCCTACCCGGCCGAAAAGAGGGAAACACCATCATATGTATATGGCATATGTATATGGCATATAACATTACATGTCATATTGTTGTAAAACAAATAGACCGATACTGCGTATTTGCATTACATTGCATCTGCAGATAGAGACGGATACTGTCTTCAAAAAATGAAAGAAAATTATCGGAGTTAATTTATGCTTTTTCAACTTATACAAATTGTAACATAGATGAAAATAAATTGTTTGGGCTGAAATGAGTCGTTTCATGTATTGAGAGCAAGTTTTCGTTACACAAAGGTGGTCAGCACAGTTACATTAAGTAGTTTATTCATTCCAATATTAAAAACTAATGCATCAAACGCATTTTCTAATCGAAAACTATAACCTTTAACAACACGAGTTAAACTATAACCTTTAATAGAAACTTCAAATGCAGAATCAAAATAAAAATTGGAATAAAGGTCGGCCCTAAGATGTCTTATTCAACTTACTTTACGGTCAGCATGCTCGTCTTCTTGTTACCTCTGCTCTCTAATGGTTTGGATTTGTATGGCTTCTCTCAAATTTTGAATATTCAAGGTTTGATTATTGGAAAAATAGAGTAATAATCTTTTACTCATATGAATCTTTTTGTTCAATAAAAATGTAGGAGGTCGGGACTATTGTATTACACCGAATTAAAGAAACACCTAATTACGACGACGGTATGATGCCGTGTGAGCTGTTTAGAAGGAGCCACAAGGAATTGGTGAAGGAGGGAGAAAGATGGATGAAAGAAACTGCAACTTCTTGTACAGTTGTAGGTGCTCTCATTATTACCAACATGTTTGCTGCAGCATTCACAGTTCCTGGTGGAAACAACGGAGACACAGGCTTCCCAATATTCTTGCATAAAAATTTATTTATGGCTTTTATAGTTTCATATGCTATATCGCTCTTTTCATCTACAACTTCGGTGTTGATGTTTTTAGGAATCCTTACATCACGTTATGCGGAAGATGATTTCCTCAAATCCTTACCAACAAAGATGATAATAGGCCTTTCCACCTTGTTCATCTCTATTGCCACCATGATGGTTGCTTTTTCTTCCGCCCTTTTCATTATGATCCATAAACAGTCGTGGATTGTTATTCCAGTGATTTTCCTTGCTAGCGTTCCAGTCACCTTATTTATTTGGATGCAATTTCCTCTTCTAGTTGAGATGTACATTTCTACTTATGGACGAGGAATATTTGACAGGAAAGTGAAATCAAGGGCATAAATTCTTCTACTTGGAAGAGGAATATTTGATAGGAAAGTGAAATCACAGACATAACTTCTTGATGGTACGTGTAAGTGGTAATGTATAACTTTCGTAATGTTGTAACTTCTAAGAAGCTTGTATGCATTTCCATGACATGTATGTGTTTGGCATCCTATAATAAAACTGAAAGTTCAATATCTATTTTATTTGTTCTTGTGAAGATATAATTGTTGGATAAGCTTTTGCTCCCTCTCCATATCCCTGACAATATGTTGTGATTCTTGGTGAAGATAAGCTTGTGAGAAAAGAATTTGGGATAAGTCTTGAAGTTGTCTGACTTCGTTTTGGGCTCTGCCCGTCACATACAAAGATCGAGCATCGAACAGATCAAGTCAAGAGCACCACCGTAGCAAAAGTAAAATAATGCTTGACTATCAAAGCCTTGGTCAGTAAACACGTGTTGGTATTGCAAAACTCACGGCCTGGTGCTCCGGGCCAAGGGATATGTGTCGACACGTGGCGTCCTTCTTTTGGTGCGGTGTGGTTGTGCCCGGGCGTGCCAGCACGGTCTACCGTGCGTTTGAGGGTGCTGTGTTTGGGTAAATGGTTAAGTGGTGCGCCTATTTGAGTTCGTCTTCTAATCAAACGATTATGGCCGAGAGAGGAACTGATCTTGGCCGTCAGGTTCACGACCTGAGCTACAAGGCCGTTTAACGGTGGTGGTGCTGGTGGGCTTTAGGTGGTGCTCCGGCGTGTTGCTAGGCAGCAACGGTCGTATGATATGTGGGATGAATGGGAGAGTAACAAAGATGGTGCTTCGGCGCCTTGAAAATCAAGGGTTGTGTGATATATTGATGAACGGATTTTCCTTACAACTATCACCACTCCTAAGAAAGCAAGTAAAGGTATTGAAAGTGCATTACAAGAAGATAAATGACAGGAAAATATAATTTGCTCCGTGGGAGGCTTTTGGTTTGGTGTTTAAACCTTTTGAATGTCGTTTGAGCTTGGTATTTATAAGAAGAGCTCTGGGGGATAATCGAGGCTGAAAATCTGCATGATGGGCCTAATCAAAGCAAGTGGGTAGTCAAATCGGCATATGGGATCGTGAAGCATGGTGGTGTGACCCCATAAATCCCGGTAAATCATGGCCGCCCCCCTGATCGTGGGTTCTGTACCTTTGGCCGTGGGGACGCATTTAATGTTCTGGTCTAATGGCTGGTGACCTAAGCTGTAAGAATTTTGTAAGAATGTTTGTGCCTAACCACCCTGATTTCCTTCACCAAACCCTGACTTCAGTCACTTCCCTTCTTCCCTCGTGCATTAAATGTTCTTTGCGACTAGTGGGTTTGCTGCGATAGTTAGAGGCATTACCTCATTAAATGGGGCGTGGGACCCTGATGCCACATGGTGATTTAAACTTAATATCTTCGGCCATGTACTTGAGCCGTTTATCACTTCCTTCGGCCGAGGCCGAGAGGCCAAGAGGATTCTGCCTTCGCAGATTTTCTTTGATTTTTTAGGAGAGCCAACGCCTAACAAACAGCCACGTTTCGGTCTAGGGGCAGGTGCTAGGGCCGAGAAGAAGTCTTTTCGGTCTTTTCCGGCCGAGATTTATTAGGCACAAACAACACGGTTCCAGGAGGAACTGTGCCAAGCAAAGAGATTGTGGAGCGTGTATGGAACTAGCACAAATATATGAATTTGCACAAATATATAAGTTATAACGAACCAGCTGTAGCCAGTAAACACGGTTTTAGGTTGTCACCAATTTTCTAAATACCTTTTAAGTGAAGACGTGACTGACTGTGACAGGACCCGCCCCGAATGTCTCGGAACCCAAGACGAGTCCTGTGGAAATTCCGACATCACACCGATGCCGGACCCACTTACTAAGAACTGAAACTTTCAGCCGAAATTTCGGCAGAGTCTCCCCTGTAAATTTGACTTGTCCCCAAATTTTCAACTTCTTTAAAACACACAATTTAAAACCCAACTGGCAGCAGGCACAAGTTATCATAATGCAAATACATAATAGGCCTCTAGCCTTCAAATAGTTCGAAACAAAACCAACAATTAATGAACTCAACAACTATACAATTACCACCAAAATCAATAACCCGGATTCAAATCCAATAACCACACCCAAATCCATTCATATACTCAGAATCGATCAAACCTTTCAAACACAGTATATTTCGCAACTGCACTTAGGTGAGACCCTAGGCCACCTACGTACCCTTGGACAAGGGATCAAGCCACCTGTAGTTCTTATCATCAACGGTCACAGCTACGATATATACAATTATTTAAAGTAACACGAACGAATAAACTTTAGATTTATCACAACTCCAATTCCGACAAAACACAATGAACACATTATCACTTTCTTCCCTTTATATCAGTTCAATTCCGCAACCATACCCTATCCAAGGCATATGTACATTGAACACATTATCAATTTCTTCCATTTATATCAGTTCAATCCTGCAACCATACCCTATCCAAGGCGTACGTTGCCGTACAACACTTCCCAATCCAGGGCTCAAACATTCATACATATACAGGGTCCTCACAAAGTACAATCTCACAAATCTCAATCCCAAATCAAAACCACATATATATCACAAATACTTTACAAAATAAAGAATTCAACTATTAAATATAAAAAGAATTTTAAATAAACCATTAAATTCAACAGTATAAGATTTCCATCACAAAACCATAAAAATAATCTCATAGACCCACATAATCAACATAAATCAAATGAGGGTCAAGACTCGTCCAAAAGGGTTGTTCTAGTACTCCTCGAAGAGTGAAACTACCTCGGAAGAATCACGGTCAACCGAGGGTCAAACTACCCAAACTTGGTCAACCGGGCCCGCAGGGCCCACGACCTCCAATTTACGATCTGAAAGTTCCTAAGGGTTCGACAAGGTTTAAAATAAACATATCCTTCAAGTTTGGTCCGAATTGGACAGTCGGATCGCTCACGATGGCACGATCGGACGGTTATCGTAAAAATACGAACTTTAACTCATTGAATCGGAACATTTGGGGCCCTGATTCACGATCCGTGAAATCCTACACAATCCTAGGAATGCCTAGATCAACATATATTAAATTGTAAGCGATCCAATGGTCCCAACATATCGAACCCGGAAATCACACAATAGGCAAAATCCGATTGAGGTCCAAACGTTATCCGAATTGAAATCCGAAAGTACCTACGTGCTCGTAAGAATCAGGAGATCATTTTAGGACACAATGACAGGCCAACACGTGGCCCACGGGCCGGCAGCGTGTGGTTATCCAAAGAAATTTTTGACGATCGGAAAAACTCCAAACTGCCGGCCAAGCTTCCTATCCTAGGTAAAACACCTAAGTTTGAACCACTTTTGTTCTTGGACCTACCCTAAAAAGTGGCCGGATCGGAGGTCGAAAATTTTCAGATTTTCAATCGCTTATTTAAGTAACAAAATGCTGAAATTTCTTAATTCCTACCCAACCATTAGCTAGAACATGAAAAATGGGTGGAAAAGCATACCTTGATCGACTGTTTTGGTGGCCGGAGGAAAAGATGGTTGGGTCAAAATTGGTCTAATTTTTGGGTTTTCAGGCCATCTCCAGTGGTTCCAACGGCTGAGGTTGGTCGGGATGGGAAGAGGACGACTAGTCGGTCATTTTGGTACCAATGCTGTTGCTTGGGGTGGCCGAAGGAAAAGATGATGGCCCAAAAACTGTTTGGATGAACAGTAACATGGGGGGGCTGTTTTGCGCGCAAGGGGGAGAGAGAGAAATGGGAGAGTTTCTGACTTTTATTCAAAATTAAATTTTGAAATAATTACGGTAGTGCCATTGAGGGTTTTTAGATCGTATCTCTCTGGTTACAACTCCGATTCGAACCCACAGCATGTCTGCAAACTCATTTTAGTACGATCTTTGTAAAAATATTAATCGCTGCCCCAAAATCTTTTCGGATTAAAAAATGACCATACTACCCCTACTCCGAGGGCAAAATTGTAAATTAAAAAATGCTTGAAATTAATTAATTCACTATTCCTTTTATTTTGGGTTGGGATGTTACAGACTACACCACAGAAGAACTCAGCCATAACGAGCCAACTGTAGCCAGTAAACACAGTTTTGGGTTGACCTCAAGTGTGTACATGGCCAACTTCATTAGAAATTGAATTTATAATTATGATGGTTTAGTCTAATTTGTTAATTGCAATGCAAGTTAATGGTGATACAAGATAGAAGCAAGTGTGAATGAGTTGAAACAAGACATAAACGAACCAGCTTGGGGCCCATACCCAATTAAAAGACTCTTCTGATAAATAAATAAAAAAGACTCAGTAATATATATAATCCTCACCACCCTTCGCGGACCCCCATGGCTTTAACAAGTGGTTCTTCACTCAAGTAGGTATAGTAAATAAAACTGAAATTGCAAAGCCTCTCCTAAGCCCTTTGTCAGATCCATCTAAGAATGGCCTTCTACGCAGATGCAGCTGTTGTGGAACTTCTTGATAACCGTAACTATGTGGATTGGAGTGTATTGGTTAAAACTTATGTTTGTGCAAATAATCTCACGGGAGAATATTTGCTTCTAGATCCTTAAACCTTCAATCTTCCTTCTCTCTCTTCCTCGATTCCTGTAAAACATATTGGAGTAAATAGACCACACCCGGTGAGTGTTGGCCAAAGGCCCTCCTATGCCTAAGTTAGTTCGAGTGTTTGTAGGAAAACAATAGCTAAGCAAAAGGTACGGAGTTGTATGTATAGTGTGAACTGGGTGGCCGGAGCCGTACGTGGTGGCCGGAGCCGTGTGGAGAAAATATGGAGAATGGAGAGTGGAAAGGGAGAGAGAGCTTCGGGTATTTTTCTTGGGTATCAGGAATAGGTTTAGAAGTAGGGTTTTTGAAGTACCTTGAATGATGACTGAAGTCATCTATTTATAGGAGCCTCGGGGCTTGGGTTTTGTAGAGATTTAGTCGGACTTTGATAATATCTGAATTATCTCGTTAATTATAAGATAATATCCTATAATTAGGATAGTATCCCTTTGATAAGATAATACCCGAATTATTGATATTATCTCATTAATTATAAGACAATATCCCTTTATTATGATAATATCTCAATTAATGATTTTATCTTTATTAATTATGAGATAATACCATATAATTAAGATATTATCCAGATTAATTAATTATCCCAATAAATGGTTCAATTAATTAATTTAAGGGATAATCTTCTTTTTCACGTGGTGTGCTCTGATTGGAGACGAAAATATTTGCTCCCACAAATGCCCCCCAGCTTCTGCATGGCGCTTGCATGGCATGTAGGAGATGAAATTATTTTTCGGACTCTCCAACTATATCTAGGCTTTCTTCTGCAAGTTAGACTCCTTTTCCAGATCGGTTTTCCAATTGGAGTAGGCTTCTGACTGTTCTTGGAGTTGGATTCCCAGTAGGAATGAGCTTGTGATTCCTTCTTGAGCCGGGTTGTCCAACTTGTATAAATACAGGGCATCTCTTCACTCTTTCTCACATCACAAACTTAACTTCTTTACTTTCTAGCTTGAGAAAGATCTTGAAGAATTTGTACTGCTTATCGAAGAGAGGAGTTGCCGTGCATCCAAAGTAAGTCGAGCTCGTAAAAAATATATACATATATATATATATATTGACTCTTGGCAGCAAGTAGGTGGTCTAGCATGGGTTACTAGTTCGTGGGTCTGTGGCCAAAGGTTGGAGACGCTAGCTAAAGATGGACGGGTGCTGACTAGGCTAGCATGCGCCAATGGCCTAGAGTTGGTCGAAGCTGGGCTTGGGCACGCTGGGCTCGAAGAGAGAGCATGGAAAAGCTGGGCTCAAGGCAGAAGGATGGAGGCGCTGGCTGGGCTGCTCCAAGCTGGACCACTCCTTCTTTTTGTTGCTGCCAGTTTTTTTTTGTTTTGTTTTTTTCTTTTCTTTGGTATTCTAACTTGTAGAATTTTCTTCTCTTTTTGCAGTTGTCCATTGACCATGTCTTCTGGAGATGGTAGCAAGTCACCAAGCTCCCAAGTGCCTTTGTATTTGTGGGGAGGCTCCCAAGTGTACAAGAAGAGGTTTGCGCCCAATCTGCACCGCGTTACAACTGAAGCTCAGTTCCAGAAGTGGCAGGCCACTTATGCTTCTGCAATTCCTGATGACGTGCATATCAAGTTGGGGAAGCCTTTGACTGACGCCGTGCCCTGCGTGATGTGAATGATCCAAATACCAAGATGATCACCTTTCGTCCCTTTTATTTCTCCTTGGGCTTCACATTCCCGCTATCCAAGCTCTTCAAAGAGGTGTTCTGCGCCATGGAGCGTGCTCCAAATGTCTACCGGGTGATCATGTGTTTTGAAAATCTGAGCCGCTTCTTCATGTTGGAGCTGACAGTGCGAGAGTTCTTCTATTTTTTTGAAGTGAGGTGCTTTGAGGAGTATGCCCAAGTTCACATCTACAATGCCAAGCTGTTTGACAGCTTTAGTCAAGGAGATCACGCGTGGCACGATGACGTGTTGGAAGTCAGTGGACGATGGGAGGGCGACGTTGGTGATGGTCCACTTGTTCCCATCACCTATTGTAACGGTACGTCTTTTTGCGGGTTTTGATCTACTCTCTTTTATTTGAATTTCTTGAAGTGTGGCTAACTAACTTTTGTCTTCTGCTTGTAGTGAGTGACGTTAGCAAGAAATTGAAGCTCGGGCTTGACATGGCTAAGGTCCGCCGTGCTTTGAACATCCCCTCAAAGTTTTGCGAGTGGCGTTGGTTATTGAGCGAGTATAGGGAGGAAGACGGTGGACTGCCCCCTGCTGAGGATGTCGAGAGATGGAAGCAAAATGGTCCGGACCCTGATGATCTACCTGCTGGACAAGAGGAGTGCTCTGATGAACCCCCATCAAAGAGGAAAGCTGATGTCAAGTCACGGGCGAGGAATGTGTCTCTTTTGAGGAAGAAGTCAAAGCTCCCTTCTGCTGAGAAGACCCAAGTAGGAGCTACTCTCGCGTCATCTGCAAGGGTCAAACATCTTGTTGGTGCATATAGCAAGAAGATTGGTGGTATGCGCAACATTAGGGATGTCACCCTTAAGCCTCTTGCTGATGAGTTTGGAGATCGTGATCTGCTCTGTGAAATAGTCCGTGCGTGATCTAGTTCACCAGTTGAGAGGCAAAGAGATGCAGATGTTCTTATCCGGAGTTCGGGTCGTTTGCACCAGTGGAAGAGATGAGGTCGATCTGGGAGGTCTGCTCATCCATTTAACCACCATGATCCTACTATTGAGTCACTAGAGTTGATTCGTCGTTTCCAATTCCTTTCGAAGTGAGGTTGGTAGAGGCTAAGAAAGCAAGAGAGTCATCTACTCGGGCGAAAGGTTCTTCTACAACATCAGCGACTGATCCCTAGGTGGACAAGTCCAGCCCTGTAGGGGATGCAGGAACACTTCATCTGCTTCAAAAAGGAGTTTTTTTAGCTGGTGAGACCAGTCGGAATTCGTCTGCTGTTGCCCCCTCTTCTGCTCAGCTCAGTGAGTTAGAGAAGAAGAATGCCGAGCAAGTTTGCAAGCTTTCTGCCGAGCAGGCCTACTATGAGAAGAAGACGTTTGATTTGAGGGCGATGATATCCGAGATGAAGAGTTCCCTTGCTAAAAAGGATTCTGAGCTTAACTCTTCTGTTGCTGACTTGGCTAGTCGGAAAGATACTTACTTCCATCTTGAGCGCAACAATGCCGACATCTCTCACAACTATGACAAGCGTTTGGCTAGATTTCGTGCCTATCATGAGTCTGCTGAAGAATCCAAGTCTAAAGCTACCGTGGATGCGTACAAGCTGGGCTACCTGGACTGCACAAATAGAAAAGATCCATTCTTTGCCATTGGAGATGAAGACATTGAGATGCTTTGTCCTGAACAGGTTAATGCTGTGGACATGGAAGGAGTTGAAGAGCAGGTGGCTGAAGTGGCGGTAGCCGATGGAGCAGGAGAGGATGCAACCGATGAAGCAGTGGCAGACGTCATAGATCAGGCATGTGAAGCTGTTGAGGGCGTGGCTAATCGGGTGGACGCTGAAAAGGCTGCAGATCAAGGTTCCCCTATCGACACTTCGGAGTAGATGAAGACTCCTTTATTTCTTTTCAGCTTTTGTAGTCTGCTTTTTGTCTAGAACAATTAGTCTTGTTTGACCTATCTTCTTTTTGTTTGAACTCGGCCGGCTGGTCACTTTGCTATGGAAGTTTCAGTTATTATTTTTTCAACTTCAATTTGCATATTGACTTGTGAACTGCTTGAGTAACCGGCTAGTGTCTTGGCTGTACACTTGCCCTTAGGATTTTTGCTAAAGCCAGAGTCCCTCTTAAGGGATTCCGAGCGTATTCTGCATTTTTTCAGAGAAAGCTTTGGATGCTTCTGGTCATTGTCCTGCGTCTCCCTTAGGACGCTTTTTATGAGCAACTGTATGACTATCCTACCTTCCTTAGGAAACGGATAGGAACCTGGATACCTCCCTTAGGAAATTCCTGGCGCACCCTACGTCTCCCTTAGGACGCTTCTTTATGGGCTGTGTCTCCCGAAGGACGCTTCTGATCATTGCCCTGCGTCTCCCTTAGGACACTGCTTATAAACAACTGTACGACTATCCTGCCCCCCTTAGGAAACGGATAGGAACCTGGATACCTCCCTTAAGAAATTCCTAGCGCATCCTGCGTCTCTCGAAGGACGCTTCTGGTCATCACCCTGCGTCTCCCTTAGGATGCTTTTTATGGGCAACTGTATGATTTATCCTGCCTCTCTTAGGAAACGGATAGGAACCTGAATGCTTCTCTTAGGAAATTCATGGCGCACCCTGCGTCTCCCTTAGGACGCTTCTTTGCAGGTTGCGTCTCCCAAAGGACGCTGCTTATTGGCAACTGTGTATATATATATATATATATATATATATATATTCTTGACATTCTGGAACGAGAAATTAAACTTTTATTGACGTTCATGAGATTACATCGCTTTATTTGAAATGGAAATAACTGAATAAAGGAACCATAACTTCCAATAGTTGTAGTGCTCAGTCATCTGCTGGGGACTGAGCGGGTAGGAAGAAGCGTCATGGATAGTATCTTTGGAGGTGGCAGGCATTCCATTGTCGTGCAATCTCCTTCCCTTCCTTGGTGTCGACCGTGTAGCTTCCTCTGCCCCCAAACCGGCTGAACATGTAAGAGCCTTCCCAATTGGGTTTCATCTTTTTGAACCCTTGTCTTTGTGCAGTGATGAAGGTCTTTCTTAGCACAAGGTCGCCTGGTTGAAACTGTCTGACCTTGGCACTTTTGTCGTAGTAAGACTTCAACCGCTGTTGATAGGAGGCGACTCAACCAATGGCCTTCTCGCGCTCGCCTTCAAGTAAGTCAAGGTTGAGCCTCATCTGCTCGGAGTTCTGCTCGGCAGTGCCCACTTCAATGCCTATGGAGGGGACAGTGACGTAAGGAGGAATGATTACTTCAGTTCCATAGGCGAGGGAAAACGGGGTTTCGCCAGTTGATCTTCGTTTGGTAGTACGATAAGCCCATAGTACTCCAGGGAGCTCGTCCACCCATTGCCCTTCGGAGCCTTTTAATCTCTTCTTTAGGAAATCCAATATTATTTTGTTGGATGCCTCGGCCTGGCCATTGCCCTGAGGATATCTAGGGGTAGACAGATGTTGTTTGATGCGGTATTTTTTTAGGAATGCGGTGATCTGCTTGCTAATAAATTGTGAACCATTGTCGGTAACTAGTGATTGTAGGCAACCAAATCGGCAGATGATGTTTCTCTAGATGAATCGTTCCACATCAGCTTCTTTAGTAGAGGATAGAGCTTCATTTCGTAAAGTAATCAGTGGCGACGATCATCATTTCTTTATTGGCTGGTGCCTTTGGCATGGGGCCCACTAAGTCGATGGCCCATTGCATGAAAGGCCATGGATTGTTCTACGGATGGCAGGCAGGTTAGGAACCGATTTGTACCGGTCGAGTCATGGCGCATGGTAGGACAGAAGTAGCCTATATTTAGAGCCTTCTAGGTGAGTGACCTGCCTCCAGAGTGGTTGCCACACTAACCGTCGTGAATTTTGTAGAGGACCTCAAGTGTTTGAGGGTATTTATGCAGGCGAGATGAGGGCCGGATTATGATTTGCTAATGAGCTTTTCGCTTTGCATGTAGTATCACGCGTCTTTCTACTGGACCTTCCTAGCTTCGGGCTTATCCGTTGGAAGATTTCCATTCACCAAGTAGTCGATGATGAGGTCTTGCCAGCTGGGTCTTCATTGATCTGCATTGAGTCAATTGGCTCTATTTCTTCGATGCTTGACCGGTCAAGGTGTTTTACCGGAATGGAGCATCTGAATTGGGTGTCCAGTGCTGATCCTAGGCTTGCCAGCGCATCTACATGAGTGTTCTTTGCCTGTGGAACTTGTTGGATGGTGAAAGTAGGGAATTCTCTCAAAAGTCCTTAGACTTTGTCGAGGTACTGGATCATTCTTAGATGGCCAATCTTTTGATCGACAGTTCTTTTGCTAGGCGCATTTCTGCGAGCAATGCCTCATGTTCTGCCTCATTGTTTGAAGCAGGAAAGTCTAGTGTGATGGCTTGTTCCAACAAAGTTCCATCTGGGGTGACTATGACGACGCCTGCCCCCGCTTATTTGTGATTTGACTCTCCGTCTACATGCAACTGCCACATGTCGTTAGGTAGGTTTGAATCGGCGGGGGAGGTGTCGTATGCTTTTTCCTTGCTTTTCGTGACCAGCTTCTCTTTTTCGGCTGTCGGAGTAAACTCTACAATAAAATTTGCTAAAGCCTGAGCTTTTATAGCAGTCTTCGGTCAGTAGAGGAGGTCATATTGACTGAGTTCGATAGCCCATTTCATGAGTCTCTGAGAGGCATCGGGGCTGTGGAGGATCGATCTCAAAGGAAATTTTGTCATGACAATTATCTGGTGTGCTTGATAGTAGGGCCTTAGCTTTCTTGAGGAAACTACAAGCGAAAAAATGAGCTTCTCCATTTTCGGGTAGCGAGTCTCTGCGTCGAGGAGAGCTTTTGAAGTGTAGAATACCGGATGTTGTGCCCCCAGCTCTTCTCAGATAAGAGCTGAGCTGACAGCTGAATCGGACACCACCAGGTAGATGTACAAGTCTTCGCCTGGTATCGATTTTGAGAGTACGGGAGGTGTAGTGAGGTAGGTCTTCAAGTTTTGAAAAGCTACTTCGCACTCGTCATCCCACTTGTCCTTGTGTCCTTTCTACAAGGCTTTGAAGAATGGCATGCACTTGTCGGTAGATCTCGAGAGGAATCGGTTGAGAGTTGCTGCTCTACCCATTAGACTTTGTATCTCCTTTGTTGTGGCAGGTGACTTCATATTGAGTATAGCCTTGATTTGATTCGAATGTGCCTCAATTCCTCTTTGGGTGACTAAGTATCCTAGGAATCGGCCAGACGAGACTCCAAATGTGCATTTGCTCGGGTTCAACTTCATGTTGTATTTTCGGAGCAGGCTGAATGCCTTGGCGAGGTTTATGATGTGGTTTGCTTGCTAGGGAGCTTTGACCAACATGTCGTCTACGTAGACCTCCATAGTTTTACCGATTTGCTCCTTGAAAATTTTGTTTACTAGCCTTTGGTAGGTTGCTCCGGCATGACTTTGTAGCAGTATGTACCTCTTTCGATGATGAAGGAGGTTTTTGCCTTGTCGCCTTCATGCATCATGATTTGATTGTAGCCGGAGTAAGTGTCCATGGAGCTTAGCAGTTGATTGCTGGAAGTTGAATCAACGAGCTGATCAATTCTTGGCAGTGGAAAGTTGTCTTTAGGGCATGCCTTGTTGAGGTTGTTGTAGTCAACGCACGCTCTCCACAGGCCTTTATCTTTCTTTGATACTAGAACAACATTCACTAGCCATTCTGCGTAGGAGACTTCTTCAATGAAACCAGCAGCTAGGAGCTTGTCGATCTTGGCTTCAATGATGGCAACTCGCTCGGGGGCGGAGTTGCGTCTCTTTTGCACTACAGGCTTGATTGCTGGGTTGACGTGTAGGCGATGGCAGATGATTTGGGGATCGATGCCTGACATGTCGAATGGCGACCATGCGAATACGTCTTTGTTGTTCTGGAGGAAGGCTACAAGCTCTGCCTTTCCCTCCTGGCTTAAGCTCTAGCTGATCCGCGCTTTTCTCTCTGGCTTGTCAGGATCAAGGGGTACTAGCTCGACGTCCCCTTCGGGCTTCCATCCTTCATCAGGAGAGACCTCCGGACGGATTCCCTCGACTTGGTCCTGATTCTTTGATTGCTATTGGGGACTAGCTATTTCCTTTCCTTTCTGGTCAGCTCAGCCATCAAGAATGGGATTTGCCTTCTCCTCTGGTCACTCTACTCCCTTCAGATTTGCCTGATTTATAGGGAGTAACTGTGTTTGCTTGCTTCTCTTCAGCCCTTGAGCTGAGCATTTCCTCGCCATTGCCTGATCACTGTTGATCTGACCGACACCGCCCCAAGGGATCGAGTAGCGGATTTTCTGATGTGTGCCGGAGGTGATGGCGTTGATCTTGCTGATCCATGGACTGCCCAAAATGCCATTGTAGGGCGAGACTTCATCAATGACCATGAACGTTTGCGAGTTGATTACAGGTGGGGAGTAGACGTCAAGATCTATCATGCCCACGGTAACCGTTGTTGCGCCATTGAAACCGGTTAGTGACCTAGCTAATTTGTTGATCTTTGTCTCTAAGCCCATCTGCTGGATGACTGCCAATTGTAGGATATTGGCTGCACTGCCCTCGTCTGCATGGATTCGATTGACCATGGCCTGAGCGATTTGAATGCTGATGACAAGGGCATCGTTGTGTGGTAGATTGAGGCCGATTAGATCTTTCTTTTGGAAGTCGATCAAGGGATCGTCTTCTGCCAGTGGGAGATTAGTGGAGACCTGGGAGATCACAGTGGCTTGTTTGATCTTCTTCTTCTTTTCCTTACTGGTCAGCCCAAACTCCTTGTAGTCAGCCAGGATTGTGTTAATCCTTATGACTTTTTAAGATGGCTCCTTGGCGGCATCGCGGTCCTTGATTCGCTGGATGGCTTGCTTCGCGATGAACTCCGTACAGTAACCTTCTCTTACGAGTTCTTCGAGGTGCGCTTTCCTAGCAAAGCAATTATTCGTATTGTGCCCGTGCGTCGCATAGAAGGCAAAATATTTTATGGTATCCCTCTTATTCGGATCTCCTTTCAAGGGTGGTGGTCTTCGTACCCAAGGTTTATCCTTTACTTGGGCTAAGATTTGATGTATAGGGATTGAGAACTTGGTGTAGTTCTCCTTGTGGGCGCGACCTATGTTTGTCTTTGTCCTTGCTGCTAAACCTGTTGCTTCTTTGGCCTGTCCGCTTGGTCGGTTGATCTTCCTGCTCGGTGGACTTCTTCGCGGCGATTCAATCGTCATCCAAGAGCGCGTAACGTTCTACGGTCGTGAAGACCTCTGCCAGAGTCTGGCTGGGAGTAATAGTCAACTCGCGGTATAAGTCGTGCTCAGCTGGAAGACCTTTCTTGAATGCAGAGGACGCGATCCGGTCATCGCATCCTACGATGTTAGCCTTTTCTACTTTAAATCTCTTGATGTAATCTCGAAGAGATTCGTTGGGCTTTTTGCGCAGGTTGTACAGGTGGTCAAGATTCTTCTTGATCGTCCGATAAGAAGTGTACTTTTTGGTGAAGACATAAGCAAGCTCCTTGAAGCTGTTGATCGACCCTGAGGGCAAGGTATGGAACCAGTCCTGAGCTGCTCCTTGCAAAGTCATTGCAAACACCTTGCACATTAGCACGTCTTCGACTTTGTAGAGTATCATAAGGCTCTTGAAATGTTTCAGATGGCTTTCGGGATCGGAATCCCCTTTGAAGCATGTGAAAGAGGGCGTTGAGAATCATTTTGGAGGAGTAACTTGCTCGATTTCGGCAGTGAAAGGTGAGGAATTTGCTCGGTCTACTTCTATGCGTAGTGTATCTTCGAAATTTCCGCCAATCTTTAAGTCTCGAAGTCAGTTATTTACAAGCTTCTCAACATCTTCCACACGCATGGCTAGTCGGTCACGTGGGCGACCTTGGTGATTTGGACGATGCTGATTGACTTCCTCGTTGGTTTGCAAGGGTCGACCTTCTCGGCTGCGCTGCCCAGGCGGCGTGTTGGTGGATTGCGCTTGCGAGTGATTCTCTGTAGCTTGGTGACGAGAATTGGTTCTTCGAGAGCGAGCAGCGGAACGCCTTCCTTCACAGTCCTCATTATGAGGGTTATCTAGTTGACCTCCCCGAGGACCTAGCCATTCGTAAACATTTCTCTGCGAGCGAGCAGCAGAGCGCCTTTCTTCGCGATCCTCATTGCGTTGGCCGTAAGGTTGATCTCCCTGGGAGCCTAGCCTTTCATGAACATTTCTCTGCGAACCCAGGCAGGTGCGGATGTCAGGTTGTGGGCCTAGCCTTTCGCGCACATTGGCCCTTAAATGCAGTCTGGATGGGAGACTTCATCTGCTCTGAGTGTGGCTTGCAGATGCTTGCGACATGCTGGCAAGTTGACCACATTGTTGTCCATCTCCTTGTCTGGTTACTCCTGCTTGACCTGCTTGGTGCCCATTGAACTGCATATCGGAGCCTTTGTCCATTCTTCTCTCTTCGCCCTGTTGTCTAAGGCCAAGGTTTTGAGCCAAATTTATTTTGTTGAGGAGTTGCCTCATCAAATTATTTTGGTCGTCCATTCTCTGAGTTAGCTGGTCAACCCTTAGATTAAGGTCTACTTGACTTTGTGGATCGGGAGGAGAGAAGTGTGTGGGGCCCAATTGTACATGGGCTAGGATTCCGTTAGAGGTGTGAGCGGGAGCGTGTGTCGAGCATGGAGGCAATGGAGGGAATGACTAAAGTTGCTCCAAGATTGGGCCAAAGTCAGCGGTGGTAGTAAGCCCACCCTGATGCGAGGTTCCACCATGCTCGGCGGCAGTGCTATGAAGGTGGCTAGATCTGGCCACGGGGCCTTGAGATGGTACAACGACGGCTAGTGCGGTGGTCCCAGCTGCGCGTCCGGCAGGTGGAGGGTTGGTTTGTTGTGGGTTCATGGTGGCTAAAGGTGGTGGTGCCACCATGTCGATCATGGGATCGTGGGAGGACTAGCTTTGGGCTGTCACGGATTGAGCCATCGCGGCGGCCTTGCTCCTCGTGCGCTTGCTTCCAACCATGGTTGTTTGGAAGGCTTCGGTGGATTGGAAAATAGGAGGAACGGATTCCTTGAGCATATTCGCTTCTAGATCCTTGAACCTTCGATCTTCCTTCTCTCTCTTCCTCAATTCCTGTAAAACAGATTGGAGTAAATAGACCACACCCAGGGGGTGTTGGCCAAAGGCCCTCCGATGCCTAAGTTAGTTCGAGTGTTTGTAGGAAAACAATAGCTAAGCAAAGGGTACGGAGTTGTATGTATGGTGTGAACCGGGCGGCCGGAGCCGTGTGTGGTGGCCGGAGCCATGTGGAGAAAATATGGAGAATGGAGAGTGGAGAGGGAGAGGGAGCTTCGGGTATTTTTCTCGGGTATGAGGAATAGGTTTAGACGTAGGGTTTTTGAAGTACCTTGAATGATGACTGAAGTCATCTATTTATAGGAGCCTCGGGGCTAGGGGTTCGTAGCCTCAGGGCTTGGGTTTCGTAGAGATTGAGTCGGACTTTGATAATATCTAAATTATTTCGTTAATTATAAGATAATATCCTATAATTAGGATATTATCCATTTGATAAGATAATACCCGAACTATTGATATTATCTCATTAATTATAAGACAATGTCCCTTTATTATGTTAATATCCCAATTAATGATATTATCTTTATTAATTATGAGATAATACCATATAATTAAGATATTATCCAGATTAATTAATTATCCCAATAAATGGTTTAATTAATTAATTTAAGGGATAATCTTCTTTTCCACGTGACGTGCTCTGATTGGAGACGAAAATATTTGCTCCCACAACTTACTTGTTGGCTCAAGACCTTTGGGATGTAGTGGAAGAGGACGAAGAAGAAGTAAATTCAAAGCTTGGAGGAAGAAGAATGCCACGACTTTACAGAAAATCCAAATTTCGTGCGGGAGGGAAGCTTTTTTCCTCATTAGAAACACCACTTCAGCCAAACGCGCTTGGGATACTTTGGCAGAAAACTTCAAGCCAAAACCAAGTAAGTTACTAGTTCAAATCTTGAAATTCATCAAACAACCCCCGGGTATACTTGGTTCTCTTTCTGTGAGAAGTAAATATTCTACTTAAACCAGAAATTATATATATATATATATATATATATATATATATATATAAAGAAAAAGCCTGATTCTTAATTCACCAATGTACTCCAACCACACTACTTTAAGATGAAATTAATCCCTTACTCTTCTAACTGAGTTGTAAAAATAGCAAGCCTGGCCAGCTTTCGGCCGCTCGTATCTGGTTGTGAATAGCAGTAAGAATGGTGAAAACTGTGGTTCCTGCCGATGCAATTGTTGTCGAAGTTCTTAACAAAGATAGCTATGTGTTTGTGCAAATAATCTCACTGGAGAATATTCACAGATAATATCCCTTTCTTGGAACTCGAAGCTCTTCCTTCTCGATCCCTGCAAAATAGATTAGGATCAACGGAGCACACTCGGGGGTGTTGACCGAAGACCCTTTGATGCCTAAGTCAGTAAAAGAGGTCTGAGAAGATGCAGCAAATACTCAAAGTACGGAGTTTTCATTAAAATGATAATTAAAGACAACTTTACTATTGATGACAAAATAAATAAACTAAGGGCCTTGTTTGTACCATGACCGGTCCTGCTTGATATGGTGTTTTTTTTCTTTTGTGAAGAGAAATAACAATTGTTTTTTTATCAAAAGCAAATGAACTTCATTCAAATCAGATAAACATCTTAAAAGTAGCCAAAATTATTGGAAATTTGCAATGCAATTATGTGGCCTCGTTAAAACCTTACTTTAAAAAATCCCCAAAGAAAGAAAATCCAATAAATAAAAAAAAGAGTAGCACTGCGCGCAACAAAACTAAAACACCACCTAACAATCTTCCCTATTATGTTCAAGCGTAGGCCACAACCAAAAAGGTGCAGCATCTACCAAATGCGACCCTACACGTTCCTTCAGTCATACTGTACGAGCATATGAGCCACTTTATTACCTTGTCTGGAGCATTAAACATTTGATATCCTCCACAATGTTTGAATTCCCACATTTGTCCATGCGACCCTACTATCTTGTAAAAGGAGAACCGCCTCCTGTGATTCTAAACCAATCAAAGGTCATCTGGAGAAATAACAATTGTTATGTGACTCGTTTTTTGTCCTTCACACGTGTTATGGGGATTCGAACTTGAGACAAGTTAATGGCTTTTTTCATTAAATTAGAGCCCTTTGATATTGACATGTGACTCATTATTGGGACTCAACACCAATCTTGCTCGGTGTCCCCTTTTTTTTTGTCGAAATCCCACCCCAAGCTTTTTCCCTACAATAATGAAGTAAAATCTTTGGTAAGATTTCCCATCATGAAGAATCACATGCGAACAAAGACTTAAAAAGCAAAAGCAAGAAGAACTAGGCAAAATGCTATTGTTCTTTGTTTGGTCTGAAAACAAAAATAGCAAGCCTGGGCCGCTTTTGGCCTCTCATATCTGGTGGTGAATAGCAGTAAGAATGGTGGTTCCTGAGGGTGCAATTGTTGTGGAAGTTCTTAACAAAGGTAACTATGAGCATTGGAGTGCACTGGTTAAAAATTACTTGTTGGCTCAAGACCTTTGGGATGTAGTGGAGGCTGCGGCTGAACCTCCTATACCAGAATCAGAAGCTGATGAGTTCGTCAAGGCTTGGAGGAAGAAGACTGGCGCGGCTTCACATGCGATCCAAATTTCATGCGGGCCATATGCGTTTTCCGTGATTAAGGAGATTAGTTCAGCCAAAATTGCTTGGGATACTTTGGCAGAGAAGTTCAAGCCACAACCATTTGTTCCAAGTAATTCGCCTGTTCAAACTGCAACCTCATCAAACAACCCAGGTATACTGTTAAATACAGCTGCATGAACGAATTTTCAGATGTTAACCTTTAGCAACTTCTTTTAAACACCCCAACCATTAATCGTTTGTCTTGAAAATTGAAATTCAGGTACTAAAAGGAATAACGATAAAACAAGGATGATATGTTTTTAGGGAAAACAATTAAAAATAAGAAACAAAATGTTTTTAGGCACGATATTTACTTATTCTTTTACCACTGGGGCAGTAGCGATTCGAACTTTTACTTCTTCCAAAATTAGAAACAAAATGCTAATAGACCAATAACAAATTGACAGTCAATGCGCAGTAGCGATTCGAACTTTTACTTCTTCGAAAATTAGAAAGAAAATACTATTAAACCAATAACATGTGACTCAATTTTGAGGGCCTAAAGAATATGGCGTGAATTGGTCAAGAGATCTCAAAAGTGAATCATCACAAGTTGACCACATGGCTTTATTTGGTGACATCTTCGATGAAATTATTAGGACTATGAGCGGTGGGGGGTAGATTGACTAGTCTTAAATAATTCAAGGTGAAATTTGTTCAAATGCAGTTCTGGGTAAATTGACTATGGAGTATTTACTCCCTCAGGTAAGGTCCTGGGTTCGAGTCCTAGCATCCGTGTAATGTGTGTGAGTTTAGTATACTATCGCCCCTCTCAATAGGAAAGGTTCTAAAATATATATATAGTTAAGAGAGAAAATGACGAATTACTCTAAATCCGGGGGTATTCAATTCTAACTTTTAAAGATTTTTAATGAGTTTAAAATTTTGGAGGTATCCAATTGTGACTTTAAAATAGTTTTTAAAAATTTAATGGTATTCAATTGTGATTTTAAAAGGTCTTTAAAAGTTTTGTGATATCCAAAAAATTAATGACTTTTGAAAACTTCGTTAAATGAATTTCATTACTTTTAAGCCTAATTCTTAACACCAAAAGTCTTGCTAATTTACCCAAGACTTTATCAATGAATTCAATCATGTTGCAGCTTTGGCCATTATTGCCAGGGTGTGCCACCATATTTGGGTCTCTAGACCCCCTTTCTCTTGGGTCGGTGTACTATCAAGAGATGGCCTACTTACACCGCCAATTTGATTTACCCAAAATAAAAAGATTAGTGAATTAATTAATTTCAAGAATATTGAATTTCCAATTTTTGCCCTCGAAGTAGGGATTGTAACGAGAGAGATACAATCTAAAAACTCTCAGTGGCACAATCGTAATTATTTCAAAATTTATTTTTAATAAAAACAAAAACAAAAAAAAAAACCTCTCTCTCTCTCTCTCTCTCCCCACGAGCAACCCCCCCCCCCCTCCCCTTCCCGTTTTTCTGCACAGTCGGACCGCCGCCGCTACAGGCCATGGCTTGCCCCGAGATTGGACCCAAATGAACCGGCAGCCACCCTCTTCTCTCTCCGGTCAAGCCTAGCCGTCGAAACCGCCGAAATCCGCCGGATTTGGCAGAAAATCGGCTGAATTTCATGAAAAATTCTCGGAGCTCGTTTGAGCGTTTCTGGGCACCGTTTTGGTCGAACCAAGTATGGATCTTGAACCCCTCGAGCTGTTTTAGCTGTTGGTTGTGTTAGGTTTGAGAAATTTCTGCGTTTTGGTATTAAGCGATAGAAAATCTGCCGGTTTCGGTTTCCAATTTCGGTCACTTCCGGCCATTTTTTAGGGTAAGTCCAAGAACAAAAGTGGTTCCAAATTAGGTGTTTTACCTAGGGTAGGAAGCTTGCCCGGCGGTTTGGAGATTTTCCGATCGCCGGAAATTTCTTTGGACATCTACGCTCTGCGGGCGAGTGGGCCACGTGTTGGCTTGTCATCGTGTCCTAAAATGATCTCCTAGTTCTCACGAGCGCGTAGGTACTTTCAGATTCAAATTCGGATAACGTTTGAACCCCGAACGGATTTTGCCTATTTTGCGATTTCCGAGTTCAATATGTTTGAACCGTTGGATCGCTTCCAATTTATTATATGTTGATCTAGGCATTCCTAGGATTGTGTAGGATTTTCACGAAACGTGAATCGGAGCCCCAGATGTTCCGATTCAATAAGTTAAAGTTTGTGTTTTACGATAACCGTCCGATTGTGCGATCGCGAGCGATCTGACCGTCCAATCTGGACCAAACTTACAGGACGTGTATCCTAGACATTGTGGAACCCATAGGAACTTTCGAATTGTAAAATGGAGGTCGTGGGCCCCGCGGACCTGGTTGACCAAGTTTGGGCAGTTGACCCTCAGTTGACCGTGAGTCTTTCGAGGTAGTTTCACTCTTCGAGGAGTACTAGAACAACCCTTTTGGACGATTCTTGACCGTCATTTGATTTATGTTTATTATGTGGGTCTATGAGATTATTTGTACGGTTTTATGTGGAGAGTTTATGCATATTGTTTTAATGGTTTATTGAAATATATTATATATTTGATTAATGGAATTAATGTGTTATGAAGTATTTGTGATATATGCGGGTTTGACATATTCGAGTATCTTGAGTCATATGTTTAATATTTGAGAAATTGCTACCTATGTTGGATATGTGTGGGGTACTTGGGTTGTTGATGTGAGATGCTAGAAAGACATGAGTTAGAATGTCAGTTTGAGTGCTATTAGCACTACCTTAGGTACCTCCCTGGATATAGAATATGCTTGAGAGTTTATTGTCTATACTATGAATAGGTATTGTGGGAAAATTGAGTTAAGGAAGGGAATCTTAGTTTCATAATATTTATATAAGGGATTACGAACTCCACCATCATATGTACCTCCCCTTGGATGATGACACTTGGAAAAAGTGGAAACGGATACTTGGAAATAGTGGATATGGATATTGGGATACATGGAAATGGATTTATGGAAATTGTGGATATGGTATGGATCTGACGGAACCGGGGGCATCCTTGACGGAATGTTGCTGTAGACCCTTGATTGGGTAGTCTGCGCGCGTAGGGCTGTTTTCAGGCATACGGGTCTTGATTCTTCGTCCGTACATGCTGGCTGAGAGTTAGTCCCCCGGTTGGACGACTCGTCCCTAGCCACATAGCCGTTTGAGGGTTGTTACGTGTGGACTAGTCAACAATCCCCGGTTGGATTGTTTTCCCCTGGTACATGATGATGGTGAGAGGTGGGTGTTATTATATATACTTATATACTCATTTATAGGCATACATGTTACATATTGGTATATGTGGTTTTGATTCTGGATTGAGATTCGTGAGTTTGTGCTTTGTGAGTACCCTGTATATGTATGAATGTTTAAGCCCTGGATTGGGAATGTGTTCATTTTTGTTCTGTCGGAATCGGAGTTTTGACCATTGAGAAAGAACTACATGTGGCTTGATCCCTCACCCAAGGGTACGTAGGTAATCTGGGGTCACACCTAGGTGTAGTCGTGAAATAGACTATATTTAAAAAGGTTTGACCAGTTCTAAGTTTGAATATTGATTTTGAGGTGGTTATTGGATGTGAATCCTAATTATTATTGTTAGGTTCAGGTTTGAATATGTTGATATGCCTGAAGCTTGATTTAAACTTGAGCGAGATTAAATGCTTGTTTATTCATCAGTTATTACTTGATTGAATTCTATTAAACAATGTGCATGGTTCTGACATGTCTGAGGACCTTTTCGAAGTAAACGATTGATTTTTAGGTTTGGTTATTTTGTATGACAGCTCGTGGTTCTGCCTTGATTTTATCTAGAGGTGTGATGCCTATTCTGTAAATTGCGTGTATTACATTGTGTGTGCTGCCTGTTGGGTTTTAAACTGTGATTAATTTTCAGGTTGAAAATTTGGGAAAAGGCTAATTTATAGGGGAGACTCTGCCGAAATTTTGGCAGAAAGTCTCGGTTCTTAGTAAGTGGGCCCGTCATCGGTGTGATGTCGGAATTTCCACAGAATTCGTCTCGAGTTTCGAGTAATTCGGGGCGGGTCCTGTCATTACCTGTCATGGGAATTGTTATGATGATGAGTCGTTTCTCGCTTGTTTTTTTTTCTTTTCAATGCTTGAAACAATTGCTACATGCTAAGAGCTATGGTGGGAGTGCATTGGTTTCTTCCATAAATTGTTTTTGCCTCCATTTGCAATTTTTAAGGTCTATATGTAGGAACAGATGATTGTGTTACAAAACCCACATTCTCCAACAGCAGCCCCACATTGTGGTGCTGTTATTTGGCTTGGCTCTATTAGCATGCCACTTTACTAGTATCTCCCACCCAGATAGAGTACACTTCCAGAAGGTCTTGAGGATCTTAACTTCGTTTCAGCATTCAGATGACCTGTCCCTTCTTCCCCAAGACCCAAGCTCTACAAACTAAACTAATTATTCATAATATTGATGGCACACCTTATCCTTGACTGTTCTGAAGTGAAATGTTCTTAGACATGGAAAAATATTTCTTTGCTTTTACACAATTGTATCCAATTGTTGTTTTTTTTTTTGGCTACTTGTTCCATATGTGGACTAGTTAATTCACCATACAAAACATAAAATTAGAAGCAATTTCTTTTTTCGTTATATACTTTATGATAAATATGAAAAAGATAAATACAATTCATAAAATAGATATTAAAAAAAAGTAGATAAAAGTATGTAAAACTCTATGATAAAAGTATGTGATAGTATATCACTTAACTTTATAAAATATGTAAAAGTCATTAAGAATCTGTCAAGTCTATAAAAGTCATTCAGTTACAAAAAGTCTTTAAAAGTTAGAATTGGATACACCCAATAATATTTTATTGGGGTGACACCAGTGGCGGAGCCACTCCTATGCCTAGAGTAGCCCAATATAAAATTTGTAATAAACAGCTTATAATTTAAGTTATAGTTCCCTCTAAAACAAATTAGACATGACTAAATTATAAATATTTAGCTCTAAACACCAAACATGTAATTATTAAATACTTAGGTATTTTATATACTTGTATTTTCTACTTCGACCCCCTAACTTTACAATTCTAGTTCAGTCCCAGGGTGACATTATGTGCGTTTGACTTCAGATCATCAGATAAACTATTTTTCATATAGGATAAACGGAATGCATGCTAATCGACTCTACATCCTACTTGTTTACATCTCTAGCTACATATTACGATTAATTTGACTAACAAAAAAAAAAAAAAAAGAAGCTTGGCGCAGGATATATTTATTCAATAAATGGATCGGTACAATTTATTCAATTGTTAAAACAAGATATAAATGAATATATCTATGTTCTCTGAAATAATTAATTAACCAAACTTGGCGCAGGATATTACAATGACTTCCATCAATATCAGCCGTTGTTCGATGCTGTGTGGAATGGGGATCCGAATCAAGCGAAGGAGTTTCTTACCTTACATCCCAATGCAGTTAGAGCAATACATCCGTACTCAAACAAGACAGCTCTTCACATGGCAATAGAACTAGAACACGAGCATATTGCGGAAGAGGTTGTGCAGTTGATGACAGAAGAAGACTTGGAAATAAAAAATTTAGGCTGGACCGCTCTTGCTCTTGCTGCAAATCGAGGAAATATTAGAATGGTAGAATGCATGGTTAGGAAGAGCAAGAAAATACTTACTATTCCCACTGAGAACAACAATTTGACTCCAATTCTCTTGGCTTGTTTCAATGAACATTGGGATGTCGTTCGTTATCTCTACTCCGTCACTCCAATTGAAGATCTAATGCCTGAGAAAGGCCCATACGGCGCTGGACTTCTTTGCCAATATATTTGTGCCAAAAATTTTGGTATAAGTTTTAACTTAAAACAACGAATTTTATTAATACGTTTTGCGTTATAAAACATCTTTTCTCTACTACAGATATGGCACAAGAATTAATTCGGCGTTGCCCGCAATTGGTCCTTACTCAAGACACCTTTGGGGTATCCCCGATACATGCTTTGGCATTTTTGCCTTCTGCATTCCCAAGTGGCACACGCCTCAAATTCTGGCAACAATGTATCTATAAATGTCAGTATCCACATTCTCTTTCCTCTTTATTTTTTTTTTTGAATCAATTTTTGGTTCACTATTATCCACACTCATCTATAGTGGCGGAGCCTTTTTGAGTTGGCTCGACTTAAAGATGCGGAAATAGGAAGGAGAAGCGATCGGTCGTCAATTTCGGAAACGACCCGTAGTAGAAACAGTAATTTAAGGCATTGATTGTGGTTATTGTCTTTTTCGTGAAAGGTATACGCATAGACCCTTCTCGTGCCATAAGTGATGTTCGATTAAGTGTTCAAAATGAAGGAAACGAAGAAGGGAATCGAAGGGAAATTACTTGGTCAGGTATGTTGTGACCCACAAAAATCAAACTCTGCTTTTTTTTTTCTTTTTTTTTATAATTATATTTAATTCTAATAAATTATAATGGGAAAAATAACTTTCCCATTATATTTGGATTTTGAATTTCCATTGCAGTGCTAGGTTTATTGCAAGGTCTGATCTCGAATCTTCATGAACTTTTGGGTATATACTACATTCTTTTCGTATTGCCGTTTTCTTCCTCATTAATGGTTTTCACAATCGATTTTTTCTTGATGTAGTTATTTGACTTTTTTTTTTTTTTTCAATGCCAACCTAGGAATTAACCACATATGTGAAATGAAATTGATGCATATCCAATCCCTGGAAATTCTAGATCGTATGTGTGAAGTGATAAGACCTTCATATGGTAAAGAATTGGAAGAGGTATATGCAGCAATCTTCCGAGCTATCGAGCGAGGGATTTTTGAGTTTGTTAGTCATTTATTAAAAGAATGTCCACATCTCTTGCGGGCTGAAAATCGAATGAGAAAGAATATATTTCATTTTGCCATTGAATGTCGTCAAGAAAAAGTCTATAGCCTGATTTATAGACTTGATAAGAGAAAAAGAAGTTGGATTGGAAATGTTTCAGATAATTCTAACAATGGCATGCTACATGTAGCAGGGATGCTATCCCCATTAGCAAAGCTTGATACTATCTCAGGTGCAGCTTTGCAGATGCAGAGAGAATTGCAATGGTTTAAGGTCAGAATATATCCCTATAGAGTTATCTTTTTTTTTCTTAATTTGTTTTTCTATATATGATTTTTTCTCATCCGGATGTCCGCACGTTATTCTGCTATTATAAATAAGCAGAGAAAAGGGAGGGGTAGTAGAAAATACATGGAATGTACACATAGGAGAATATATATAGAGCCTCCTAATGACCTTTTCTTTGTTGTAAAAAGTAATAATTCATTAATCGTAATGGTCCGCTCAACGGTCATCCTTGCAAAAGAACTAACCTTTTCACAAATAAATAACGAACATACTGCTTTCGGTAAATACTGCAACTTCTTGGTGATAAAAAATGGTTTTTCAATATGGATAAACTTTGTAAGGTTACTCTATGGTCAGGAGGATTCTAGTCTTCTTGTACCTCTTTTCTTAATGGAGTTTATATGGCCTCTCAAAATTCAAGGATTGAAGGGTTGGTAGTAAAAATAGAGTAATAACCTTGTAATCACATGGATCTTTTGTTGAACAAAATGTAGGAGGTGGAGACTATGGTATTTCCCAGGCTCAGAGAAGCTTTAAATGCGGAATATTTGACACCACGTGTTTTGTTTACCAAGAACCACAAGGACTTGGTGAAGGAAGGAGAAAGGTGGATGAAAGAAACCGCAACATCCTGTACAGTTGTAGGTGCTCTCATTATTACCATCATGTTTGCTTCAGTATTTACAGTTCCTGGTGGAAACAATGGAGAAACAGGGCTTCCTATATTCTTGAGTGGAAAGTTATTCATGGTGTTTATAGTTTCAGATGCTATATCGCTCTTTTCTTCCACAACTTCTGTGTTGATGTTTTTGGGAATCCTTACATCACGTTATGCAGAAGATGATTTCCTCAAATCTTTACCAACAAAGATGATAATAGGTCTTTCCACCTTATTCATCTCTATTGCCGCCATGATGGTTGCCTTCTCTTCTGCCCTTTTCATTATGATCCATGAACAATTGTGGATTGTTATTCCAATCATTTTCCTCGCTAGTGTTCCAATCACCTTATTTATTTGGATGCAATTTCCTCTTCTCGTTGAGATTTTCATTTCTACTTATGGAAGCGGAATATTTGATAGGAAAGTGAAACAATGGACATAAATTCTTAATTGTACGCGTACACGATATTGTATAACTTTCCTAAAGTTGTCACTTCTTAGAAGCTTATTGTTGTACATGCCACTTATATGTTTGGCGTCCTATAATAAAAACTCAAGGTACAATATCTATTTTATTTGATCTTATAATTGTTGGATAAGCTTTTGCTTCGCTTCTCCCCACCTCTCCCCCAATATCCCTTAATATAGGGTTCTTAGATACAGGTTCAATTTAGCTGTGATGTAATGGTCCCGCTTCAATTGTAGTACACCAAGCCAAACGTGTGGCTATGCAAGTTCTTCTTACGTGAATGAAATTACATTTGGTTATAAAAGAGAGAGTATTTTGCATAAATGCCCTCTGAATTTGTACCTAATTATCAATTTACCAATCAATTTTTGTTTTAAAAAATTAAGGACTCGAATTAAATTTTATTCTCAATTTCCTCCCTATCGTCTAAATTCTCAACATTTCAACCAATTTTCTATTAAGGCCCAGTTTGGGATTGCTATCACTTTTAAAAAAAAGTTGCTTATACTGTTCTTTGAAAATAATTAGCTATTAAAGTAAAGCAGTTCCATGTTTGGTAAACAATATTTTTAAAGTGTTGTTAGTACAAAAACCAGTGTCAAAATAGTTTGGTAAATTTTAATATAAAATTATTGTAACTATGAATGAATGTACTAATCATGTGGTGGTAGTGATGAAGGTGGAGTTGGTTGTTGTGCTAGTGGTGGTGGTAGGGATGGCAGTTGTGGAGGTGGTGGTGGTGATAGTGGCAGCATGGTGGTGGTGGTGGTGGTGTTGGTTGTAGAGGCGGTGGTGGATGTGGAGGTTTTGGAGGAGGTGGTGGTGGAGGATGTGGATGAGGAGGATGTGGTGGTGGTGGTGGTGATGGTAGTGGTTGTGGATGTAGTGAATGTGGGGGTGCAAGTGGTGGAGTTGGATGTGGAAGTGGAGGTGGTAGGGGTGGGCATTGGAACTGCAAAACCGTAAAACCAAACCAAACCAATCTGAAAAAAAATCGTGTTGACCGAAAAAAGTCAAAAACCGAGACAAATCCAAATCAAATCGGTTCAGACCGATTTTGGTTCTGGTTTTTCACCCTAAGGAACCAGTCCAATAGAATTAATTTATATTTTTTTTATTTCATATATATATATATATTTTTTCATACGTGGCGAAGTTTGATTGGATGTGTATGCGGCTACCATAGGTAGTGCACACACAAGATTACACAAAATTAAAAAAAAGGATGTCGTTCAATATCTTTACTCCGTCACTTCCCTCCAAGATCTAATGCCAGAGAAAGGAACATACGGCGCTGACTTCTTCTCAACTTTATTATTGGCATGAAATTTGGTAAGAGTTTTAATCTTATAACAGTGAAATTGATTACTCCCTTTTTTCTTAATTATAAAAACTTGTTTTTCTCTACTACCGTATTGCTCGGGAATCAATTCAGTGTTGCCCACAATTGGTCTTTACTAAGGACAATAATGGGGCATTCCCGATAGAAGGATTTATGTCTTTGGCATTCCCGAGTGGAACATGCCTCAAATTCTAGCAACGATGGATCTATAATTGTTAGTATCCACATTCTCTTCCCTCTTACAATTACAATTATATATTTTCAATGTTACATTGACTCACTTTTGAATTTGAACCTTGAAACTTCAAAATAATAGTTATTGATCAACAATAGTTTGGATTTTCATTTTGAGATTCTGAAAATTGGTTTTTGAAATCTGCATCTAGGGTTTAGTTTAAACACTTTATCATCCTAAGTAGATCAGATTCTCTGTTAATTTCTTCAACAGGATGATTTCTTGAAGAAATTGGCCATTTCATTCTAGAATCTATATTTCATTCATCAATGACTATCCAGAGCTGAGTTGCAGTGCCATGAGATGAAGAAGCTAATGGACTAGCTGCTATTTCCATGAAGAACAAGCTACTAGCTATACTAAGTTCGGAGAAGAAGGTTGCACATGGAGGTAGTACTCATTTCCTAAATAGACATAGGATTGTTTGAGCTTGTAATTACTTTTTCTGTAAGAATCTTCTTGTGGATTGCCTGCTCGAAGTGATGACCCTTAGTTTTCCCAATGGTGGGTTTCTGGGTAAACATTTCTGGACAAACATCTCTTATTTATAGTGTATGTGTTATATCTGAAATGCTGATGAATGTTCACACACCTATCACTCTAGTTGTTGCTAGCATAGCGGATGCTTAGATTAACAGGTCCTTTTGAGTGCCTAGGATGTCACTTAATTATCTTCTTGGCTTGCAGGGATTTAAATATTTGATATGGACATTTGTTTCTTTACACGATATAAAAGATAACAAAATAAGATTGCCCTTTATTTATCATATACAAAATGTATTCTAAGGATATTACATCAACTGTATTGGCTCTTAGGGCACATTTCTAATATGGTTGCCACGAGAGTGTAGGTATGCTCGGATTTCAATTCGGATGTCGTTTGGTTATCGAACGGAATTACGCCTATTGTGCGTTATTCGGGTTCGATATGTTCAGACCGTTGGATCTGGTCCAAATTAATATATGTTGATCCAGGTACTCCTAGGATTGTATAGGAATTTTCGGATCGTAAATTGAAGCCCCATATGTTCTGATTCAATAACTTGAAGTTTGCGGTTTGCAATAACCATTTCTATTGTGCCATCGTGAGCGATCTGACCATTCGATTTGGACCAAACTTGCAGGACGTGTTTCCTAAACCTAGTGGGACCCATAGGAACTCTCAGATTGTGAAACGGAGGTCATGGGCCCTGGGGGCCCAGTTGACCGGGTTTGGGAAGTTTGACCGTCCGGTTGACCAAATGTCTTCTAAGGCTTTTCCACTGTCCTAAACACATAGTAGGACCTTAGAATACCTCGTTTTACATGCACGCACCGAGAACTTGGGGAAATTAGTATTTAGATTGTAAAATTCAGTCTCCAAGTGTTTTTATATTAATTAAATGTTCATATCTCAAAAAAAGGTACCTAGACCGCTCGCATGTAGCAGGAGGGACCCTCTTAGGGTCGGGCAACGTGAGACTATTTGTGAGTGGACATTTATTTTAAATATGCATTATTTTCCATAATTAACAGAATATGCATGAAATATATTTTGGAATAAAAATTTGAGAAATTTGTATATAGTTATATTAGTAATCTTTAATTGGAAATTTGTGTGATTTGAGATTTGAAAGTTTGAATTATTTTGGCGATGAATTTATGTGAGAATTGGGATTAATGAATAAAGTGGATTATTTTGCGAAATTCTATTATATAGTACACGCGTAGGACTTAGTGTTGATGTTGTCTGCACGCGTAGGACTTAGGGTTGGAGACACACGTGGTGTTGGAAATTTTTTGGCGTGTGTGCCATAGAGTTTCGTCCCCCGATTGGACTGCTCATCTCTAGACGCAGGATAGAAATTGGAAATCCTGCGGTCTAGCCAAACAATCCCCTGATTGGAAATTTTCCTCAGTACCTAAGTACTGTAATAAATATTTTATATATATGTATTTGTATCTTAATTTGTTTTAAAGTATGTATAACGGCATTGAATAACTGATATAAATTATTACGAACAAAATTCTGATTTTTTTAAACTTGTATTTCATTAATGGTTTTGCACATACGTGTTTATATATATATATATTTATAAACATTGTGAATAAAATTCAAGAGATGATGTGATCAGTGGCGGATCCAGGATTCAAAAGTCAGGTAGGCGAAACTTACCTTAAAAACTTAATGGTACAAGTGAATTTCATTTATAAAAATAAAAAGATACACCTAGTCAGGGGGAACGTAATGAGCCTTACCCTCAAATATGCATCTCTATACATAAATAAAAGCTTAACAAAAAAAAAAACTAAAAAAAAAACAAATAAATGCAATGCAACACAAAACTAAACTATTTAAATCTAAAACTTTACCCTACAAGGCTTAGAAATCTTAAATTCCTTAATTATCTCTGCATTATCGACACAAGAGGGTGGGCTGGTTATAATTGTTTCCCTTTTATTTTTAAGTTTGAGTGGGCTATAACACATGTGGGTAGTTTTACATGGGCTGGGTAGGCAAAGGTTTACACTATCACATGTGATGGCTAGAAATAACCTTGTTTATATATAGGTTTTTTTTTAAGTGAAAAAATTTGGGGTAGGCAGCTGCCTACCCTGCCCTGGCTGTAGAACCGCCCTTGGATGTGATGGTTTCCAATGGATTTGGATATGAGGTATAATGCTTCCTGGAAATACTACGTTCCATTGTAATCAAATTAAAATTAGTAAATCTGCATGTTTTGAGCATTTTTTTTTTTAAATGGTGGGGTTATTATGTTGTTTTGCAAATTTTAGTTCAAACTTTATTTTTGTCCACTCACATGTTTTCTGTTTTGCGCCCCCAGACAATAGTCGCTCAAGAAAAGCCGCGGAGCCTAATCCGAAGCCTTCGAGTCGTGTGTTTCAGTAGTATAGGTTTTAAACTCTTCATTTTTGTCAAACTTCTTGTTATAGTAATTCACATTCTATAGATGCTCTATTATCGCCCATGCTAGGATGTAATTATGAGGCCAAAGGCCATACATCTGTTAACTGTTGAATGTTTATATGTATGTTGCTGGTTGGGTATACATTGTGATTGTTATGGAGGTTGAGATTTTTGGGATTGTTCAAATTACAAAGGAGACTCTGCTGAAATTTCGGGAAAAAGTCTCGGGTCTTAGAATGTGAGCCAGTATCGAGTGATGCCGGAAACTAGACGGGATTCGTCCGGGATTCCAAGGATATTCGGGGTGAGTCCTGTCAATCCTCCTAACCAAGACCATAATGTGCAATACGATCATTAATCCCATTAGCAGTCTGGAGAACATAGTAAATAAAAAAAGACGGCACAGAAGCGAGAAGACAACGAACATCCCCCACCAAACTACCTGTCTTGTTGAATATTTGTGATTTGCAACTGCAAGTTGGTTTTGCATTTGCTTTCTTGACTAGGATGTTTTTTGGGAGTCTTTTTGGACTTTGATATTTGGTTTGTAGGAGTTCCTATAGAATATTGCTAAGTGATGATGGATTTTGAAGGGTCTTATGGGTTTGGTAATTAAAGCATCTTAGGTGTACTTTGTTTATTTGTTTTTTCAGTATCTTAGAAGTGAAGATTAATGATGATGGTCGTGGTTTTTAAATACTTCTTACTTAGACAATGAAGGTTATGTGTCGTGAAAATATCGACTGCAATATATTGACATGCGGTATACAGTAATTTGTTGGTCAGTTCATGGTTTGTCTTTTTAGCATACTGCAATATGTCGGTTGATTCAAGATTTCATTGAAAAGTTGTGGTAGTCGAACCATAAACATCCCTACTTGAAGATATACTTTGTAGCTTTACCGTGGTAGAGATATGGATCTCAAGCTTATGCATTTAGAGGCCATGCATTTACCCTCATTTCGTTAAATCTCAACCGTTGTAACAATCTATTCACTTAAAACGCGATATATGTAGTCAAGCTTTGAGTTAAGTTCTTTTTTTGAGTTTTCTAAATGTTAAAACAAAGTTAATCATGACAACAAGGACAAAGTATCACAAAATATTATAATATTATATACATATATATATATATATATATATATATATATATATATATATATAAAGTACTCCCTTAACTCATTATAATTCCTCACAATAACCTTTCAGAGCACCTCCACCAAAAAGAGCAAGGGTAAGGCCAAGGCAACGTAAAGTTTGTCACTATTCATGTGAATAGTGGCAGCCCTTTTTATTTCCACCTCAAAGGGTAAGCACAAAGGAAATTACTATTCACTTTAATTTATTTTATATTTTTTAATACTTAAACCATTAATTTTGGTGTGGGAAGTGAAGAATATGATTAGGTATTTATTTTTTAAAAAAATTCTGAAATTTTGGTTTTCTTTTAAAAATATAAATAAATAAAAAAGAATTCTTTTTTCGTTGCTGACGTCATCAATGACGTCAGCAAACCCACGCAACAGCCCAAGCAAGATTTACTTTTGTGCCTACCCAGGCTTGTGGAGCCCACCAACTGCTCAGTCTTGCAACTGCGCACTGGAGCCAACTGCTGGGCTTAGGCCTCCTCCTGCTCGGGCAAAAGAGGTAGGGAGCTTCTATAATGAGGGGGATTTTGGTGACAATGTGGAGCTTTATCCCACCATTCATTCATTTAAAAAGTTTATTTCCAACACTTTCTCTCTCTTGTTGGATGGTGGGATGGATTCCACATTAAACCCAGGTATTCCCAAAAGGCCTTTTATATTGGGAGAGAACTTGCCAACAAGGCAGGGATGGACTGGGCCTTTTGTTAGTGGTAGTGGGCTATGGTTGATTTTACAGAAGGCCTTTCTTTCAACTAGGCGAGAGAAATGAATTTTCCAGAGTTCTTTTTAAATTTTTTTTTGGTGGTATCAACTAGGCTATAGCCCAGTCAAGTTCTTTTTTCTACATTTGATTTATTGCTTGAAGATATTATTTTTTTTGGGTCTAAAATTTGCTTGAAGACATACTTTGTAGCTTTGTCGTGGTCGAGATACATAAATAACTTAATCTTGACAAGTAGCAGCTGGATTTAATATGTTTGGAGTAGAAAGATCAACCAACTAGTTCTTCGTTTAATGTTACTTTTGTTTTTAATTTTGAAAGCGGTCGTAAGTTCAAATCTCCACAATTTGTCATGAAAAGAGAGAGAGATAGAGCAAAAATCTTGCACAATTTGTCATGAAAAATATCTTTGGTTGTCTCCTTTCATGGACCCAACAAAATTAGTAGAATCGTCAGTGAAAAGATGTGGAAACCCCTTCACAACAACAACAACAACAAAACACGCACAAAAAAAAAAAAAAAAAAAAAAAACTAATACTCTAAGTAGATCACACACACTGTCATGTCAAAAAGTTAAGCATGTAGCAGTGCATCATTGGTGACATCCACAAGGTAAGTTTCTTTAGTCATTGTGCCACATGAAAAAAAAAATTGAAAAAAAAAGGAAAAGATACAATCCTCAACATTCAGGACCCAAGTAGTGTCGGTTTATGTTTTTCATTGATGCATGTAGGATAAACATTATTACACATTTAAAAAAAGTTCAAGCCCCCTAAGGGCTAAAATCTAATCAATAACCAGACATTATTGGCAGGGACCTAACTCAAAGCATAGAGGTCCCTCTCTTATTTGGGCAAAAGACCGAAAGCCAGTCTGACATAAAAAAAAAAACTCATATAATTGGCACTGGATCAATAAAATGTGAAGCAATCTTATCCTTCACCACCTTACCAACACGCGTGTAGCCATCGTCACCTTTGTAAAGGACATCCATCACTTTTGCAAAGTTAAGAGCTCTTATTAGGACAGCCATTGGCGCTGCAGTTGGTCTAAGAAACTCCTCGTTTATGTCCTTCCACTGATCCACCACTTGCTTGTTCAAAGCATCAACTGCCTCTTGCTCCGACACCCCACATTGCTTCATGTAGCAATCAATACTACAAGCAACATGGCCTCTCTCTTTCTCAAACTGCATATAGAAATTCAAAATATTAATTCGATAATATTATAGAAAATCAGATTGTTATTCTTACTACTACTGCTAACACCAATGTTTTTCCCAACTTAACCACAAATAAAGTCTAGTGTGGCTTTTTAACGCCAAAGGCTATGATGCTATTAGTGTGGAACCACTTATTATATAGAGTATTTTATTTTATCAAATTTCCAATATAAAACTTTGCATTTTAAACATGCATACCTAATCTAGCATGACAAGAATATTTTATACCTTGCTTGACATAATGTCGTCCATTAACCTACAAATGGCCCCGGAAGCTCTAACAATTTTTGGGTCACTGAACAGCCACTCAAATGTGTCTTTTGTTACAATATCTCCCATGCCAAGTAAGGATACAGTTGAAAGCATGTGGTAACCAGTAGAAATTATTGCAGCAGGTAGATACTCCTCCATGGTTGGGGTGTATCCTTCATTGAACCATCTGGCCTCCTCAAAGTAAGCTCGGGCTAAAGCTTTCAACTAGAGGGGACATAACATAACGTTATAGGTTCCACCTGAAATTGTATTTAAGTCTCACTTTGCCCCCTCAAACTCATTTTGTCTCACTTTATCTCATTTTTCTTACATTCTGTATCACTTTACCATATTTTTCATAAAATATTAATAAAATAAAATAAAAAATCATTTTTAAAACTTAAAATCGTCCTCCCCTTCTTTCTTTCTCTATTTCTTTCTCTCTCCCCGACCAACCTTATCTTCCTCCTTCTCCCTTTCTGTCTCTTTCCTTCTCTCTCCCGACCCACCCTCCTCTTCCTCCTCCCCTTCCCTCTCTTCCTTTCTCTCTTCCCGACCCACCTCATCTTCCTCCTTCTCCCTCTCTCTCTCTTCCCGACCCACCTCATCTTCCTCTCTCTCTCTCTCTCTCTCTCTCTCTCTCTCTCTCTCTCTCCCCACCCACCCTCCTCTTCCTCCGTCCCTTTCTTTCTCTCTCCCCAACCCACCCTCTTCTTCCTCCTTTTCCCCTTCTCCGCTTCTCTCTCTCTTTCTTTCTCTCTTCCCGCCCCACTCTGTCTTAATCTTTTTTTTTCTAAAGAATTAATTTTTTTACAATATTTTAATGAATTTTAAGTTTTAAAAATGAATTTTTAAAATTTAATTAATATTTTAAAAAAAAATGGGGAGACAAGAATGAGTTTGAGTGAGACTCAAATACATTTTTGGGGTATATAAAAAAATAAGCCTATATTATATACGTACAGATTCCCTTGCATAATAAACTCGGTATGATCTTCCATCCTTTGCAATCTCTTCCTCAATTTCATCGACAAAATTCAAAAGGGTACGATAAAATATTTGCATATAGTCTGGGAGTTCATCTATGCAACTCATATCCCACCTGAAAAATTGATAAATCATTCATTCATATCTTAAGCTTATAAGTTGGCTTATTTAGGAGCACTTCGGTAATTACAATAAATAAATAATTTGGTATAAGTTCAATTCTTATGATAGAATTTGAGTGCAATCCGCAAGGTCTTCTGACTTCAATGCCACATAAGATTACATTCTTTTTCAAATTTTATGATGTAATCATATATATAATTTTTTTTCTTTTTAAATTTATTTTCCTGTTCCAATTATGCCCTTATGATTTAAATCGGGAAAGACTGATTTATATCATAATAATTTGCTAATTAATACAATTATTGATTCTGATTGTGATTCATAAACAGGTAAGAAATTAATTTTAGGCTAATAAGTACTATATTTGACCTTTTAGTTAATTATGATTTGAATTTATAAAATATTTTATGGTCTATCTATTTTAATTTTGAAAATCCCATAAACATGCGCTGATATTAAAAATAAAATAAAAAAATTCCTATAATCTTTATTCTTCATCTTGTTCATCTTCTTCTTCTTTCTTCTTCCTTCTTTTTCTTCTTACAATTCTATGGATGACATATAATTATCTATGGACTAGGAATATACATGAATATTGTTAATTAGGTATGGATAGGTAAATTACCTATGGAGGAGGTACATATGAATGCTATTTATCTATGGAGGAGGTATACAAATGAATGTTAATTACCTATAGAGGAGATATATGAGATGAAATTACCTATGAAGGAAATATACACAAACCAGCAAAGCAGGTAAATCAAACCACCCAAAGACATATATACCTCACCAAAAGGTATTCACTAGTTGGAGTAATTTTTGGGTGTTCCGGGTACACCACGTGGCTGGTGTCATTGGCGGACCCAATGAAGGACTACTGTGGGCACTTGCCCACACTTACAAAAAAGTTGCAGTTGTATAATCCCACCCAAACTCAAATTTTTTATTTTTTATTTAGGTCCTTCTTAGGTAGAGCCTCTGCATAGGCCATCCAATATATACACTTTAAGCCCAAAGCTTATATTAAAAAAGAAAAACCCACCAATTCACTCACTGTAATTTTGTGGATAACTCAACCACCAAGTTCACTTTAAGCCCAAATATTTTTTGTTTGGCTATATATCGGTTGGTTTTTTTTTTAAGCCCCCATATGAACTAAAGTCTGGGTCCGCCATTGGCTGGTGTACCATCCAATAGACAGAGAACATATGGAATATTTCCAATACAGCCAGCCACATGTCATAAAAAGAAATGCAGTAAATTGGAAAATAATTTCACATGTCCTCCGTCTATTGGATGGTACACCAGACACGTGGTGTACTCGGAACATATAAAAATTTCTCCACTAGTTGATAGCGTCTGATAAATTCAAATTAATTGTCGAAATGTGATATTAATTTATTGATTGCAGTAAATAATAAAATTTAGAGAATTGACTATACAATGGCAATATGTGTAAATGTTTTAAAAACAGTGGCCAAGGCTTTCATACTTTGCTAGCCCTATTGAGTCGCTGGACCGAATTCTACGTCCAAGGAGAGGTGGACTAGATTCATAGTGCAAACTCAAAATTGTTTCTATATTGAAAGACCCCTACAATAAATCAGCTCTAATAAGTTATTAAAAAGAAAATTATGATTTCAAAGTAGTACCTCTCAATTGCTGCAGTAAAGATCTCAAGTTCTTCAAACGTAGCATATGCGTCGTAGGTATCATCCATCACTGATTGCAGGGCACTCATTTTTGTAAGAAATTTTCTTGCTTCGACGTATTGGGGTTCAAAGTATACTCCGACCATCCAAAAGTACAACTCCACGATCCTGTCTCTTGCATAAGGCATCTTCTTTGCGAAATCTACTTCTTTCCACCACCTAATGAGCAATAACATTAGCTGATACGTAAGTTGAGTATATATGCTCACATTTACATTGAAAAGAGAGGGTTACCTAGTAATCTCACTGAGCTCCTTTTTGTGCAAAGACTGAACAAGATTGAAATCTAACTTTGCAAGTTTTAGTAGAGCTTCATTATGTGAAGCTTCATCTTGGTAGATTGACATGTAACGCCTCGCACATACCCTCTCTAGGTCTTTTCGCAAAGGTCTCTCCAAGGCTTGGGTGATTTGTTCTGCAAGTTCGTAGCTTCCATGAGCTTTTGCAGCAGAGTCAAGGTGAAAGGTGGTGAAAGCAAGAGCTTCATCTAGTATTTCTTCTCCCCGTACTCCTAGATGCCCGGCTTCATAAAGGCTTAGTATCCCTGGAACATCGGCAATTAAGCATTCCTTGAAGTTGCCATTTTCGTCTTTGAACTTGTTGAACACATCTGCTTGATTGACAAAAAAATGAACAGGCATTAGTTGGCCAAAATCAGTCACATTACACTACATTATAATTTGTTGATTAACTTACCACATGAAACCTTATATCCATGTTGTCTTAGTAGCCGGAAACCAAGAGCAACGTTGTGTAGATCTCCATCATCACTAAAGTCCTGGTCACGAAATGCAGCATGCATATGCTCCAATGCTTCTTCAATTTCACTTTCAAAATGGTATGCCACCCCAAGGCGCTGGATTGCATCAATAAACTTGAGCTGACGTGAAAAGTCACCTGCACTAGTTGTGAATACTTCCCTCCTCACTACTTCTTTCAGTTTGTCAACTTCTTGTTGGTTCCTGGCATTTGTTATCTGCGGCCGCGGCCAGTAATTAATTAAATAAGCAAAACACGAGTGAAATTAGTTTTTTGAGAAAAATTAACATGAAATATAGTGATAATTTGCATGAGATTACAATGTCTTGGGAATCATAGTTGAGAAACCGATCACCCCAAATGCTTGGTGGGAAGTTTGCTGTCCGCCGTATAATTTTAGGCTTGGCCTTTGGTGATTGAGCTGCTGCACAAACTTGGATAGACATGTTTTATTGTTTTTTAAGAAAAAAAAGAAATCAGACGGTGCACTTATTAGAGCTTTGCTATGAAAAACATGGATTGTAGACTCACATGTATATATAGGCAAGGGTTGGGATAATGATTATTGCAAAGCAACAATAGAATCGTGCATAGCAGATAGAATTTCCAAATCAATAATTTCCTTGGTAACTATTTTGAGTGCAGGATACACACGTTTTTAAATCAGTTATAATGGCGAGTATGGCATTGAAAATGAAATCAACATGATTAATAAGTAATATATTCTCTCTCCTCTCTCCTCATAATTTCATTTGTTTTTTTTTTCCTTTTTAATCACTTATTGGAGCTATTATTTTTTATGTCGGTGTTGGTCCTATTAGTCCTTTGCTTTTTCCATTCTTCTGGTTCCCAGGGGATACTACCCATTTCAGTTCTCAAACGAAAAAGGAAATTCTTTCATAAATAATAGAAATATATATTCCTTAAAATCCATCTCATGAATTCCAGACAATCCAGTCGTGAAAGATGCTGAGAGCGGATCGAAAGCTAAACAACAGAGAGTGAAGGGTAGGGCAGATCAAGGGGATTGAAAACTTGTTAATTAAAAGAAAATAGAATTACAATTGTGTATTTGGGTGGGGGTGTGAGTGCAGAGCATCATCTTCATCGTTAGCATAAGGAAGGCCACAAGAAGGATTTTCACATGAAAATAGAAATAAAAAAAAAAGAAGAAGAACGATATTAAAGAGAAAGCGAGAGGAAATACCAGATTGAAGAAACTCTTGTATAAACATTCCAATTAAGAGTGCAAACTCAAAATAACCACAAATCAAGCCATTGATCCTTCTTACATTGAATTTGAGAGTTGGACACGTTTTTTCAGAGGACATCAAGTGAGGCATATCGACAATTCGATACAGAAAATATTAACCACATACATCTGAGCACACATACACTTAGCACCTTACAAACTTGGCATAATATCCACACTCAGAAAAATATTCAAACATGTACAGCCTTGACAAATAGGAAATTCAAAAATATTTAACGGCCATAATTTTGTTCACCGGTTAAATCTGCTAAAAGCTGCCTGATAGATAATGACCAGATTCGTTCGTTTGTCTGTGTTTTTTTACAGAAAAAGATGCAAAACTCTCTTAGCATGCAGTCCCAAGAAGACTGTTCCAATTCCAATATAGTGGTACAGTTGAGAACCTTGGTCCAACGGTAATATAGGTGAGCATTAATCAGAGCAATTATTCCAACAGAACGGTTAACCCACCAACCAGCAAGGATCAAATGAAAACTAAAAATTTTACTTTTTGGTCCTCAATTTTGATCCTTACTTACATTGAATTTTGAGAGTTGGAAAGTTTTTTAGAAGACATCAAGGGGGTCATATTGACAATTCAGTACCGAAATATTATCCACATACATCTGAGCAATCCTGTCATAATTTCCACACTCAGAAATGTTATCCCTAGACCGTAATATATACAAACACAGATATCTTTTGTCGCCGTCGATGACGTGTCTTTGCATATTTAGTCATCTTTTGTGCAGTGTGAAATGTACGTAAAGATGTTGAAAATTCACACACAACAAAAACATTAGCCAATTCAAGACCAGTTTCGTTCGCTTGACATGAACAAAGTATTATGGTTCCTTCTAACTTTAAACTCTTGTTTTGATTACGACATGTTACTGCTACAGGTGAAGCTTAATAAATGGTCAAGCTCCATGAGAGGGGTTCATTTTGATGAGGGTGGAAAATAATCTCATTGTTTCGAATAATTCAATCATCTGAACTATCTAATTTGAGATCCGAGTTATTATTTTTCTTGTAATCTATATATATAAAGCAAAAGGCAGAGAATGGTGAAACATTCAAAATACCAGAAAATGCCCCTGGTTAATGCAAACATTAAGAATTGAAATTATTAATTAAATAAGGATAATATGGTAAATTCACATATTTTTATATTTAAAAAATTAAAATTAAAAGAAAAATTAGATAATGGATTCTATTTTTATGGAACACAACTACCCATTATCTTTTTTAATCCTAAAATAAATTAAAATTTTTTTTAAAAAAAACCACTCACAGGCGCGGAAGCTCGTGCAAAGAGGCTAGTATAGAATTAGTCAACAGACTGAGGAGATTTTCTAATAAATAGTTCATTGTATATGAAAAGAAAAATTGTTTACACACCATCTTAACCACTTTCTACACCCCAGCATTCCTCACAAAGCTCCCTGCAAAACAAAACACCCCACTAAACCACAACGTCCCGATCGCCAAGGGCTTCCTTCCGTACTTGTCAAGCAATATTGCCGTGATCATGAAAGCTGGCATTTTAGCCACCACATTGAGCAGGACGTTGATGTAGAGGTTGGTTTTGTGGTTGACGACTTTCAAGCTCAACCCATAGTACATGAGGGAGCACAAGAATCCGGGGGTGTATTGAATTGAATTTTTAATAGATTGTAATTAAATGATTTTATTGTAATAGATTTCATCATGATTTGTAATTAAATGATTTTTCTTATGATTTTAATAAATGTAATTACAAGATTTTACTTCTGATTTTAATTCATGTAGAACTTTCTTGTATTCTCCAAAGTAGATTTCACCAAAGTGTGGATTGGATTCGGGTTAGACATCTTTCCTCTATTAGTTAAAGCAAACAAACAACATAGACATGAAGCCAAAAGAAAGGCGGCTAACACCTCCTACAACAAAACAAAGATAGACTAGAGAAAGCAAAGAAAACAAAGACAGCTGTCTGAGTCTATCCTCTAAATACAGAAGGATTGAGTCTAATTAAATCAAGTTGTAACATCCCCGTCCGAAAAAGAAATAAAATAATTAAATTAAGAGGAAATAAATCGAAATGAGAAAATAAATTGAAATAAACAATAAAAATAAAATGATTTGAATTAATAAAGGGTTTTGAAAATAATAAATATTTACGTAATTTTAAAAATGGGCAAAAAGGTCATTTTAAGTTTGGGAAGGATTTTGGGACTTCCGGTTATACCGTTGCGTAGGGCAAGTCGAAACGAGTCCGTAGACACGTACCGGGCTCGAATCTGAGTTATAATGAGAGAGATAAGAGCAAAAAAATTGAAGGGGGCAAAAAATTGGAATTTTTGCAAAAACTGGTTTTAAAAACCAGATTTCTTTCTCTTTCTTTCTCTCTCTCTCTCTTCCTCTGGTTTTCACGACAGCAGCCCCCCCCCCTTTTATTTTTTGGAAAACTCCAAGAGCCACCGCCGTCGCCACAAGTCGTCTCCGGCCACGGGGCCGGACTCAAAAGAACCGGGCCGCCTCCATCTCCCCATCCCGACCAGTCTCAGCCGCTGGAACCGCCGGTGCTGGCCGGAAATTTCAGAAATCCGAGCTGTTTTCGGACAGAGGTTGACAGATTTTCCAAGCCTTCGTTCTCTCTCATTTCTCCACCAAATCGGACGAATGAGGTATGGTTTTTCCACTGATTTTCACGTTCTAGCTGATGGTTGGATAGGATTGTATCAATTTTGAGCGTGGGTAGTTCGATTTTCGAATTTAGATTTGGCCGGACTTCGGGTTGAATTTCCGGCCACTTCCGGCCACTTTTTGGCCATAGCCCAAGAACAAAAGTGGCTCCAAATTAGGTGTATTACCTAGGGTAGAGTCTTGGCCCGAGATTTTGAGATTTTCTGGCGATGCAATATCACTTTGGACACCCACGCGCTGCCAGCGCGTGGGGCGGCGCGTAGGCACTGTATCAAAGGGGCATTTTGTTCCAATGCAATCCCCTGGTTGTCACGAGCTCGTAGGATTTTACGGATCTCAATTCGGATAACGTTTGAACCCCGAACAGATTTTACATATTGTGGGATTCCCGGGTTCGATAGGTTAGAACCGTTGGATCACTTCCAAATTAATATATGTTGATCTAGGTATTCCTAGGATTGTGTACGATTTGACGGATCGTGAATCGGAGCCCCGGATGTTCCGATTTAATAACTTAAAGTTTGTGTTTTGCGATAACTGTCCGATCGTGCGATCGTGAGCGATCCGACCGTCCGATCTAAACCAAACTTGTAGAACATGTTTTCTAGATCTTGTGGAACCCATAGGAACTTTCGGATTGTAAAATGGAGGTCGTGGGCCCCGCGGGCCCGGTTGACCAAGTTTGGGTAATTTGACCCTCGATTGACCGTGAGTCTTCCGAGGTAGTCCCACTCTTCAAAGAGTACTAGAACGACCCTTTTGGACGAGTCTTGACCGTCATTTGCTTTATGTTGATTATGTAGGTCTATGGGATTATTTGTATAGTTTTGTGATGGGAATCTTATGTCTTTGAATTTAATGGTTTAGTTAAATGCTTTATATATTTAATAGTTGAATTCCTTATTTTTGTAAAGTAATTGTGATACATGTGGGTTTGATATATTCGAGTGTCTTGAGTTTATATATAATAATTGAGAAAGTGCTATGTTTGTTGATTTTGTGTGGGGTACTTAGAATGTTAACTTGTGTGTTATTAGTACTATCTTAGGTACCTCCCCGGTTATGGATTTTATGTTTGAGAATTTATTTTGCCCGGGCCCGTCGGAGTTTGTTCAGGCCTTTCGGAGATTTATTTTGAGGTTTATTTTGCCCAGGCCCGTCGGAGTTTGCCCAAGCCCCTCGGAGATTGATTTATTTTGCCCAGGCCCCTCGGAGATTGATTTATTTTGCCCAGGCCCGTCAGAGTTTGTCCAGGCCCTTCGGAGATTGATTTATTTTGCCCAGGCCCGTCGGAGTTTGCCCAGGCCCTTCAGATGTCTTCTTAATACGAAGCCTTGGGAAGGAAGTGATAATGTTTCAATGTGTTGTTATCGGATTTAGAATTGTGATAGATCTGAAATGTATAGTGGTTCGGTTGTAAATAATTGTCTGTTATCGGAGTTGTGACAGTTGAGATGAGAAGTACGTGTGGCTTGATCCCTTGTCCAATGGTATGTAGGCAGCCTGGGGTCTCACCTAGGTGCAGCCGCAGAATATTATTGCGTTTAAAAGGTTTGATCGATTCTGAATGTGTGATAGGATTTTTGATGGGGTTAATTGATTTGAATCCGGTTTAATGATTATTTGGGGGTATTCGTATAGTTGTTCAAAGATCATTAATTGTATGGTTATGTATTGTTCGACTTAAAAGCATTGCTGGTCCTGTTTTGAATTATTTGAAGGCCGGAGGCCTATTTTATATTTGCCTGAGATTATATTGTGCATGCTGTCGGTTGGTATTGTTAAATGTGTTTTATGCAGGTTGAAATTTTTTGGGGAATGTTCAATTTATAAGGGAGACTCTGCCGAAATTTCGGTAGAAAGTCTCGTGCTCTTTTCCCTTAATTTGGAAAAGAGGCTAAATTTTTAGTTAGTGGGTCCGGCATCGGTGTGATGTCGGAATTTCCACAGGATTCATCTCGAGTTTCGAGGAATTCGGGGCGGGTCCTGTCACAAGCCCATGTAAAGACACCTTGTTTTATCTTCATTTGTTCATCTTCCCCAAAAATTGTGAAAGTATGGAAAAGAGGGTAATGGGACAGTTGAAATGGGTGTTAGTTCATATAAATGGGCATTTTGGAACAAGTGGTATAAGCATGGTATGGGACGTGCAGGTCTGCTTGTCTAGTTATATGAATTAACGGGAGTAGAATTGAAGAGCATTTATGCATTAATATTATTCATGTGATATTTGGTTGTGTGATTGCATGCCACTTAATTTATTTATATCAATCTACTGTGGTAAGGTCTCATGTCCCTACTGAGCGGTGGTTGCTCATCCCTCACTTTCTTTAATTTTTCAGATGAATTAGTGGGCAAGACAATGACTAAACCAGTTAAGGATGAATTAGATGAGAGTGATAGAGCTTTATTTATTTATTATAAAGTTGTAAGATTTTGAATCTATTTTTAGAAGAGAAGTTTATTTTAAACCCAGGTTTCGATTTCTTTATTTTATTTTCTCTCGCATTGGGCACGGGATTTCCACAAACGCCCGAGTCCGAGGCGTGACAAAAACCAAAAAAAAACAAAAAAAAAAAAAAAATTGAGAATCAGGCATTGGAGGGAGGGATTTTTTTTATGGGGTTTGGTATTTATATCACTCACTCAAAATTCTCACATAATACGCCATTCAATGAAATACCTCAAAATCGGTAAGTTTTTGAATTCCACCATACTTTTTCTTATCTTTTAAAAGTCCTAATTGAATATCACAAGACTTCGATTGAATATTTTAAAATCCTACTTGAATACGACCATATTTTTATTGATTACTTAAAAATCCTAATTAGATACCATTGGACTTTTAAGCTTCAAAACAATCTATTATAATCTCAATTGAATGTACACCCCTTGAAATTTATGGCCGCGGCTAGAAATAACCTCATTTGAGTCATTGGTAGCTTGACGACATCAATTTTTTGGGCCCTTTTCTGGTCAACACCAATGCCCCGATTGGATTCTTGGCTTGTGAGAAATCTCCTTCAACTTTGGGTAAAATTGAAAGTTGGATCAAGTTAAGAAGAGCAAGCGAGCTTGGAATGGGCCTTGATGACTCCTTTCTTCTGATCCGGTTGTGAGTTGCGTAGGCATGCCACTATTAGGAATGAGACTAGCCTAATTGACCTAGTGTGTGTAATGTGGAGAATTTTTTTGAAGGATTTGCGCTTGTTTTGGGCCTCTGATCAAGCTATTGTGCTCCAATGAGGGTACTGACTTGGATGAGTTTTTTTTTACACCTCAATCAAGAGGACTTCAAAATTCTTTCACTCGTGCGTAGTTGGTTTGATGGATATGGATGGCACTACCCAAATAAGAAGAAACCCAAATGTTGAGGTTAATGCTCGCTTGATTGGGTTCATAAACCTAGTTTGGGCTTGAGATGACCTCAGGTCGGGTCAAGATTCAGCCAGTTTAGTCCCAATAGCATAATTCAATCTTGGACTAGTCTTTATTTTCAGACTAATATTTGGGCCTAAAACCCTTAGCTTGGGTCTGAATAACAAGAAACTCAAATATATAAAGGCAGATATTTACAGAATAACTAAAGTAAACTTCATAAAGAAAAAGATTCCAGATGTTTGAGATTTCTCTATCCAACTCTAGTAGGATGACAAGTTGGAACAAAAGCCAAAGGTTTCTCCATTTAGTTACTTTTAAATAAGAATTACAATATGGAAGGGAATTATAAATTTCTTTATCAAATTCATATAGAGAATATGTTTATAGAAACTCAAACTGATTGTTTCAACAAGAATCATATCATGAATATGGTAGAGCAATAAAAGATAAATGCATGAGTTGTCAACTGGTTATCAGAACAGTAAATTGGGTTTTGAAAAGATCTTGAAGTTTGTTCAAGTGTTCTCAAAATATTGTGTCTGATTTTGGAGAGAGAGTCCTCTTGTGCTGCTGTAGAGCTTCTGTATTTATAGGGAAGAATGATGAAGGCTAGAGGAGGATACTTGGATGTTGTCCAAAGTTAGCTGTTGATCTATCTTTGTGGTCTGTCCTTTCGCAACTGGATATCCAGTTAGGGAACGTTTCATTCTAGTTCTAGCATCTATTATCCAACTTGCTTTCTAACTGGGAGAGACGATGGTTAAGTCATCATTAATGGTGATAACCCCTTTCAGACCCTCCCGTGGGTCAATGGGTAACGGTTACTTATTTTCTTAACTTTAGTGTGGACCAAAGCTAGAATCTTTTCGTACCATGGGCTTTTGAGAATGTTCCAATACTGGCCCAATTCCAAAAAAACACTTTTCGTTGTTTCTAAAAGAAATAAAGGAGTTGGGCTTGAGCTTAATGTAATTTTATTTGAGAAATAGAACCATTTTTGACCCATTTTCCAAATATGGTTCAAACACAATTAGAGACCCACTTATCAAGCTCCTTTTAAGTTTGATCTTTCTCGTTTGTTGTAGGGCTATCGTTGCTTGTTTCTTCATCTAGGGTTAGGACAACTCCCTCAGAAGGGTGTTTGTTATTGGACTTGGCAATGGCGCGCATTAGTTTCCTGCCTTCTGTTTTTCGACCTTGTACGAGGTACCACTTTGGTGACTCAGAGACAAATGGGAGGACAACGAGCAAGAAGAGCAGGGATGAGGTTTCCGTAAGAATTAGCGCTAGACTTCTTCCCCCCTTTCTACTTTTCATGGAGGAGGCAATATAGAGTTCGCGCCATTGTTGGAAAATGTAGGCTACGCCAGATATGATTCCAGTTGAGAAGAAGTAGAATGTCGACATTCCTGCCGTGCCCCGCTTTGTGGGGCTCACGTGCTCAGTGGCGAGGACAAAGGTGCAGAGGCCGAAGCCGCTGGTGCTGAAGTTGGTAAGGAGGCGGAGGGGGACATAAGTCCAGTAGTTTGGGAAAAAGCTGTTAGGCAACTGAAAATGGTGTTCATAATGCATACAACGGTTAGGGAGCCTTTCTTCCTAGGAATGAGTATGAAAGGTGGCAAAAAATTCCCGCACCTCGAATTAATGTGTGATAAATGTTAGTGGCCTGTTGAAATATAACAGGGAAGGCATGGTTTCATATCAATTTACAATATTTGATACATTATTATTGTTATTATTTAATAATATCAACGAAATTAATACTTACTATTGTAAATTAGTAATCTCTATAATAAGCTAGTTAATAGCTAAGGAATATAAATATTAGAACCACGAATAGCATTACACAATCAAATTTGATGGAAGAAGAGAACAAAAAGAAAAAAAAAACTTCGAGGTCGATGTTACATACTGGGCTGGGAAAATGATAAATGCCATCTTGCAAAGGGCCTGCACCAAATCGCATTTTGTATGAATTTTGATGCTAAGTTTGCGTATGATTCAGTGCTCACTAGCCTCTTTCGTGGTGCTGTAATTAAAACCATGACAGCTATGATATTATCTGTGTTATAACATTCAAAATCTTCATCTACGACTCTTGAAGAACTCAGAGGTTCACGACTCATGGTCAGCTGACCAATTGCCCGTCCAGGGATAATTGTGTCACTTAATGTCCACCTACAACTATGGCCAGTTATTTGGAGACTCATGCGAGTAAAAGGAGAGGGCTGCTATATGCCACATGTCAAGTCCTAATGCTTGTAGTTAGGCTACTGCATGCATGTTTGTCTCCAAATATTAAAAAAGGAAAAAAAAAAAAAAAAGGGGGAATTATCAACATTATATTATTTGAAGACCTTTGTAATTTTTTTTAAAAGTAGAATTGATAGTTTAAACTACAGATTGAATAGTTTCTCAAACACACAATCAAGTTTTTTTTTTTTTGTGTGTGTGTGTGTGTGTTAATACGGAAATTCTATTGTTATTTTCAAGACTCTAGTGTAGGTTGGGAGTTAGTGTGTGAAGGATTGTTTACTGGATGTTTTGGCACAACACATTCAATCCCATTCTTTTGAGGCATGACTTGACTGATATGAGAAACTTGATTTTAGGTAAATCATGACATAATCATGCATTCATAATAGGATTATAGTTGAAGTTCTTTTCAATGCTATTAAATTTAAGTTAAAATATTAGCATTTCCTATAGTGATGAGCACCGTGCTCATCTCCTAATTAACTTGTTTTAGGAGATATTGTTTCTTCATAAAAGTGGTTGTTTGGTGTCACTTAGAATCCATGTTGAATCAAAACTAATATTCATAATTGAATAGTACTTTGTATTCTGTTTTGGCGTCTTGACTAAGAGACCATACTAGATCAGGTTTGAGAGTCATACTTGAATAGAATTAGTGGTCTCTTGGATTTTTCTCTCTTTCTAGAGAAAACATGCCTTGAATAAAACATGTGTCTTTGCTTTTCAAATGTAGAGCTTTCAACGTATTGGTTTTTTGAGCATATTGAATTTTTAAGAGAAAGCTGCTATGCATATTTTTCAGATAAGTCATCAAGTGTTCTTTGTTTGCTTGGTGATTTATCAGGTCCTTTCATCTCATTCATATTGTATTCATATGTATGTCGGTGACTCATATGGTTGAGGGCACCAAGACTGTTGTGGCATTTATCTTCCAACGAACTTGAAGTAATTGCGACTAGTATTGCGTTCAACATAAGGAGTGTCAAAGATCATCCCGTGACAGAAGTTGAGTTCTAAAGAAGTCGATAAACTTTATCTAGATTGCATCGAGAATAAGTGTGCGAGTACTTCTTGTAATCTTTGTCACATCCCGGATCGGCTCTGCCGTAGTATGATATTGTCCGCTTTGGGCCCCCCCTCTCTGGCCCTCACGGTTTTGTTTCTGGGAGCTCACGACCAACTTCCCAGTGGGTCACCCATCCTGGGATTGCTCTCGCCCCCAACTTGCTTAACTTCGGAGTTCCTACAACTCCGAAGCCAGTGAGCTCCCAAAAGGCCTCGTGCTAGATTGATGTGGGCATGTACATATAAGGCATATCAACCCCCTCTCCGTTGGTCAAAGGGGGATCTTACAATCCACCCCCCTTAAGGGCCCGACATCCTCGTCGGCACACTTGCATCACACGGCAGAGTGGCTCTGATACCAAATTGTCACATCCCGGATCGGCTCTGCCGTAGCACGATATTTTCCGCTTTGGGCCCCCCCTCTTTGGCCCTCACAGTTTTGTTTCTGGGAGCTCACGACCAACTTCCCAGTGGGTCACCCATCCTGGGATTGCTCTCGCCCCCAACTCGCTTAACTTCGAAGTTCCTACAACTCCGAAGCCAGTGAGCTCCCAAAAGGCCTCGTGCTAGATTGATGCGAGCATGTACATATAAGGCACATCAACCCCCTCTCCGTTGGTCAAAGGGGGATCTTACAATCTTCATTCTATAGTGGATTTGTTTTGGATTAAGGAGTCCCTTGGATTTTCCCCATAGATGGGGTTTTACCATGTAAAATAAATATCCATGTATTCTTTTACTTTGCACATTTCAGGATTGATAAGCCATATCAATCCTTCTTCGAAAGTCTATTTTTATTTATTGTTAATAATTTCAAATTAGCCCATTCACCCTTTTAGGCATTTTTAATCATCATACAGGTAATTTCATTTTCTTTTTCTTATTTGGATAATAGAAGTTTGTAAGTGAGTAACATTTTACATTTTCTTTTAAGCGGTGCAGCTACTGCTTTTCTAATACTCGAGAACAAATAAAGTGTCAAAAAGGAAAAACAGAAGTTAAATATAATTCAAGTATTTCAGTGAAGTACTTTACAGGTAAGCTGGCAGCCTGAAACGGATTATTCGTTTATGTGAAAAAGCGATTGGTCCATGAATATGTGCACAATTGAGTTAAATTGAGTTAAATAAATTTCGAAAAGAATGGGACCATCTCCAATCATTTTCACTTCCTTTCCCTCTTACTTTTGGTACCTTCAATGGGATCAGGAATATATATATATATATATATATATATATATATATATATATATATATATATATATATATATATATATATATATATATATATATATATATATGGGGCGAATCTATGACACCATATTTTTTACACAAGTTTTGACATAATTTTTGGGCCATTAAATTACTCTACTTTTAATGGTTGAGATTAAACCTAACATGACAAAATAATATATTTTTCTTTAATTAATATTGTTGAGGCCCAAAAATATTCCAGGCCCAGTGCGATACATTATTGAGAAAAAACCCGGTTGAAGCACATGAAAGTTTGTCATATGCACTTACATACATGCCACGCCAAGCAAATAAGCAACACGCCATGTTACAAGCTTAAGTAGGCACAAGCCACGTAAATGCTCGGGGCTTGCCGAGAAGGTTGTGGTATGGATGGTTACGAGCACTCACAAGGCCCATTAAGGGTTCAAGGGATGGAAAGTTTTGGGGCTGCTTGGGAGGCTTAAAACTCAAGCCCATCTCTTGGGCCCAAGCACATGGGTAAGCATGAGAGAGAGAAAAGTGATCCAATGCCTTAGGAAAATATCTCATAGTCTGCTGCCACACTTAGACAATCTCATGTTAGTTAAAACACCCAAAATAAAGCAAATAGGCTACTTCCAGCAGCTTGACGAAAGCATGCAGGCCGCTGGAAAGAAAGTACCAATAACACGATACTTGTGAACAAAGCCCAGCCCAGATCCTTGTTAAAAACCTAGCATCATATTCCACCCTTGTCAAAGCTCTAGAACCAAGTCAAACAGAGGTCATCGCAAAAACCAACGGAAATCTATAGGACATGAGGAATACCTATTGGACAAACGACTCCATCCACTCTCCTTTTCCTCTGCGAGCTCTAATGGGGAAACCAAGGAGAAAAGCAGGTGGCGCCTCAACCACATGAAGAGGTCCAGCTGCGTAGAAATCTTGGAACCCCAAAGGATTTGTTACCCATGTGCTCTGGTTAAAGAAATTTCACCAGAAGGGAGTGAATGGAAAGAAGCAAAGGAAAAGTGGGAATGGAGGATCGATAGAATTAGGGTTCTAAGCGCCTATAAAAGGGAGCTTTCTCTACCCAGCAAAACAACCACATTTAGAGAGCAAGCTTCATCTCTCATCCCTGAGACCTCTGCAATTTCGAGCCCCATTCCTCTATCTCTTCACATTTTCTCTTCTGGTAAATCATCTAGAGCGCGACCAAGCTTTGTCAAGCAGCTGAGAATTTACTCCAGACGCCCCATTCTCTATTTCCATCTCTACCTCAATTCCTTAGTCAAAAATCTCTTCAGATCTCTCTCCCTCTTGCCCTGAATATTTGTTTCCATAAGAAATTCAAGCTTTTGTCTCTCTCTCAGATTGCTAAACTCGTGAAGGCTTAGCTCCCATGCCACAAGCTCCTCAAGCCAAGCCAATGCTAATCTGTCACGTTTATTTGGTTGATTGGTGAAAGAATCCAAGGTGTTTTCTAAGGTTGTTACTACTCCTTTCAGAACTCTCTTGGAGCCCGGTTTTTGAACTCAGAAACAGGGGCAATCTCCTCCACTCATCCTTTACAGCAGTCCAAGCCCATTCGTCTGGCTGCTGGAAGAAAAAGACCCCAACATAAATGGCGACTCTGCTGGGGACCAGGTTGCCATCTTCACCAATGCCTCTAAAGAAGAGGACCATAAGCAATAAACCAGAGAAAATAAAGAGATAAGAACATTCTCTATTTCTTTCTTTGTTTTTTCCTTTTGTCAACTATCTACTTTGCAAAACAAATACAATATAGATTACTCACATGCTCAATTTGTTTGAGCATTAGATCTCTATTCTCAAGCAAAACAAGATCTTGCAAGAAGGCCCTAGAAGCTTTGGCAAATGCATTATTCGTGCCATTGAGCAAACTACACATGCAAACCCCAAAATACTTGGGGGCTTCTTGCCAAGAAAATTTTTTCAAAAAAAAAAAAGAAAAGGCCAGACACAGGCCAAGCATCTGACAAAGAGAATTGAACTTTTTTTTTCAGTTTTCTGCCTGAGATGTTCCTGTAGTTGAAGAAGCCAAAATATGCCATAAGTATCTTGAAGTGCAAAAAGAAAAATATCTTGCACCAAGCTACGCATGCTCTTCAACTCAAAATTGAACAAGTCCTCTCCGGAACATTGCTTGCATCGTCTCTGTCTTTGGCACTGCCCACAGAATGCCTCAACTCTCTATGCCAATAAATTATATATCTGTCAAGCACTCCCAAGACGATGAGTACATCCCTCTACACTTCAAGCCTCAAGGAGCATAGGACCCTATGTTCCTATACCCATCAGACAAATCTCTCTTGGATGCTAAACGTGTGGGCACTTAGCTCCCACACCACAAGCCAAGCTCTGATTCCCAATGCCAAGCTCATATAGTATGTGTATCAACTCATGCAACCATGTCATAGAAATTCAAACATCACTGGAAGAGCCGCCGAAAAGAGAGGCTGAAAGAAGAACAGAGCCAAGCTTGTCGTAGAAATACAAACACCACTGCTGGAAGAGCCGCTGCAAGAAGCATAGAGAAGAAGCCATGCTATCACAGTATCATGCCAAATTGTCACAGTTGCAACAAAGGGATATCCCAAGTTCAACATGCCATGCAATGACCCAAGCAAATACTAAGAAGGCCACGCTGCAAGAGTTTTTGCAGCTTATGCCAATCAAATATTTTTTTTAATGATTATGGTGCACTTGGGGGCTGAGGAAGGAATTCATTGTAATCACCACCACCAGCAATTCCAAAACCCCAAATGAGCTTAAAAATCCATTGTTACCAAAACCACTATTCCCAGACCAAAAATCTCCTTGAAATTCCAATTATGTCACTATGACCTCCAAGTTCGCCATCACTTGTTGTTGTAACCCAACACATTTGCTGCAGTGACCACATGCAAAGCTCAAGCTTCAATAGCCAAGCCCAATCTTTTGGTTCCTAAAACATGCTCACAACAGCTGCAATAAACAATACCTAAGTTACCATAACTGATATGCTCCAACGCCTCAAGCACTTTCTAAGTCCTGACCATTCCAATGACCAAGTTTAGGAGTCAAAGCCAAAAGGCCATCGGGATGTCTCAATTGCCACAATTCCATAATCAAGAATCATCAAGCATCAAGCCTTATTCATGAAATCCAAGCACTATGCTTTACTCAATAAGGAAAACATCTCAATTCATGGCAAATAGAAGGAAAATACTGCGAAGGTAGTGCTACGATACTGCCAGAAGAACCTAAACGCTGTCAAGATGAAGTTTCTTTTACCAAGCACTCAAATTTTTTGAAGTGATGACAAGCTTTCAAGAAAAAGACAAAGGTCACTATGCAACGCAACAACCAAGCCTCATTTTTCTAAAATTTCGTTGCATTTAGAGCTAGGGAATCATGCCAAATAGATTCCCGAAACAGGCCATGCAGTAGGAACTGCACAGCTCCAGCAGCTTAACCCTTACTTTGAAATTCCACCGAAAATTCATTTTTGCTTCAAGTGACGCAAGACCAATTCCAACATAACCATTGAGAAGTCCATTTTCATGTCTCAAAAGCTCCAACTTAGATTCAAAAAGAAACATTTCAAAAGTTCAAAAAAAAAAAAAGCCAGCAAGCTACTTTGAGTCATTTTCACAAACACTTAGCATGCATTACTTAAGTAAGTTTGTGAGGTTTGTTTGTCACCCAGTTAAAACCATTAGTCAAAATCTCAACCTCAGAATTTGATTTATAGTTCACAATTCTAGGAAATACAGAGGAACTCAAGCATTCAAGCATAGAAAACAAGCATGCAATAAGGGAATCAACATCATGAACATATTTTAGAAAAATGAAGACAGAGAACACTTCAATGGTTGGATTATCCTTAATTTTGGATATGTTATGGACAACACACTGTTGAGTAACTTTAATGAAGCAAGCACAATCATCCAAGCATCACAAGTTCAAGACAAGTGTAGAAACCGAACCTGAAAAAACTCACTAGCCATGGATGAACACAGAGGTTGCAGACTAACTTTGAGGCATCAAAGAAATTCAGAAAATTCTCAAATGTTTATAGGCTAAAGTACTCGAGCAGATGAACAACTTTAATCAAGGAAGTTTTTTGATCCGAGCTTCCAAAATCTGACTTCTGTACCATTGAACAATACCTACAGGTTTGGGTCTTGAAGAAGAAGAAAGAAGAGAATTAGAGAAAATCATAAAATAAAGCAAGCCATGCCAAATGAAGGAAAGAAAGCAACCACTTGCAAATAATTTTAAAAAAAAAAAATCAAAAGGAAGAGGCAACATAATTTTGCCCACATGAAGGCCAAGCCAGTCAAGGAGACAACATGCCCAGCTCTCTTATGTTCTCTCAAGCCCGTGTCTCTTCTTCAACCCACCATGCATGAATACAAGCATTTGTGAATCAATCCACACAAACCATGCAACTCAAGAATTTCACTTGATGCAATCATTTCAAGCAAACTAAACCAGATATCACAATATCAAGTTTTTCAAGCAATACAGTCATCATAAAAATGACAATGTTAAAACTTGGCAGCTCTAGCTCAGGAAGTGCAAAGATGAAGAACATGCAAGTGAGGGAGCTTTCACCCTCACAAACCTCGTTGCAGCCATCCATGCTATGGGTGAAACCCAGAGGGAGATTGTGGACATAATCAAAGAACTAAATGGTTCAGTCTCTAAGCCAAACGAAGAAAACGAAAGACCACACCAAGAGGAGTCTGCCGTTGCCAGAAGGGGTTCTGAACAAAAGAGGCCATCTTTTGTCACCCACGAAGATGTCATCGCCATGCTAGAGAAGAAACTAAGCCAAAGCCAGGAGGATTGAAAGTATGTCCCTCAGCCACCATATCCATAAAGCCTACTCCAGCAGCTATACCCCAAAGGCTATGAAGCACCAAACTTTTTCCTTTTTGACGGAAGGAAAGGAAGCCCGAAGGAGCATGCCAACTGTTTCATTGATGCTTTGGGACCACACGCTAGAGATTGTAATCTCCTTCTCCTGGAGTTTTCAAAAAGTGTTACTGATCGTGCTTATACGTGGTACACAACATTGGCACCAGGTTCCATCCTCTCTTGGGAAGATTTGGCAGACAGGTTCTGTAAGAAATACTTCCAGCATGAGGAGAGAGTCAGTACAACTCAACTCAACAACACTCACCAAAAGAATAGGGAAGACCCCGTGGACTTCGTGCGCAAGTTCCAGGACATGTCTCTAGATTGCTGTAATGAGAAGAATGAAGAAGCGCTTGTAGAGATCTGCATAAGCGACATTTTGGCAGACTATAGAGTTTATTTGGAGAATATTGGCATTAGCCAATTTTCTCGGCTACTGGAAGTAGTGAGGAAAACAAGCATGTCAGATTAACTGGACAGGAAGCTTGGAGGAGTGAAGAGACAGAAGCGCACTAGACATTAGATGAAAATTCCAAATCATCCAGTGACTACAATTCATGCAAAGTGGCTCAAAGCCTTACTACTGCTGAGTTGCTTTTGCACCTATCCTTTTGTTTTTGGCTTTTCAAATTTATTTCAAAGATGAACTCCTTTTGTGTTTTCACCATATGCTTTCACAACTTTTGTAGAATGCACCACCATTATGGCATGCCAAGGTGTAAGATGATATTTGCAATGACAATGGAGTATTTTGGAAAAAGGAAAAAGGAAAAAGCCTATAGAATTCTTTCCTTACTTTTGCCTTCTTCTGTTTTGCAAAAACATGTTCTTTTTATAAATTTTTTTTTTAAAAAAAAAACATAGAGGCAATGAGGCAAACATCTTTGTGATCTTTTAAAAAAAAATTGGCAGCATATGCCTTGCACCTACCACAATCCAACTTGTTAAAATCTCAAGCAACTCATGCATTTCATCATTTACAATCAGGCGAAGTGTACAGAACAAGCTAGAAATCATTATCTCAATGCATTCCAAAACCCAACAATTCATGCATTTCATTATTTCCAACCAAGCAAAGTGTACAGAACAAGCTAGAAATCATTATCTCACTGCATTCTAAACCCCAACAATTCATGTATTCCATCATTTCCAACCAAGCGAAGTGTACAAAACAAGCCGAAACTTAATATCTCAAGCATTCTAAATCAAAAGTTCCGGTACAAAGTATGTAACAATGATGTGTTTCAAGGTTCCAACAACATGAGCTTTAGGCTCTCCAAAAAAAAAGTGGGGTGCAACTCAAGCCCAAGTGCAGTCAACTATGCTAAAGATCGATACACCCTGCGGTTTCAAAAGGAAAAGCTACTATGCACAAGCCAGCCAGCCCCCCACAACAAAGAAATGCGACTTGCAAGTCGAAATAAGGACATGTGTTAGAGAAAGATAGTGTTGGAAGATATAGCCATGCTAATATATATATATATATATCACGGTGCAAAGGAGGAGAATTGGGTACCTTAACTAGATCACGGTGCATGACTAAAACATAACAGAAGAAGCGTGGAGAGATGATACTTTCGATGTTTCCACCATGCACCAAGCGCCATTATCAGTAGCTCATTTGTTAATGAGAAGGTCTCGTAGCTTGCGGCACTGGCTCTCCAATTCGTGTTCCTTAAGGCTCAACGCAGTAACAACAACTCTTGCTTAAAGGGATCGGGCATACATCTTTATGCTACAAGCAGCTTGTGCTCTAAAAACAGCGTGTGCTATAACTTCTCCTAAGTATCGAGCGGGAAATCCACATGAGGTCATAATAAGACACATGCTCAAACCCTTTCAGCACACTGCTGTAAGGTCAAAAACGATGTTTCCTTTGCAACCTGCAATCATTCGCAAAACATGTTCGGTAGTTGGGTCTGCCCACTCACAATCGAACCACTCTGGCCAACCCTTAGTGATGCTGGAAGGGTATTGAAAAAAATCAAGAGGCCGCCGGAAACATGCATTTCTTCTATACAGCACTTGGAAATGAGAATAGCCTCCAAAGCCTACCGAGTGCCTATGATCAAGTCTAGGCAAGTGTTTCTAAGTGATGAAGGTAGTCGTCTCTTCTTCAACCCATCGTGCAAGGGGAAATAGGCCATCATCCATCACAGAGGTCATTAGGAGTTGTTACGTGAATCACTGCAATAATTTCCAACAAAGAATATGCTGAAAAAGGGCAAAGCATAAAGCCAGTTCTTTGTGTTAAAGCCAAGTAAGCTCCACACTAGCATGCAAGCAATATGAACTTCACAGGCCAAACAAAGCAAGCTATCTCATGCCAAGCGGAATGCATAAACAAAAATATTTTCAGAGAATCATGCAATCTATTACTCGAGCTCATGACAAGCAAAGTTTCCATTCCATGCTTAATCAATCATTCTAGCAGACCTTTTTTCACAAAGCAAGTGTTACAAACTGAACACTATTTACCTCCTAGTAACCTTTTTCACAAAAACAAAAACAAAAACAAAATCCCTATGAGTTACATAGCATCCTTGCAGACCCATCATATACATGTTTCTGTCTATCCCTATAGAACCAAAAAATAAACAGTTATCCATGACCAAGCTCAAAGCTCATAAAAAAAGAAGCCAATTGTGTTTTCCTCAAGCTTTCAAACAACCTTTGATCTTACGTATTAATCATGCGGTTACAAGCATACGCTCTTGATGCATACAATTCAACAACAATCAAGAAGGGGGCCAAGAACGTAGCACACGCAAAATGTACGCCAAGCATGGCAAGCCAAGCTCACGTCAAAGGGAACGCTTAAGCAAATGCCTAAGTAGCATGTAAATTATCCATGGCAAGCAAAATTCTTGTTCCACGATCGACAAGCAATTCCCATGGCAAGCAAAATTCTATCTCAAAAATGCAAAAAATTCAAGCATTGCAAAACATGCATTCTGTCAGTTTTTATTTCCCACGACATAAACGAAGGTCCAAGGTTAATCAAGCATGTGTTCACAAGAAAGATGAGCCTAGGACAAACACCAGCCTCTGTTTATTCCTACAAAGCCAAAAGAATGACTCACGAGTCCAGCAAAGGAGCAGAACTATTTACCGATAAATCGAGATAGAAATCCAAATTTCCAAGTTGTGAAATTGGTACACTCAAAGCTTCCAGCAGCAGGGAATACAATGCAGGCTTCCGAAACCTTCCCCTGCTTGTGCCAGAAGACGTATACACCTACATAGAAAAAGCACATCGTGCAAAGTTCAGCCTTTTCACCAGCACAAAGAGGGCCAACACATGATATAAAAGGGAAAAAAATGGAGAAAAGAAAAGGATGCAATCCATACCAACGATTTCTTTTCACAAAGTTCGCCCTCTTCCAGCAGCCTGCAAAAAGAAATAAATCAAAAAAGGGGAGAACCCCAAAAACTGACGCAAACCCTTCCTTCCTAACGATTACTCCAACAAAAGATGGATGGGTCAAAAGGAATGGGTGCTTGGCTGTCAAAACAAAGACCAAAATTTATGGGTGTGAGGAACCCAACAAACCCCTCAATAGATTCAAGAAATTGCATGAGAAAAGGGCATACCTTGTTAATCCCCTCAAAGGATGGCCTCAGATGCACCAAGAAAGAGGGAAATCAGGGATTCATAGAAAAAAAAAAAGTCTGCACGAAGAGATCTCTTCCAACAACAAGTGGGTTTTCTTCATAAGGGGGATAAAGGAGTCGGATTCGGCTTTAGCTCTCTCCCAGCGGCTCTAGAAGGGCGGTTCTTGTCGATCTCACTCTCTCTCTCACTCTGAAGGAAAAGATGAAGGAAAAGAAGAAGAAAACAAAAAAGGAAAAGAATGGAGGAAGAAGTTTGTACCTGGGAAACCACAAATAAATGCTGGAAGTAGCCCTAATAATTAAGGGAGCTAATGTTGAGGCCCAAAAAACCAGGGCTAGGCCCAAAAAATATTCCTAACCCAGTGCGATACATTATTGAGAAAAAACCCGGTTGAAGCACACGAAAGTTCGTCATATGCACTTACACACATGCCACGGCAAGCAAATAAGTAACAGGCCATGCTACAAGCTTAAGTGGGCCCAAGCCACGCAAATGCCCGGGGCTTGCCAAGAGGTTGTGGTATGGATGGTTACGAGCACTCACAAGGCCCATTGAGGGTTCAAGGGATGGAAAGTTTTGGGGCTGCTTGGGAGCCCTAAAACTCAAGCCCATCTCTTGGGCCCAAACACATAGGTAAGCATGAGAGAGAGAAAAGTGATCCAATGCCTTAGGAAAATATCTCATAGTATGCTGCCACACTTAGACAATCCCATGTTAGTTAAAACACCCAAAATAAAGCAAATAGGCTACTTCCAGCAGCTTGACGAAAACATGCAAGCCGCTGGAAAGAAAGTACCAATAACACGATACTTGTGAACAAAGCCCAGCCTAGATCCTTGTTAAAAACCTAGCATCGTATTCCACCCTTGTCAAAGCTCCAGAACCAAGTCAAACAGAGGTCATCGCAAAAACCAACGGAAATCTATAGGACATGAGGAATACCCATTGGACAAACGACTCCATCCACTCTCCTTTTCCTCTACGAGCTCTAATGAGGAAACCAAGGAGAAAAGCAGGTGGCGCCTCAACCACATGAAGAGGTCCAGCTGCGTAGAAATCTTGGAACCCCAAAGGATTTGTTACCCGTGTGCTCTAGTTAAAGAAATTTCACCAAAAGGGAGTGAATGGAAAGAAGCAAAGGAAAAGTGGGAATGGAGGATCGATAGAATTAGGGTTCTAAGCGCCTATAAAAGGGAGCTTTCTCTACCCAGCAAAACAACCACATTTAGAGAGCAAGCTTCATCTCTCATCCCTGAAACCTCTGCAATTTCAAGCCCCATTCCTCTATCTCTTCCCATTTTCTCTTCTGGTAAATCATCTAGAGCGCGACCATGCTTTGTCAAGCAGCTGGGAATTTACTCAAGACCCCCCATTCTCTATTCCTATCTCTACCTCTCTTCCTTAGTAAAAAATCTCTTCAGATCTCTCAGAAACAGGGCAATCTCCTCCGCTCATCCTTTACAGCAGCCCAAGCCCATTCGTCTGGCTGTTGGAAGAAAAGGACCCCAACAAATATTTATACATTAAGATTAAAATTCTGATATTAATTAAGAATTCATTCTCTCTCATCTCATTAATTATCTTTAATTCATTCATTCTCTCTCTTTCTTCTATAGAGAATTGACGCCTCCTCTGCTTTTGCTTCTTCTTTCTCACTCTCCCGTCCCCTTCTCATCCCCAAAGCCACCCTCACCACCACCACCACTCCAACCCCTATCCTACCTAAACCACAAATCCCAGGGACTCTCTCTCTCCCCTTCCTCTTCGGCAACTCTATCGCACACCTAGGGCCAGTCAGCACCTACAAAGCCATCGTATAACCCAGATTTGTCCCCAACACAGCCGCTCTCTCTTTGACCCCGTCAATCACTAGCCCACCCCACCCGGCCCTGTCTATTCTTCTATGTCTGAAACTGATTTTCTTGACGTGCTTCCTGAGGTGCTGAGGCACTCTTTGCCCTCGAAGATTTTCCACCAACCCTCTGAAATATCTTATTTCTGAGTGATATATCATTATACACTACTACAATATCCTTAAACCACGACATAAAATAGACGACGGTGCACCTTAAAACCGTCGTTTTATTTTAAAAGACGACGTTTTTACAAAACCGTCGTGGTATATGATCTAATACGCCACTAAAAGCGAGTTGATTTTAAAAACACGACGCTCACAATTAATGAGCGTCGTCTTTTGAAAACGCGCTAAACAAAAGGAGCACTTAAGTTTTCTCGCCCTCGACTTAAAAATTCAGATTTCCCCACGACTTGAAAACATCTCTCTCTCCCTCCTTTTGAATCTCCTCAACTCTCTGAATCTCCCTCAACTCTTCCCTCTCATCGCATCTTCTCAGTCTCTCTTAGACAAATCTGTAACTGTTCGCTGTCATCGTCATCGAGCTCGTTGCCATAGCAGGGGTCACCATTTGCGATTTAACATTCGTAGCCACTTGAGGCCCTTAGCTGTCGTCGTCACCGAGCTCGCCGCCATAGGAGGTCAACATCTTCAAGGTTTGCCTCCTCACCCTGTCCCTCTCTTCCTCTCATTTTCTTTGATTCCCAGAACAAAACACAAATTTCATCCTCTTCCTCTTTTCTAGGGTTTATTTGGGCAAGAATCTGTTTCTAGGGTTATGTTCTGCTGGTTAAGCTTTCTCCACCCTTTAATTTGTATCAATGGGTTTGATTATTATTTGAATTTTTTTGTTTTTGTTTTGCATGTGTGGATTTCAGTGTGCATCTTCGTGTTTTGTTGTCTTGAGCTTAATTATTATTATTTTCACTGAATCTGACTGTGACTGCAGTGTTTTTGTTTCATTTGGCTATTATATTGTGAATTTATTTGGAAGCATATTCATGTTAACTCACAAGCTTCCTTCTCCTAGAAATGTAATGTAAGAGAGAGAAGGAGGAAATAGAAGAATAGTATAAAATAGAGATTTGAGGAGGATGAGTAGCCGAGAACTACTTCTCCCTCCTCTGTTTTTTGTTTCTTAGTTTTCCTTCAATATTTACTTTGTGCTTGTTCATTTGAGTGCTTAGTTTAAATCAATATTTCAGCAAGCAATTGTTTAGGTTTCATGAATTTTGGTCTTCTAATTTCTTTGTGTTTGTGTTTGGGCTTGTACATTTAAGTTAATCCTTTCAAGAGATGTTTGTTGTTTGGCTATTGGTTGAGGTTTGCCCTTCTCTGTCTTTTTTACTTGCAAGGTGAGGTTTCATCATTTGCAAATTCTCTACAATCTTCTTTGCAAACTGCACTTGCCGGTTCTCTCTCTCTCTCTGCGTGATTAACCATACATATATACATACAAACACTTTTGTATCTATGAGCTAGCTAGCTGGCCAACCTCACCTCTCTTTCATTCTGAGCTATATAACCAAACTCTACAATAAGGTTTCTGCAGCTTCTTCTTTGCAAACTACAAACTGCACATATGGGGTTTCTCTCTCTCTCTCATAAACAAATATCCGTATACAACAATTGAGACATTTATAAAATATGGAAAGCTAGGGGATCCTATGATTAATCTGCACTATATGTAAGATTTTCTTGAATATGCACTTATATAAGTACATATATTCACCTAGCTACTTAGCACATCTTTATGGTGTATTGTTACTTATACATTGCATATGCATGAAATAGGTTCTTATATATATATATATATATATATATATATATATATATATATATATATATCAAGGTAGAACACTAGTTGGTAGCTATATACACCTTGATATAGAATTAATAAGAAAGAGATAATGAAGAATGTGGAAGCTTAAGGTTGCAGATGCAGGGAATGACCCTTACATCTACAGCACAAACGACTTTGTGGGGAGGCAAAATATTTTAGTTTGATCCCAAGGCAGGAACTCCCGAAGAGCCGAGGTGGAAGAAGCTCGTCTTAATTTTTACAATAATCGCTAGTGTGTGTGTGTAGCTTGGTTTCAAATCATCTTTAGTGTGTGTGTGTGTGATCGAAGGTATTGGGTTTAGAGAGTTCTTAGGTAGTTCCCTAATTTCCTTACTGACTTGATAGGCTCACGAATTTGTGTTGGCCCTAACGATGTGCATTGTTGACATAACTATAAATGAATGAAGGAATTGGCCTGTTTTGTAATTTGTTTGTTTGGAAGAGTTACTTCTTATTCCACTAAGCTGTGCTTTGGTTTGGTGTTTTGTAATCTTCCTGTTTATTGTTGCTTATGTATTTTCTGCTTGACCTGTACTTTGGGTCTTTTAATGAAGTATCATTCTGTCCAAAAAAGAAGAAGGAATATGCCTTAATTTGGGTGAACGTAATTGTAGGAGCTGTGGTTCCAGTACGCTGTCCTTTTTCTTCTTCTCTTTGGGCTCACATGTTTTCTACTCAACCTTTATTTTGAACTTACTAAGCTTATACTACTCAACCTTTAATGTAGCTTATACTAATTCTGAACTTACTAAGCTTATACTACATTAAGAACTTACTAAGCTTATACTATTCCAGCACTTATGGTGGAATTATTCTTGATCCAGCCTTGATGGTAATTCCAATAGATGATCACATGGTTCATCGAGGCCATGGTGTGTTTGACACAGTGATTATCTTAAATGGGTAGGCATTATACTTTCCTCTTTCCTTCTTTGAAATTTACATTGGCACATCTCAAGCTTTATGGCTTCTTCTTTGCAATTTTGTTGTTGTAAGGTTTCATGCAATTATAGGATTCTAAGTTTTGTACACGTTTGTTTGCATATCCAATAAAGGAGCAGAATTGCAGTTATTGACTTGAATTGCTGATTTACTGATTGCTTATACCTTGTGTATTTGTTTTATACCACGAGTCCTTGTGTGTTTGAATTATTCTTCAGATTTTTTGAACGTCAATTATGGTATTTCACTTGAGAGCAAAACTTGCTGGTCTTGACAACTTTCAGCCATATGTATTGCTCTTCTTCTCTGATGACACGTGAAGGTAATAGCTTATCCAAGTATATTATTGTTGTGCTTCTTTTGAGAGATCATGCTCTAACTCTTCTTTTTTTATTTGCAGATTTATAACTTTTTCTTTTGCAGGTTTTCTATGGTCTTTTCTATGTGAGTCGTATGTTTTTTTTTGTTGAAAATTTGTTACCTTCTCTTTTCAGCATCATTTTATTTATATATTTTTCCTTTTGCAGGTTCTTGATGATCTTTATTATGCTCATTTTACAGGTTTTCTATGGCAATATGGTCCAATGGTAAAATTTCTCTTCCACCTAATTTTATTTGTTTATAATCTTAGCTTTTTTCTTATCTTTCTGTCATTTTGATTTATTTACAGGGATGGTGGAAGAGACTTCAGTTGTGCATCATTTGGATGTATGAGGAAGGCTTGGATTAGGAGTACGTAGGTCTTGTTAGGAAAAGATTGTACTACTTAATTACCATATGTATCAATTGAATATTTATATTTAATTGGTAGGAAGTATGTTTGTTGTAGAATAAAGATTGGTTAACTATGTAATAACTATTGAATCTTCAAGTTTTATGAAAGAAACTATTTTTTAGTGTATATATTCATTAATAAAGCATTATGGTTGGTTTTCTAGTTAAAATCGTTGCATAGCATCATAAGAAATCAAAAAGAACTAAAATGTAGCAATTTGGGAACTTATTAGACGACGGTTTTTATAATAAATAATGGTCTTTATAGATAATTAATGACGGTTTTTTTAAAAAACCGTCGCCTTTACAGACAATTAACGACGGTTTTTATAAAAACCGTCGCCTTTACAGATAATTAACGACGGGTTTTAAAAAACCGTCGCCTTTACAGACAATTAACGACGGTTTTATAAAAAACCGTCATCTTTACGACAATCCACGACGGTTTTGTAATAAAACCGTCGTCTTTCCTCCTATAATTAACGATCTTTACCTCTAAACAACGACGGTTTTGATAAAAAACCGTCGTCTTTATTAAAAACGACGACGGTGATTTCGCGTCGTGGTTTTACTTTGCAAAAGACGTCGCTCGATTTTACGACGGTTTGAAAACCAAATTCACGACGGTGAATTCCCTTCGTCTTTTGCCTTTTTTGTAGTAGTGATACTAGTCTTACTAATTAACAACCTTTTATGCATCTACAACTGTCATTTATGTGCCCTCAATTGGTTCTTCTTTGGATAATATCTGGGGAACCTATTGTTAAATTCTCAATTTTTTATGTTGTGTTTCTATTCCTGTGCTTCAGTTCTTGTGGTGGTTGTGGTGGTATTGGTACTCTGAAAGACAATTCTAAGCTCGCGTTTTCCTAATTCTGTAAAAATCATGAGCTTTGCTTGTTTTCTGTGTCCAAAGTCCGAATGTGCAGTGTTGTTCTGCTTCTCTGTTATTTCTCAGTGGCATTGTGAATGGCCGTGGCTACGTAGTTTGGAGGGTGGCTGGACTGACGGATTAAGGGAAACTGATAGGAATAGTGTTGTATGAATAAAAGATGCCTTTCCTTGAGGGCATGATGTTGTAGAAGTGATACTAGTTGCCTGTATATACTTGTTTTGAGTCTCAACTCTTTTGAAAGGCCCTTGTATTTTTTTTATTTGGATTTTAATAAAAACCACTCTCCAATACCCAAGAAGATGAATGTTTGTTCAAAGAGACTGTAATTTGGTGTGAATGTAAGCGTGGTTCCATTTACATTCTCAGTGGGGGTTTTTTCCTTTTCGTCATTGTGTGGGGCTTCCATTTGATCAGGTTCTGTGTGGGGGTTTTTTCCTTTTCGTCATTGTCCAACCATCAGCCGTTTCCTGGCCACCTCCAATGGAAAGCTGATTGTGCATAGCTTCATTCAACATATCTTCTAAATCATCTATGTAGAGAGAGAGAGAGAGAGAGAGAGAGAGAGAGAGGTGTGCGTGAGAAAGAAGAGAGATTACCACACTACTAAAAAAAGGCTCAAAAGAGACTGAGTACTATCAGTCCCTTTTGGCTTCTTTAGGGACTGAAAACAGTGCCTATTGTAGTATTAGGGACTGATATATATCAGTGTCTTTTAAAGGGGTCCTCTATTGACAAATATGTCACTGATTATAAAAATCAGTGCCTAATTTTCACAATGGGTCCCACATTCCTAGCACCCAATACGCGTACATCAATCTCAAATACATCCGTGCCTAATATAATCAAAAGGCACAGAAAGCTCATCAGTCCCTACTAAAATAGAAAAGCATTTTCATTATTTTTTATATATTTATATTTATTTGGTGTTTTTTTTATATGATTTGTAATTTTCAATTTATCCACCATCCGTGCCTATAAAAAATATTCTTTTAAAAGTTATCATATATTTAAACATTTGCAACCCAGCCTCAATCCGTGCCTTTCAAACATTCATTGGTTTTTTTTTTTTTTTTTCCAAATATCCATTGTTCTTCAAATAAATGAATTACATTCCTAATGGAAATACTTATATTCAACACTTCCGAAAATAATGAGAATACACCATACACAATAATTCCATTAATCTTTTCATAATGAAAATACAGAAAGTGTTGAAAGTGGTGGACCTATCCTCATGACTATTACATTAATATTTTCATACTGAAAATAGACCAAGAATTGCAAGTGGTCAACCTTTTTAGCAAGGATATTACAGTTATGATATTAAAAACCAAAAACTTACTTGGAAAAGAGAAAAAATACAGAATTTCATTAAGCTCCACCTTGCTATTCACCATTAACTTCCATTCAGCTCCTCCTTGCTTGACTTGATTCGCCATTGAGTTTCTCCATGCTTGACTGGATTTGCCACAATCACTCAACTGAGTATTGGCTTTCCTCTGGCCAAAAGGTAATTATGAGGTACTCTCTATATGCTAAGGTATATATCAATATAAATGAAATACAAACAGCATGCCTATAAATTGGAAAACAAACTAATTTGTATATTATCATGCATTTCAATGGTTCTCTCAAGATCTGGAAGTGAGTTTTCATAGTATAACTCACCTTGGTAAGAACTTTGCAAGAACATACAATCTTTTAGCACCAAGTCTCCCAACTTGCTTGATCTTCCTGACATCCAGAAAATGAAACGAATACAAAAAGGGAAAGGGCAATGATCACATATTAGTTTACCATATAGAAAAAGGATTATTTCTCCATTGTTACAAAAGAAGTAACTTTCTGATTTGAATAAGTGACAATAGCAGTTAAATTTCGTATTGAAGAAACAAATGGGAATCAATGTAGATAATCTCTTGGAGTTATTTCAGTCAATGATAAATCAAGATCACATAAGCATTCAAGAACCAATAACATTTTGATAAACCCATGTGAAAACATAGAGATATGCACCAACCTAGCTGTGGTTTTCAAACAGAACAGCCTATAAAGCTTCAGCCCATGGCCTTAAAAAGAAAGATATAAAATTAGAAAGAAAAGAAAAACATCAACAATAACAAATAGAAGCCACAGTTAGTCAAAGTAGTGCACCAAATTTAACCTTATGTCTCTAACTCTAGTCAATACAAAATTTCATCACAATAAACTAAATTTATCAGATAAAAAGGAATAATAAATAAATTTTACGAATATAAATTAAGATATAAAATGTGCTCATCAACAGCCATAAAATACCATTAATTAAGCTCCTCCTCCTTGACTTGGTGTAGTCTCCATTTGCTTCAAGGGGCAGCTCATCTTCAAGCCTTTTTCCATTCCTCTACACCAAATTTTTCCAAGATATTAAGACAAACTATACCTAATGTCAATTGTCATGTACAACACTTGTGCCCCTATTATATGAAATTTATGAATTACCTCAACATCCATGTGTACCACAATTGTAATGAGTATTTTTTAAAGAAACATCCACAAGCTCAAAGGGAAGTACCAAAAATGAAGAGAATCTAAGAGTCATGAATTAGTAAATTCGAGGAAAGCAGAAGATGACATTTAATCATAATGCTGCAGTTAATACCTACCATAGGGATAGATGACTATTAATAATCAAGATAAATGGGTAAAAGGGTAGGGAATAACTCAAAATTAGCTTAAACAGTAAATGACTACTATGTTGCTACTCTTACTCCTGCCTAGTATGCGAATCCCTCCTATTCATTGGTTTTGGTCAACATATTTGCATTTTCAGGCTCAAAGAAGCATCTTCGTACCAAAATATTTGTTGCAAAAACTACCTCAATCCTTCATTTGAATGAATGCGTTAACTAATTAATTAATTAATTACTCTGCTTCAAAAAGAGAGAGAGAAAAAAAACACACAAGGAATTCAAGCATTAGGAAAATGTACCAAATTTATGATGAAAATTGAAGGTTAGTGCAAGTGTAGATACGGGCAAAGTTCATACCTTCAAATGCAATATGATTCACAGACTCCCTAATTATAAAGAAATTTGGGCTAGTGCCAGTGCGCTGTCAAATGGAACCCTAAAAATGATTCAAACATGTCACCTTTGAAGAGTCCAAGTTCACAATGAAAAGAAGGAAAGGCCAATAGTGGCTTTGACAGAATCACAAACACATTCAAAAGTGGCTTCGACACCAAATTTACCTAAGTCCAAACAACTAGAGACTTTGCACCTGTTAAAATCCACAAGACATTGATTAATTAATCTGGAAATTGAAACTAATGATGTAGGGATTCGTAAATCAATAGTTAAAATACACAAGATAGTTATGCTTTCAAATTTTCAAACCTTCCAAAAGTTATCAAATTATAATATGCAGATCAAATTACAAAAAGAAGAGGAGAAAAGAAACAACTATACCTTTCGCCTTTGAGCTGGAGGAGGCAGCGGTCTGAGTTTGGTTTATGGGTAAAATTTGGGGGTTTTTCGTCTGGGTTTCGGTGGGGTCATTCGATGGTGCAAGAGGCAATTAACGGGACTGAGAGGTTGAGAGAGAGGGCTGAGGGAAGACTGCGGTGTGAGAATATATTAACGACTACGATGGAGAAGCGCCGTGTCAATTGCCGAAGACCAATGGACATCGTCATAAAGGTTATCAAAAAAAATTGAAACCTGTTAAGCCACGACAAACGATCCCAGAGAACGGAGGATCTGAGGGAGATAGAGAGGTTGAGAGAGGAGAGAGGGAGGAGGAGGAGGTAGTTCAAGAGTTGAGAGAGATCGAGAGATCGAGAGATCTATACTTGCCTGACAAAAGAAAAAGAAAAAACCTAAAATCTGAGGGGTAAAAGAAAGAAGGAAGGGTGTAGATACGTATAAGTTTTTAGTTGGTATTTGGTATAATGACACGGTGGAGGGCTTTTAGGCATGGTCTTTAAGTTATCCGTGCCTTTAGTGAAGATGGTGGAGGGCTTTTAGGCACGGTTGTTAGTTATCCGTGCCTTATTTGTTAACTTATTCAAATAATTAGTCACAAAATTTATTAATCCGTCCCTAATAGGATTATATAGAGACTGTTTCTACTATCAGTCCCTAATAACATTCAATAGAGACTGTTTTTATTTGTGTCTCTAATAAAGGGGTCCCTATTGAGCGTTTTTCTAGTAGTGCCAAGAAAGAAAGAGAATGAATGACTCAAAGATAATTAATGAGATGAGAGATAATGAATTCTTAATTAATATCAGAATTTTAATCTCAATGTATAAATATTAATTAAAGAGAAAAATATTATTTTGTCATGTTAGGTTTAATCTCAACCATTAAAAGTAGAGTAATCTAATGGCCCAAAATTGAGTCAAAACTTGTGTCAAAAATATGGTGCCACGGATCCGCGCCCTATATATATAGGAAGCTTCACTAATATACTCAAAATGGGAGCTCAATTTATAAAAAACCCCCACATAAAATTAACTTTAGAAACACACCCAAAATACATTTATTATACAACAAATTGGTGTTGAAGTTCCTATATATTACAGAGCTACCACTGATCAAGCCCAAAACCAACCCAACCCAAATTCATAAAAAGCCCAAAAAGTTTAACCACCTAGAACACCGTAATTTTTGTTCCGAAAAAAAAAAACTGTAAGTTAACTTCCAACACGCACTTTAATTACCCTCCCTACAACACGTCGCTTCATTCACCATCTTCATCAAAGCGTCTTCATCTTCTATCAGACCAAAACTCCATAACCACCACCAAGCACCAAGAACAAACAACATACACTCACCTCAGCCTACAAAACCAAGACAAAACTTTAGAGAATGATTTCAACACGAAAACACTTCAAAGGTAAGACATTTACAACACCGATCTTTACTGTAATGTTGATAAATTGCTATAAAGTTCCAGTCTAGGGTAATAACAATATTTTAGATTCGAATCAAAGACAAAACTTGAACCTATATTGGATTTCACCATTGCACTGACTGCATAAGACCATAAAATAGTCAATAATTTAGTCGCTAGTTTACTGTCATTCTGATTAATGGCTATAAAGTTCAAATGTAGGGTGATAACAATATGAAATCCTATTTGTAATGCATTTCTACCATTGTGAACTTCCACTATAGGGTATTAACACTGCTACGTTCCTTTGAAATCCTATTTCTAACGCATGCATGTCTACCATTGCAAAGTTCCAGTAAATGGTAATAACACTGGTTGTTTCCTATGTGATCCTAATTAGCAATAATTGAAACTGAAATACCGAATATGTTTTGTTTTCTCTTTGACTTCATCTAGTATATTATACATAAATAGACCATATATTGTAAAGCGTGATGTTTTCAAGCAGTTTTAGAACTTACAATCAGCAGTTGATCAAGTGGGTTTGTGGAGTTTATTTGATTCGCTTTAGCTGATGAATATATTGCAAGTATTGTGCTTTTTTGTTGGCATTTTGCAAGGTTTCGAATTTGCTTCTAACGCATGCATGTCTACCATTGCAAAGTTCCAGTAAATGGTAATAACACTGGTTGTTTCCTATGTGATCCTAATTAGCAATAATTGAAACTGAAATACCGAATATGTTTTGTTTTCTCTTTGACTTCATCTAGTATATTATACATAAATAGACCATATATTGTAAAGCGTGATGTTTTCAAGCAGTTTTAGAACTTACAATCAGCAGTTGATCAAGTTGGTTTGTGGAGTTTATTTGATTCGCTTTAGCTGATGAATATATTGCAAGTATTGTGCTTTTTTGTTGGCATTTTGCAAGGTTTCGAATTTGCTCATAAGGTGTTTGCTAATATGCTTATTCCAAATTGATGGCTGCTTTTCTAATGCATATCTACCACTCTGAAGTTCCAGTATAGGGTATTAACACGGCTACTTTACTGTCACTTTGTTTGACGGATGTCATGTTGCTATTTCTAATGCAGGTATACCAAATAAAGGATGAAGAAAGAACAAACCAGATCAACCTCCAAACCAAAAGACCAACATTCATCATCCAAAACAAAAACAAATAAGAAGCCAGCCAGATGGGATGACCCAAACTATGTGCAGATAAAGAGCAACATGCTCTCTTTTACAACAACACATTTGACAACATCAGACAAAGACTTGAACAGAGGAACGATGTCTTGACACTGCTATCGAAGACACGTTTTTAGCCACTAATAGAAGCATATATTCAGAAAAGTTTAACAAAGGTAGAATGCATGAAGTCCAACTATGACATCGTGAGACTCATAAAAGACTACGACACAAAGACAAGGAAGTTCAAGTTTAATGATGGTCACAGTGAGATGATAAGCCAATCTTCATGACCAATCTCTTCTGCAACTCTGGTTGTACACTTGCCTGGACATACACAACCACAATAGACACCTTAGAAGAGATGGGGAAATATAATTGGGCTCAAGGAGTTTTGGACTACATGTATTTTGGATTGGAACAAGCCAATAAGAACAAGAAGGACAAAAAAAAAAAAGCAGCCAAGCGTGAGTGGCTATCTAGTCCTAATACTGGTAAGAACACAAACCTCCAAACTGAAAATTCATAGTATTATTCTAATGACATAAATTGACAAGTGATATTGCAAAAAAAATAAAAATAAAAAAATAAAATGGTGCAGTATTGGCTCTATCAAAGATCTAGCCTGGTCACTCCAATTCCTAGAAGAGAACAAATGACACTAGGGGCTGTCAAATGGAGTCTCCAAGAGCTGAGTGCGAAGCTTCATCATCTAAAGAACAACCAGATAAAGGTACTCTTTCCTTTCAAATAATATGCAGCTGATAGGACAATATTGTTAGTACCATGTCATAGATGTAAACTATTAATACCATGTCATAGAAGTACATTCTTAACACTAACTCTACTTAATAAACAGATAAAAAGCAATAAAGTTCAAGAGCCGGATGATGCTGCTCAAGAAGTGAATGAAGAGAATGATGATGATGCTGAAGAAGAAAACGGAGAGGAGGGTGATGCTTCTAAAGAAGTGAATGAAGACCATGATGATGTTGCTGAACAAGAGAGTAATGATCTTGTTGCACCGCAAAAGGAGAAAGAGCACCAAGAGATGTTTGTGCCTAATAAATCTCGGTCGTAAAAGCTGACCGTATGGGCTTCCTCTCGACCCTAGCACCTACCCACATGCCGAACGTGGCAGCTCATTGTTCGTTTTCTTTCGTAAAACAAAGATGAGCTATGAAGACAAAACCCTTGAGGCCTCGGTATTATTAGGCGAGGACGAAAGGAGTGATAACTCCTCAAAAGCATGGTCAAGACAAGAAATCAAGCGACGTCGCCACGTGGTGTCAAGGCCCCACGCTTCATTTAATGAAGTAACGTCTTTGACCACGGCAGAAAGCCCATGATCTACATAGGAGCATTTAATGAGCCAGGAAAGAGGGGACGTGATTGAGGTCAGGGTATGGTGAGTAAAATCAAGGTGATTAGCTACGAAAATCTTACTTGTAAGATTAAGTCACCAACCGTCGGACCAGAGCATTAAATGCTCCTCCAAGGCCCAGCCCGAAGGCCAGAACCCACGATCAGGACGGCGGTCGAGATTTCTGGGGGTCACACCACTATGCTTCACATTCCCAAATGTCGATTCGACTACACACTAGCTCTGATCAACCTCATCATGCAGATTTTTACCTCATTGTCTTCTCAGGACCCTCCTTATAAATACCAGGCTCCAACTACATTTGAAGGGTTCAACACCAAAACACAAGCCTCCCATGGAGCAGATTATATTTTCCTGTCATTTACTTCTTGTCATTTATCTTCTTGTAATGCATTTTCAATACTTTTACCTGCTTTCTTAGGAGTAGTGACAGTTTGTAGGAAAATCCATTCATCAATATATCAAACGAACCTTGATTTTCAAGGCGCCGGAGCACCATCTTTGTTATTCTTTCGTTCATCTCATATATCATACGATCACTGCCGCCCAACAACGCGTCGGAGCACCACCTAAAAACCCACCATCAACACCACTATTAACAACCTTGTAGCTCAGGCTGTGAACCTGACGGCCGAGATCAGTTCCTCTCTCGGCGACAGTCATTTTGATTAGAAGTTAAACTCAAACAGGCGCACCACTTATCTATTTCCCCAATCAATTCACCCTCAAATGCACGGTAAAACATGATGGCACGCCCGCGCACGACCGCACCGCACCAAAGGAGGACGACCAGTGTTGACGCAGGTCCTGATCGGTGCATATTTATATATCATTTTGTACCCTTCTAACTTATGATTTGATTATGTTAAACTTGTGCTTTTAATAAATTTTGTGTTTGTTTCAGTGTAATAAGCTTGAGACTCATTAAATGCATTTTGGAGACAAGTTAGCTCAAAACGATGTTTGCAGATCAGTCAACTTCACGGATTGGACTGTACTTGCTCAAGAAGAACCAGATAACGAGCCATCATTGGAAAGATGTGGAAGTCTAGTTTTTGGAGAATTTTACGGTTCATGATTCCGAGTCTTCTAGAGAAAGTTATACAAGTTTTGGCAACTTAAGGTCAAATTCGGCAGCATCTGTGTTACTGGGCCAAATATCACATTTGAAGGGCTTTCCCATTTTTCCTTGAGCTGGGCTGTATATGCTTGGAAAGATAATTCAAAGAGCTTCAAGATCCAGATTTTTCCAGATTTTGGAGGAGGGAAGATCAAGCCCAAAACAAGCCCACAAGCTGACTGCAATGAAGTCAATTCCAGTCTATTTTCGGCAGTCAACTTGCAAGGCCCAAAACGTATACTTGTACTGCTCAGATGGGAATACATTCTTCATAAAGGTTGTTCCAATGAGTGTCTATTATGACATATCCAAATTTGAGCCCCATTGGATATATATTTAAACCTCAGGCCTTCCTACACCAAGCCTGGTGCAGAAGAATCATTTTTTCCAGCAAAGGTGAAGAAAACCCACATGGGTTGGCAGCAAAAGGCAGCCACAATTGAACACCTTTGAAGTCCCATGTGAAGAAAGCTTGAGTTGCTGCAAAAGAAGTATGAGATGGAATTGATTCCAACCACACTAACATAGACTAGATGAAGTGGGAGTTATGGGTTGTATTAAAAGAGGAATGGTGATGTTGAAATTTATCATGATGTTCCTCCCTCTTAGCCTTATAAATAGAGAAGTCTTCAAGCTTCATAAATCAACCCCAAGGGGGGAGCTCTCAAACACTTCTCTAGAGCTCCCTTCCCTTCTCTTTCTCAAATTCTCTTAGTTTCCTTTCAAGTTGTCAATTGTTGTAACAAAATGATTTTACTAAATTTTCCTTCAAGTTTTCAAGTTCTACTTTAATTTTATTTGTAATGTACATTCTTTCTTAAGTATTCAAGTTTAATTAGTTTCCAAGTTTCAATTATGGTTTTTGTTCTTATTCATTATGCTTATAAGTTAATATGCTAGTTTGAATGATTGATCACCATTTAGGCTTGCATGTTAGCTATCTTGGTTTGAATTAAGAGTAGACACCATGCTTTAATTCGAATTGAACTATGAATAAGAAGAGTATGTATGGACATTCGACAATAGGGATTAGATACATGCTTGGTTGTTTAAATTGTTCTTCTATGCTTAATGGATTCCTAATGCTTAATTTTAGGTTAGACAACAAATGATCAAATTAGGGAATTAGGAACACAAGGTTAGGACCAAACACCATGGCTTAATCATACTTTAGCTAGAATCAATCTGTTAATCTAATTGAACTTGGAAACTTATTTGCTTGAGTTATTTCCTTTTTTTTTTTGTTTTATTTATTTTCTTTTTCATTTCTGTTTTGTGTAGGGGAAATGAATTGGATCATTCAATCACCAATTCTCGTGGGATCGACCTCGCACTTACATATGCTATACTACCAAACGGCTCATGCACTTGCGAGTATCACAAGTTGAGGATGCAGCTGAATCCATTTTGATGCAGCCGAATCGACGCAACAAGTTTTTGGCGCCGTTGTCGGGGATGGGTAACATTGCTTGATTCTATTTGATTTTCCTACTTTTTATTTATTTTTATTTATAACTGGACAGTTTCATGTTTTAAAGTTAATGACGTTAATTGACAAGTTGTGTTTGTAGTCCAACGGAAAAGGACAATTGCCCAACAAGCAAGAGAACTGGGTTTAAGTCCCAGCTTACACAACCCATTGGTGTTTCTTACTTTGAAGTATGAAATTGGAAGTGTGTTGATTTTCCTTTTCATTTTAGTTTTTATTTCCACATCCTTTTAATTCTATTTCAAGTTTTCTGTGTTTGTTTTAGCCATTTAGAATAGCTCAATAATAAAGGGAAAGAGATGTCAACCTCAATCATAAGAATGGGAAGTGTAGAGCAGTGGGAGAAGTCGACCTCCAAGTGCATCCATGCTCGACCTAATCGCTTCAAGGGGGAGCATTTCAATCCTTTCTCTTCTTTGAATTCTGTTTATTTCCGTAATTGTTTTTGCCTTTTGGTCCACATTGAGTTCTTTGTTTTTCTGTGCTGAATCCAACCATATAAAGAACCTGAAATTTGGACTTACGGTTGGAAAGTTATAGGCTAAAAACTGAACAGAGGTCGAAGCTGAAAAGCAGAGAAACGAATCTGTCCAAATGGTGATAAAAGGGTGATAGAAAGTGCTGTTTGTGTTTTTCTTTGGTTTCTTGGTTTGTTTCTTTTAGTACAACAATTTATGTCGTTTGTTTGAATTTGTTTAGAGTACTTAGTTCATTTTCGTTTATGGTTTGTTGTTTCATGTTATCTTAATTTGTTTTTGTTTCTTTTTCTTATGAGAATATCTTTAAAAAATTTTAAAAATTTAAAAAAAGATTTTTTCATATGAGTTGACTTATGGTAACTCCAGTGAGCACTTCCGTCAATACAGTGTCTAGGAGTTCTTTAGGCGACACCTTCGGTGTCTAAGAAGTTTGGGTTTTAAGCGGGACTATTGTGACCCCTCCAAGCTCCCCATAGCCTTTTGTGTCATTTTCCCACAAACGGCGCCAATATGTTAGCACAAAAACTAAACAGGTAGTTGTAGCACCAACTTAAAGATAAAGTGGATGTTGAAGGTGAGAACCCTCAGTATGTGAGAGCATTCGGTAAGTAAATAGACATGCATACATAAGACAAATGTACGTGGTTCACCCGAATAATGGGCTACGTCCACGGAGAAGGATGTTCTCATTATGATAAAGCTGTATACATTGCACATAAGGTTAGACCCAAGGGGAAGAGGAAGAATGCCGAAGGCTGAAGGTAGGAAGGCTGGAGGCTAAAGGCTGAAGGCTGAGGATATGGCTGATGACCAATGATCCATGGGCTTGTAAATGGGCTCATGGGTAATCCCATGAAGCCCAGTAGCCTGCCTAACTCCCCCTTTCTTGTAGGAGAGAGGTCTCTTTTTATAAGGGAGGAGGAGTCCCCTCTTCTTGCATTTTGTCGATGTGGGACTCTCTTCCCCTTGCTTGGATTGGCTTGGGAGTGTTTGGCCATATATTGTACAAACAGCTAAGAAATGGGAACTTCAGTGACTTTATCAAAGGGAGGGGTTCAAAACATCAGACAAAGAACGTAATGGAACACCTAGATGAGATGTAGAAATGATGAGGGTGTTAGAAATGTGCCCTAAGAGCCAATACATTTGATGTAATCTCCTTAGAATACATTTCGTATATGATATATAAAGGGCAAACTTATTTGTTATCTTTTACATCGTCTAAAGAAACAAATGTCCAGGGTATGCTAAATAAGAGATAAAGTAATCTAAAGAAGATTAGATTCGGGAGACCTTTAATCTCTAACTGTAGCATCCCAAAATGTTCCTAATCATAGGTTATCAAATGGGCATTGATAAACCATCAAGATTAGCACATGTTATGTATGCTCAATTGGGAGGATGGTTAGTCTCAAACCATTTGTGTAGTTGACACTAATACAAATATGTGGGTGCTCATTAATGAATGAGTACACTGAACGCGATCAACCGTAGTTCTCGTATGGAGTATTTATCTATATGTCAAACGAGAACTCATAGTTGCAATAATGCAAATTAGTCCTTAGACCTGAGGCATCATGGTTGTCCTGTGATGCGTTATTGATCTTTGATAGCTCTTAAAGGCAAGCCGTAAAAGATTTGTCTTAAGTGTTGTTGGGATCTCTTAACACATCATAGGGGCATGTGAATGTACAATAAGGAATCTCTACTTTCGATAAAGAAGGAGAATGTTTCAAGATGTGATTCAGTAAATCTTTGGCCAAAGTATTTTGAGCTTGATTTAGAAAGTTGTTCTTAATCATGTTCTTTTGAATCACATGAGGTTGTAAATCATATTAGGGGTTTGACATAATCAATCCGTACCCTAATAATATGATTTGAAACATTGGATAAGAGAAGGACCGTATTGCATTGCAATTCCAACTGAATAGGTTCTTCATCTATTCTGGTTAGCTTGGGTAGCCTTGATATATTGCTAGATGTCACTCTTGGCTTGTGGAAGTCCTAGGATTGATTGTGATCGATCCAAATAAAGGAAGAATTAAAAAGGGGTTTTAATTCCAGTTGGTTAGAAAGAGTTCTTATATTTTCCCACTGCCTTGCTAATTAGAACCTAATGGATCGCACACCTTAAATGGTTAACTTTGAGTAATACAAATGAGAATGAGGAAATCAATTTGATTGATTTGATGTGGATGATTTACTATGTGTAAAAACGTATTTGGGCCTCGGTAATAGTTAACGGGAAGCCCAAATGGTTGGGTATCAAGCCCAAGGGCTTAAGACACCTAAATATTATGGTTTAAGTGTCATAAGGCCCAATTTTGGAAGCCCAATGGGTTTTGGCCGAAAATGCTTAAGTAAGTATGTATGGGAATTGTTTCCATAAGCTCATTAACACACAAACACAATCCAACATCAACAAAATGGGTTTGGGAGATCAAAGAGAGAAAAATGAGAGTTTTCAAGAGTGAAACACTTTCATCTTTCAAAGTGGTTTAGATTGAAACCAATCTTGAGAATCTTGCACTAGCATCCAAGTATTCTCAAGATACTTCTTCTCATCTCAAGGTTCCATTGGTGTGGAGACTTAGAGGCCATATACTTTTGTGGCTCACATGGAGGAGAAAGATTAAGGAGCAAAGATCAAAGAGGAGATCAACAAAGAGGAAATCATCAAGAGAAGACCAAACACAAATTGGTTCATATAATTGCTTCAAGGGTAATTAGATCTTATCCTTTTCTCTTGAATTTTCATTTATGAAAAACATATCAATGTTCATGGCTAAAGATACTTGGAAGAAGTTTTGTTTTTGAATTTAAACAACCACCTTAGACTTCCGCTGCGATTAATTTGATTAAATGCATGTTTAATATTCAAATGAACTTTGGAAAAATGTTTTGAATTTCCTACAATTGGTATCAGAGCCATAGGTCATGAACTTGATATGTTTTTGGGGTTTAGAGATGCATATATGGGTTGTGAATTCATTTAAAAGTATAATAGTTATACTTGATTTATTTTGATTTGATTGAATAAAAATCAAATGGAGTGAAAGGGGTTGTTTGGGATTTTGGATTTCCGGGTTTGTGTTTTGATGATTGATGCTCTCTTTGTGTTCATATATGTGTATATGAATATTAGAGCATAGTTGCATTAAAACTCCCATGATTTTAACTTCATGAAATATATGATATTAAGAGCATGAGATAGTTAAAATGGAATATGGATTTTTCCGGAAATAGCATGAACATTCATATAAGTTCATATGCATGTTCTTGGTGTTCTTGATGTTCTTGTTATGGGATCTTTTTGATCCATAAGTTAGGTGGCTAATTTTGATGATTGTGTTTAGTGGAATTTTCCACCAAAATAGGTCAAAAGATGATGATGATGTTTTATTATAAAATTAAAAGTTTTTCAAAAATGTTTCCACTCAATAAACATTTACCCACCACACTAAAATTAATAAGATTACTTTGGTGAGTGTGTGGGGCTATCTTGATGTAAATTATGGTGATTTGATATAAAATGCAAAAGTTGATCAATTTATTCATATCACTAATTATTTACCTACCACACTAAACTTTTTTTTGATTACTTTGGTGAGTGTGGTTGGCCTACCTAGTCACATTCATGATTATTCACTTAGTTGGAAAAATCATGATCACCACTTTGTATTTTACAAATGCATGCTTTAACCCCACACCCTAGTGGATCAACTTTGGATCCATTATTAATTGTTGAAAAGTTTTAGACCTAGTTGCAATATATGATAAATGTAACTATGCCTAAAAGGTTTCTACAATTACATTTACTATTGTAGTAAAATGTTTTCACTCCATGGTAAATTTATGTTATTTGAATATGGTTACCACTTGAATTAAACCCATATATATGTATGCAACCCAAGAGCATGTTTTTACATTGCTAGTTTAATTGTTTAAAGCGTTTAAATAATTAAAGGATGGTTATGGACTTAGACCAAACAATTGAGCTATGTGATTGGCCGCTTATTGGATATGTATTCGATTTTGATTGGCTATGTAATAATAAAATGGCTTTCATGCCTAATTTATTTGGTTATGTAATAATGAAATGGCTTTCATGCCTAATTTATTTTTATGCGCGCGTAATTAAAATGAATCACCATCCAAGACCATGATCCAACATGGTGGCTCGTGTTGGATCAACAAGAAAGTCCATAATCATCCTACAAGCCCAATGCAATTGGAATGTTCGGTAATGATAATTAATCAATTAGTAGTATCATGTATTTCCACTATCTCAAGCAAATGGTTTCTAAAACATTTAGTGGGAGTATTGTGTGCTACTAATATATTGCACTGGGAACCATTTAATGAGATTAGATAAGTAATTTTAATAGGATTAAAATTGGATTAAAATGAGACCAATTTAACTACCCTCAAAGCAATATTAAGTTGATAAGCGAAATGGCACTTTGAATGCTATTTTGTGGCCTTCCACCATGGTAGTCTCTTATTGGGTGGCACATTTACACCTTGTTGGACCTCAGTGAGGCAACATCCAGTACTTGTAACCATCCAAGGGAAGCCTATTACACATACTTGATGTAGTGCGGATAGATAACGAGTGTGGCCAACAAACTGTTAGGTTGAGGTCATACTTGAAACCCTATACCCACAAGCATGGTGGGAATAACTTAACTAAGACGAACGAAACCAACAAACTGTTAGGTTGAGGTCTAGTTCTCTAGAGGCCATAGTGATGGGTATTCACATTAATGATGTGATTGGATAAGAGTATCCTCTCATTAGTATCATAGCAATCCAACAAACTGTTAGGTTGAGGAAAACTATGTGAAAGTGAGACTCCCATCCCCACTAAGAGTTTCAACGGAAACTCTCGGATTTCAGGAGGGATATGAAATTTGCCAAAAATAGTGGGAGCTACCATCATGACTTAAAGACCCTAAGTCCTTGGTAGAAGATTAATCTAAATTAAAATCTATTTACGTTTTGCAGAATTTCAAATTAACCATCACAAACCCAATCTCGAAGATACTTGACTCAAACGTCCAAGATGACACGAACTATCCGGTTTGATTGCACAAACACCAACTTGTCCTATAATTGGATAAGATTAGTTGTGTATAAGAAAAACCCCACCACATACCCCTCTTGGTCCATATGCCATTGAGGAGGAGACAAAGGCTTATAAGAAGCATGTGTCAGATGACAACCGAGGTAAAAGTTACATGTTGACATCCATGAAAAGGTGAAGCTACTCCTAGCTTACATTACCATATGTGAACTTGTTATGACAAGAATGGTAAGTGGGTTCCCGGTTAATCAACATGATCTCAAAGTAATATAATTACTTAAGATATTGGAAAATATGGATTTTTCTTTGATGTTGAAGTTCAACAAGATTCTTTCTTTCATCCATATCACCAGTTAATCCCAATATGTTATGAACTATAATATGGGAAGGATGAACGACACCCTATCTGAGCTACTCAACATGGCTATAGTAGCTTAAATGAATATCTCGAAAGATAAAGGGTTAAAGAGGATAGTTGCAAATTTTAGAAGGGTTCTTCATATTCCAAATCCAAACAAAAGGTAAGGATAAAGGAAATAAGAAGAAAAGTTTTTCTAAAAACCCAAGGAAGAAAGAATACAAAAGAAAGACAAGTAACTGAAAAGTACTTGTTTTCACTGTGACAAGGATGGACATTGGAAGAGAAATTGCAAGAGATGTCTTGCAAGCCTCAAGAGAAAAAACCTTCAGAAGGTCACTCTCTTGTTTTAAAATTAGTAATTACAGTTAAAGCTTCTAAACTGAATAGTTGATTCAGGAGCTAGTTAACATATATGCAATTGTGTGCATGGACTAGTGGGAGTAGAAGACTTGGAAAATGAGAAATGGTGCTAACCGTGGGAAATAGCACTAATGTAGTTGCTAATGCCACATGCACCTAACATCTCAAACTACCATCCGAAGAAGACCTGAATTTGAAATAATTGTTATTTCATTTCTGGATGTGTAAAGAACTTAATATCCGTCTCTATATTTTAAGAGATGGATTTGATGTTTTGTTTGACAAAATGCTTTGTTCTATTTCACATATCAATCAAATCATTGCTTATGCAATTTTGATTGATGGTCTCTTTTCATTTTAGAAATGAATGGTACCATTAACTGTATATGGATAAAGATGCAACTAGACCTGAGAGGCCTAGAGATGTGGATACATCAACTAAATTGTGACACCTTAAACTTGGAGGCATTAGCCAAGATAGAATTCACCGGATGGCAAACGATGGAACCTTTTGGATCACTTGATCATGTTCCTATGCCTACTTGTGAATCTTGTCTACATGGCAAAATGACCAAGTCTCCTTTCACTGGTAAAGGAGAAAGAGTTACAGAACTGTTGGGATTAATTCACTAAGATGTTTGTGGATTTTTGTATACAAACACAGAGGGCGGTTATTCATACTTCATTACCTTTACCGATGATCATTCACGGTTAGGGTATTTATACTTAATGAAGTATAAATATGAATATTGAAAAGTTTCAGGAATTCAGAAATGAAGTTGAAAACCAAACAAGCAAGAGTATTAAAATCCTTAGATTCGATCGAGGATGTGAATACTTAAGCACAGAGTTTCTTCTTAAGGAACATGGCATCTTATCACGATGGACTCCACCAGGAATTCCACAACATAATGGAGTTTCTAAAATGAGTTCCATGAGCTGTACTAATTTACTTATATTCTTTTAGGGATATGCACTTGAAACTGCAATTCATTTGCTAAATAGAGTGCCTTCCAAATCCATTCCACAAACTCCATTTGAAATGTGTTTTGGGAAGAAACCAAGTCTTGATTAGATCAAGATTTGGGGTTGTCCAGCATATGCAAAGGCAAGATGTGGATAAACTAAATGCAAGGTTAGTGAAGTGTAGATTTATAGAGTATCCCAAGGAAACTATGGGATATTACTTCTATCACATCAACAAGCAAAAGTTGTTTGTCGCAAGGTGAGCTACCTTCCTAAAAAGAGAATACACTCTTGATGGGAAAAGGGGGACATGAGATAGAACTCAAGGAATTGTCCAATGAGCTAGAAATCAACACTGAACTAAGTGCAATCCCAGATCCACAAACCTGTTGTAACACAGACTCCACGTAGTTCAAGAAGGGTTAGCAGAATGCCTAAAAGGTATTATGGTTTCCTTTACGACAACAAAGGAGAGTTAAATCTCCTAAGTGAATGTAAGGATATCGAACACCTTTCGAACTACAATGAGGAAATGTTAGACATTGACTCATAGAAATGGCTTGGAGCCATGAAATCCGAAATGGATTCTACGTATACCAACAAAGTCTAGACTCTAGTTGATCCTCCTCCTGGTATTGTACCAATAGGGAATAATTGGATCTTTAAGAGGAAGATAGGCTTAGATGGGATAGTAGAAACCTACAAGCAAGGCTAGTAGCAAAGGGCTACAAGCAGAGAGAAAGGATTGACTATGAAGAAACCTTCTCTCTTGTCACTATGACAAAGTCTATTCGGGTTTTTTCTTGCAATAGATGCATACCATGATTATGAGATTTGTCAAAATGGGTGTGAAGGCGGCTTTTCTGAATGGCCACCTTCAGGAAGAACTATATATAGATCAACCTGAAGGCTTCATTTCTAAAGTTGATAAGCATAAGGTATGCAAGCTACATAGATCCATTTATGGGTTGATGCAAGGTTCTTGGAGTTGGGACATCCTATTTGATGAAGTTGTCAAATCATTTGACTTCATACAAAACATGGATGACTAATGAGTGTACAAAAAGGTCAGTGGGAGTTTGGTAATATTCCTAGTGATGTATGTAGATGACATACTACCTATCGAAAATGATATAGGAATGATATCTTCAGTGAAGCTATGACTCATTAAAATCATTCTTAATGAAAGATTTTAAAGAAGCATCTTACATACTTGAGATAAAGATTTATCCTGATAGATCTAAGAGAATAATTGGATTATCTCAATCCTTGTATGCTGATAAGATGCTAAGGAGATTTCATATGGAACAGTCTAAGAAAAGTTTACTTCCAGTATGACATGGATTTCACTTATCTAAGAGCATGTGTCCAAAAACTCATTATGAGATACAGCAGATGAGTAATAATCTCTTATGCATATGCAATAGGGATTCTCATATATGTCATAGTATGTACAAGACGTGATATTGGTTATACGAGTATAACTAGAAGATATAAATCAAGCCCATGATTAGATCAATTGGGAGCAGTCAAGTATGTTCTTAAATACTTAAGAAGGACTAAGGACATGTTCCTCATCTGGGAGGAACATCAGAGTAGCAAGTGGAAGCATTTACTGATTCGGATAGTATATCTATTATCAATGATTGCAAATCCACCTAAGGGTACGTCTTCATTTTGAATGGACACGAAGTTGTTGGAGAACAACTAAAGTTGATTACATTGTCGCTTTAGAAGCTACAATAAAATCTGTTTGGATAAAAAGGTTCATTACCGAACTAAATGTGGTTCTAACCATAATGTCACAAGTACCTTTACTGTGTGATGACAATGGGGCGATAGCTCAAGCCAAGGAACCTAGGTCTCATCAAAGATCCAAACACATAGAAAAATGTTACCATTAGATGGGGCGTCTGCAAACAACGTAAGAGATCCACGCACTAAGCCTATGTCACAATCACAATTGGATAGACATACAGAGATAATGGGTATGAGATACATGGCTATATGGCTCTAGTGCAAGTGGGAGATTGTTAGAAATGTGCCCTAAGAGCCAATACATTTGATGTAATCTCCTTAGAATACATTTCGTATATGATATATAAAGGGCAAACTTATTTGTTATCTTTTACATCGTCTAAAGAAACAAATGTCCAGGGTATGCTAAATAAGAGATAAAGTAATCTAAAGAAGATTAGATTCGGGAGACCTTTAATCTCTAACTGTAGCATCCCAAAATGTTCCTAATCATAGGTTATCAAATGGGCATTGATAAACCATCAAGATTAGCACATGTTATGTATGCTCAATTGGGAGGATGGTTAGTCTCAAACCATTTGTGTAGTTGACACTAATACAAATATGTGGGTGCTCATTAATGAATGAGTACACTGAACGCGATCAACCGTAGTTCTCGTATGGAGTATTTATCTATATGTCAAACGAGAACTCATAGTTGCAATAATGCAAATTAGTCCTTAGACCTGAGGCATCATGGTTGTCCTGTGATGCGTTATTGATCTTTGATAGCTCTTAAAGGCAAGCCGTAAAAGATTTGTCTTAAGTGTTGTTGGGATCTCTTAACACATCATAGGGGCATGTGAATGTACAATAAGGAATCTCTACTTTCGATAAAGAAGGAGAATGTTTCAAGATGTGATTCAGTAAATCTTTGGCCAAAGTATTTTGAGCTTGATTTAGAAAGTTGTTCTTAATCATGTTCTTTTGAATCACATGAGGTTGTAAATCATATTAGGGGTTTGACATAATCAATCCGTACCCTAATAATATGATTTGAAACATTGGATAAGAGAAGGACCGTATTGCATTGCAATTCCAACTGAATAGGTTCTTCATCTATTCTGGTTAGCTTGGGTAGCCTTGATATATTGCTAGATGTCACTCTTGGCTTGTGGAAGTCCTAGGATTGATTGTGATCGATCCAAATAAAGGAAGAATTAAAAAGGGGTTTTAATTCCAGTTGGTTAGAAAGAGTTCTTATATTTTCCCACTGCCTTGCTAATTAGAACCTAATGGATCGCACACCTTAAATGGTTAACTTTGAGTAATACAAATGAGAATGAGGAAATCAATTTGATTGATTTGATGTGGATGATTTACTATGTGTAAAAACGTATTTGGGCCTCGGTAATAGTTAACGGGAAGCCCAAATGGTTGGGTATCAAGCCCAAGGGCTTAAGACACCTAAATATTATGGTTTAAGTGTCATAAGGCCCAATTTTGGAAGCCCAATGGGTTTTGGCCGAAAATGCTTAAGTAAGTATGTATGGGAATTGTTTCCATAAGCTCATTAACACACAAACACAATCCAACATCAACAAAATGGGTTTGGGAGATCAAAGAGAGAAAAATGAGAGTTTTCAAGAGTGAAACACTTTCATCTTTCAAAGTGGTTTAGATTGAAACCAATCTTGAGAATCTTGCACTAGCATCCAAGTATTCTCAAGATACTTCTTCTCATCTCAAGGTTCCATTGGTGTGGAGACTTAGAGGCCATATACTTTTGTGGCTCACATGGAGGAGAAAGATTAAGGAGCAAAGATCAAAGAGGAGATCAACAAAGAGGAAATCATCAAGAGAAGACCAAACACAAATTGGTTCATATAATTGCTTCAAGGGTAATTAGATCTTATCCTTTTCTCTTGAATTTTCATTTATGAAAAACATATCAATGTTCATGGCTAAAGATACTTGGAAGAAGTTTTGTTTTTGAATTTAAACAACCACCTTAGACTTCCGCTGCGATTAATTTGATTAAATGCATGTTTAATATTCAAATGAACTTTGGAAAAATGTTTTGAATTTCCTACAGAGGGGACATGGAAAAAGTTGACAACACAACACACAAACACATATAAATAAATAAATAAATAAATATATATATATATATATATATATATGCAAATCAATTATGATGAGATATCCATAATTGTAATAGAAATAGTAATTCGAAATATATTGATTGAGGTTAATTACTGTCATTTTTTGATAGGTATACACATAGAGCGTGCCATTAGTGATATTCATGTAAGTGTTCAAAACGAAGGAAATGAAGAAAGTAATCCAATGAAGATCACTTGGTCAGGTATGTTGCAATTATGGTTTTATCTGGTAAAATTCAAATAATCTCTTCTTATGTTATCGAACTCTTCGCACTTGGTAATACTACGTTTGTTTTTGCATTAAGAATATTGAAGAATAGTGCGGGTGTTGTGAATAGGCAGGTTATCAGGAGATTGCTGGTGACAAGTCATGATGTGTAACATCCCGACCCAAAATAAAAGGAATAGTGAATTAATTAAATTTCAAGAATTATGAATTTACAATTTTACCTTCGGAGTAGGGGTAATTTGGTAATTTTTAATCCGGGAGGATTTCAGGATAGCGGCTATTACCTTTACGTAGGTAGTACTGAGACGAGTCTGTAGACATGCGGTAGGCTTGAATCGGAGTTGTAACGAGAAAGTTACGAGCAAAAAGTCATCTGTGGCATAATCGTAAATAAGTTGAAACTGTTTTAATTAAAAACCAGAAAACCCTCCCATTTCTCTCTCTCTCTCTCCCATGTCTATCGTGAACCGCCCCCCCCGCCCTTGAACACTCCGGAATCTCGTCGGAAAACGCAGAAATGGCGTCGGTTTTTGACAGAATTTCCAGGCTCTCGTTCTATCTCATTTCTCCACCAAATTTGACGTGTAAGGTATGGATTTCTACCTATTTTTCCTGATCTAGCTAATGGTTGGGTAGGATTTGAGAAATTTCTAGCTTAGGTGAGTTAATTTTTGATTTATGATTTAGGGTTTGGCCGGTTTTGGAAGCTCCATTCCGGCCATTTTCGCTTGTTTTTCGGGGTATGTCCAAGAACAAAAGTGACTCCAAATTAGGTGTATTACCTAGGATAAGAGTCTTGAGCCATGATTATGAGATTTTCTGGCGAAGCGATATTGCTTTGGGCACCCACGCGCTGCCAGCGCTTGTGGCGGCGCATGGGTATTGTAGCAGAGGGGCATTGTGTCCTAAAATGATCTCCTTGATGTCACGAGCGCGTAAAAATTTGCGGATCTCAATTTGAATAACATTTGAACCCCGAATGGATTTTTCCTATTGTGCGATTTCCGGGTTCGATACGTTAGAACCGTTGGATCGTTTTCCCCAATACATGACGTGCATCATCATATGTACCTCCCCTTGGATACTGATACATGGACACAGTAGATATGGATACGTGGATATGTCGTGTGACGCCCTGGACCCGGGGGTCGGTAGAAACCCCATGCCCGGTGCGTGAGAAAGTAAAATAAAATAAAATAAAGAGAAATACAAAGAAAGCCAAAATACAAAGAAAGCCAAAACATAAAGTAAACTTTTCTAATAAAAATAGCTCCCAAAATCTTACAACTTTACAATTAATAAACAAAGCTCTATCACTCTCATCTAATTCAGCCTCAACTGGTTTAGTCCTTGTCTTGCCCATTAATTCATCTGAAAAATTAAACAGGGTGAGAGATGAGCAACCACCGCTCAATAGGAACATGAGACCTTACCACAGTAGATTGATATAACTAAATTAAGTGACATGCAATCACATAGCCAAATATCACATTAATAATAATAATGCATGAATGAATGCTCTTCATCTAGTCCCGTTAATTCATATAACTGGACAAGCAGACCTGTATGTCCCATACCATGCTTATACCACTTGGTCCCGAATGCCCATTAATATGAACTAACACCCATTTCAACCGTCCCATAATTCCCCTTTTGTTAGTCATCTTGTCTAACTCCTTGTCGCCAGTCCCGAATCACCCAATAAAAACCATGTGCACTGTGGGATCCTTGAGACCTGGAACCTGCAAATAGTTAGACTCAACTACACAAAAGATCCTTCCCATTACCCTCTTTTCCATACTTTCTTTATCAACCCAAGAATTCCAGCCAATTTCCATGACATGATATAATTATGCCTTTCAAATAATAATATCATGCATAATATAGTGCTCAAGAAATTTAATTAGATCAATCCCCGTAAAGGCTCCCACGAAATCCCTACCTCAATTCCAAAGCATTGCTCCAAGTTAAGAAAATACAAACTAAGCCTCAAATCTCCTCCAAGAATCACCTCTCTCTCTCTCTCTCTCTCTCTCTCTCTCTCTCTCTCTCTCTCTAAATTTCTTTTCTAATTTCTCAAATTTGAAACTATAAGGTTATGCTCCTTGACAGGACCCGCCCCGAATTCCTCGAAACTCGAGACGAACCCTGTGGAAATTCCGACATCACAAAATTTAGCCTCTTTTCCAAATTAAGGGAAAAGAGCACGAGACTTTCTCCCGAAATTTTGGCAGAATCTCCCTTATAAATTGAACATTCCCCAAAAATTTCAACATGCATAAAACACATTTAACAATACCAACCGGCAGCATGCACCGTATAAACTCAAGCAATTCATCTAATTGGCCTCCGGCCTTCAAATATTCCGAAATCAAACTACCAACAAGCTCTTAAGTCACACTATACATAAACCATACGATTAAAGATCTCAGACAACTATACGAATACCACCAACAATCATTAAACTGGATTCAAATCCAAAAGTCACATTAAAACCCATTCACATACTTAGAATCGTTCAAACCTTTTAAACATAATATAATTCGCGGCTGCACCTAGGTGAGACCCCAGGCTGCCTACGTACCCTTGGACAAGGGATCAAGCCACACGTAGTTCTTATTTCAATGGTCATAACTCCGATAATAGACAATTATTTACAACCGAACCAACTATACATTTCAGATCTATCACACAACTAAATCCGATTAAAAACACATTGAAACATTATCACTTCCTTCCCAAGGCATCATATTAAGAAGACATCCGAAGGGCCTGGGCAAACTCCGACGGGCCTGGGCAAAATAAATAATCTCCGAAGGGCCTGGACAAACTCCGATGGGCCTGGGCAAAATAAATCATCTCCGAAGGGCCTGGGCAAACTCCGATGGGCCTGGGCAAAATAATATAATCTCCGAAGGGCCTGGACAAACTCCGAAGGGCCTGGGCAAAATAAATCATCTCCGAAGGGCCTGGACAAACTCCGACGGGCCTGGGCAAAATAAATCATCTCCGAAGGACCTGGGCAAACTCCGACGGGCCTGGGCTAAATAATATAATCTCCGAAGGGCCTGGACAAACTCCGACGGCCCTGGGCAAAATAAATCATCTCCGAAGGGCCTGGAAAAACTCCGACGAGCCTGGGCAAAATAATATAATCTCCGAAGGGCCTGGACAAACTCCGACAGGCCTAGGCAAAATAAATCATCTCCGAAGGGCCTGGACAAACTCCGACAGGCCTGGGCAAAATAAATCATCTCCGAAGGGCCTAGACAAACTCCGACGGGCCTGGGCAAAATAAATAATCTCCGAAGGGCCTGGGCAAACTCCAACGGGCCTGGGCAAAATAATATAATCTCCGAAGGGCCTGGGCAAACTCCGACGGGCCTGGGCAAAATGAATCTCAAACATAAAACCCATAACCGGGGAGGTACCTAAGGTAGCGCTAAAAACACTCAAATTAACATTCTAAGTACCCCACACAAAATCAACAAAGATAGCACTTTCTTAATCATTATATATAAACTCAAGACACTTGAATATGTCAAACCCACATGTATCACAATTACTTTACAAAAATAAAGAATTCAACTATTAAATATAAACATAATTTAAATAAACTATTAAATTCAAAGGCATAAGATTTCCATCACAAAACCATAAGAATAATCTCAAAGACCCTCAAAATCATCATAAAACAAAAGACGGTCAAAACTCATCCTAATGGGTCGTTCTAATACTCCTCGAAGTGTAAAACTACCTCGAAAGACTTACGGTCAACCGAGGGTCCATCCTCCCAAATTTGGTCGACTGGGCCAGCGGGACCCACGACCTATGTTTTACGATCCGAAAGTTCCTATGGGTTCCACAAGGGCTAGGATATGCATCCTACAAGTCTGGTTCAGATCGGACGGTCAGATCGCTCACGATCGTACGATCGAACGGATATCGTAAAACACAACTTTAAGTTATTGAATCGAAACATTCGAGGCTCTGATTCACGATCCGTCGAATCCTACACAATCCTAGGAATGCCTAGATCAACATATATTAATTTGGAAGCGATCCAACGGTTCTAACATATCGAACCCGGATAACGCGTAATAGGCGATATCCGTTCGAGACTCATACGGTATCCAAATTGAGATCCGTCAAATCCTACGTGCTCGTGAGGACCTGGGGATCGCATTGGGACTTAATACCCCTCTGCTATAGTGCCCACGCGCTGGCAGCGCGTGGGTGTCCAAAGCAATATCGCATCGCCGGAAAATCTCAAAATCACGGCTCCAAACTCCTACCCTAGGTAAAACCCCTAATTTGGAGCCACTTGTGTTCTTGGACATACCCCAAATTCTCGACGGAAGTGGTTGGAATTTCAAATTGAAAACCGGCTGAAACCTAATTCCAAAATCGAGCTACAAACTCTCAAAATTTCTGGAATCCTATCCAACCAGCAGCTAAATCATGAAAAATAGTCGAAAATCCATACCTCACTCGTCAGATTTGGTGGAGAATTGAGGGAGAACGAGCGACCCAAAGTTTCTGAAATTTCCGGCCGTTTTTCTGCAATTTCCGGCGACTCCCGACGGTGGTGATGGTTGAGATGGGGCAGCGTTGGAAGAGGAACTCACGGCGGTCCTTTTGGGACCGCTACCGCCCCACATGGCGGCCGGACGTGACGGCGGTGGCTTGGAGAAGCCACCGGATGTGTAGAAAAAAAAACGAAGGGGGAGGGGCTGCTCGCCGAGAGAGAGAGAGAGAGAGAGAGAGAGAGAGAGAGAGAATTTCTGATTTTTATCAAAAATAAATTTCAAAATATTTACGATTGTGCCACTAAGGGTTTTTAGATCGTATCTCTCTCGTTACAACTCCGATTCGAGCCCACTACGTGTCTACGGACTCATCTCAGTACGACCTACGCAAAGGTACCAGCCACTACCCTGAAATCATCCTAGATTAAAAATAACTAAATTACCCCTACTCCGAGGGCAAAATTGGAAATTCATAATTCTTGAAATTAACTAATTCACTATTCCTTTTATTTTGGGTCGGGATGTTACACTCCTATTTATAATGGTTATAGGGATATGATAAACTTCAATATTAAAAGGATAAGAACATCCAAGTTTATTCAAAAGATAAATATCCTAACAAGATAAGATCATCCAAGTTTATCCAAAAGATAAATATCTTAAAAAGATGATTTCATCCAAGTTTATCCAAAAGATAAATATCTGAAAAAGATAATATCGTCCAAGTTTATCCAAATGATAAATATCTTCTTTTATCCTTTTAAAATACGGGTCTTCACATGTCAGAACCCCGGGGCATACCTTAACGGAGTGTCGCTGTAGACCCATAATTGGGTAGTCTGCGCTCGTAGGACTGTTTACAGGTGTACGGGTCTTGATTTTTCGTCTGTACGTGCTAGCTAAGAGTTAGTCCCCAATTGGACGGCTCGTCCCTAGCCACATGGTCATTTGAGTACAGTTTCATATGGACTAGTGAAACGATCCCCGATTGGATTGTTTTCCCCTGGTACATGATGATGGTGAGAGGTGGGTGTATACATATATATACTCATTTATAGGCGTACATGTTACATATTGGTATATGTGGTTTTGAATTCTGGATTGAGATTTGTGAGATTGTACTTTGTGAGTACCCTGTACATGTATGAATGTTTAAGCCCTGGATTGGAAAGTGTTGTACGGCAATATACGCCTTGGATAGGGTATGGTTGCAGGGTTGAACTGATATAAAAGAAGAGATTGAGAATGTGTTCATTGTGTTTTGTCGGAATTGGAGTTGTGATAAATCTGAAATGTATCGTTGGTTCTGCTTTAACTAATTGTATATTGTCGGAGTTGTGACTGTTGAAATAAGAACTACGTGTGGCTTGATCCCTTGCCCAAGGGTACGTAGGTAGCTTGGGGTCTCACCTAAGTGCAACCGTGAAATAAACTATATTTAAAAGGTTTGACCAAATTCTGAGTTTGAGTATTGATTTTGAGATGGTTATTGGATGTGAATCCTAATTATTATTGTTGGGTTCAGTTTTGAATATGTTGGTATGCCTGAAGCTTGATTTAAGATTGAGTGACATTAAATGATTGTTTATTCCTCAATTATCACTTGAATGAATTCTATTAAACAGTGTACATGGCTCTGACAGGTCTGAGGACCTTTTCGAAGTAAACGATTAATTTTAGGTTTGGTTATTTTGTTTAATTGCTAGTGATTTTGCCTTGATTTTATTTGGAGGTTGGATGCCTGTTCTGTAAACTGTGTGCATTGCATTGTGTGTGCTGCCTGTTGGGATATAAAATATGATTTTTTTTTAAGGTTGAAAATTTGGGAAAAGTCAAATTTACAGGGGAGACTTTGCTGAAATTTCGACAGAAAGTCTCGGTTCTTAGTAAGTGGGCCCGGCATCGGTATGATATCGGAATTTCCACAGGACTTGTCTCGGGTTCCGAGGAATTCAGGGCGGGTCTTGTCATGATGTGTAAGTCTCACATCGGAGAATATAATAATAATCTACAGTTTAAATATAGGTGAACCACTCCTAATTTTACCGAGGCCTTTTAAATTAAAAACTACACACCTAAAGATCCAGTGGGTCTTCGCTCTCCTAGGTGGTTAAGGTGGGGACAATATCATTCTATAGTTTGGACAGTTAGTGGATTATGTACAACAATTGGTGTTGAGTTGTGCGAAAACACTCCAAGACCTTGTCGTTAATGAACTATGCGATGACACACATACAAACCTTTTTAGAATAAAGCATACACACCACAAAGAGAGACACACAAGAACACAAAGATTTATAGAGATTCGTCCTCGTGCTTGTGTCCTCTTGGAGCTACACCCAAGAAATTTACTAGTATGTAAGAATAACTTTGGTTACAATCTAAGAACCCCCTTATCTTTGAAAATTATCATAGCTCTCTTTTCTCTCACCTTGCCCAAATCATTTGATGCCCTTGTAAACACCCAAGAATTTGCCCTCTTGAATTCTCTTATGTCTCTCTCGAAAATTCTCAATCTTGAATTTTCTCCTCTCTTCTCCTAATTAACCTAGCTCTAAAAGTCCTATTTATAATTCATAGAACTTGGGCTACACGTTAACTAGGAATAGGAAACTAAACCCCCATAAAATTAGGCTAGAAAACCCCAAAATAATAGGAAACCACATCAAAACACACCAACAACGCCAAACCATTGTGCGACACTGTTCACGTGTTGACTGGTCACCTAGAGTAGAAATCACATCTTGAGCTCTCGGTCGCATGGCCAAAAAGACTGGTTGCCTGAACAGAGCTTCTCTGTCTTGCGATTTCTTCTCAGTCCTTGCTACTCATCTCATGCAGTCCCTTAATTCCCTTCTTTCTCATGCATCAATGGTGAACCAATTTCACAACAGATTTAGTAGTAGGGGGCTCTGGTCAGATTTTATTCTCGGAAGATGCTTGATAAAAGTCTCAAAAAAGGGAATCCTCCAAGAAGTAGAACTTCCTCTATCAATCCTTCTCCAAATAGTTTTACTATTATCCTTTTTATCAATCAAGGTGAAAGGGCTGCAAATAAATCCAAGGTCCACAAGTTTATGAGCCTGAATCCAATGAGGAAGGCTACATGGTTTCCATCGATCATTTCCACATTTCCTCTCATCTGAGCAAAAGAATCTCATTAAAATCTCAAAAAATGGTCCTTGGTGAAGTATGGGCAGCACCATCATCAATTAGATGCCTCCACAAACAATCTCTTTTCCTAGGGGAAGGGCTTCCTATACACAACTGTCAACAGCAAATCCTGAATTGAGTTTTCTGTTTTTCAGAATTTAATTAACTAAATTTAAATGTCTTTGAAATTTGAGCAAATGAAAGAAGAGTGGTGAATTTTTTTATTGCAATTAATTGGGTGTTTATAGGGAACATATGATTAGATTAAACAAAAAAAGGAGTTGCAATTTTGGATAATTGGAAAACTAGCTGTTGAAATTTTACATCAACAACGACGCGTGGATGAACAATCGGTTAGAAAAAAAAAAAAAAAAAACATATATTGAATTATTCAAAACCTAGTCGTTTAGAAATTTTAAACTGAAAAGTCGTGTGCGTGCTCATGCTCCGAATATATTTTGCGAGGGTCACGTGGCCCGCTTGTTTTTTGGGATGCTACACCCGGTGGGATAAGGGGTTATGCAACACCCGGTTGTTCGCATCCTTGCACCCATTTTATGAAACTTTTCAAGTGAGCTAATATACTTCTTCCCTTTTACACATTTTGTCATCATCTAATTAACAGAGATACATACAGCTTTCACCATCTTATATTTAGATTTTGATTTTCCATTGCAGTGGTAGGTTTCTTGCAAGGTTTGAAATCAAATCTCCTTGAACTTTTGGGTATGCTACAATATTATATGTATATATTTTTTTTCATATTTCCGTTGTTCCCCATTAATTGCTTTAGCAACAAATTTTTTTCATGAATTATTGACATGTTTTTTTTTCAATGCCAACCTAGAAAACAACCACATACGCGAAATAAAACAGGCCCACATTCAATCACGTGAATTCCTACGTCACATGTGTGAAGTGATAAAACATCCACATAGCTATGATTATGTACTTCGAGCAATTTTCAGAGCTATCGAGCTAGGGATGTTTGAGTTTACTGACAAAGTATTGCAAGCAAGACCAAATCTCATTTGGTATTCTAATCAAGTGGGAAGGAACCTCGTTCATTTTGCCATTGAATGTTGCCAAGAAAAAATTTATAGCCTTATTATTAATAGACTCGATAAAAGAAATAGAACATTGGTTGGAAATTTTGAAGATACGTCTAGCAATTGCGCTCTACATGTGGCCGGGATGCTATCCCCATTGGCAAAGCTCGATAATATCTCGGGTGCAGCTTTGCAAATGCAAAGAGAACTGCAATGGTTCTAGGTCAGAACATATTCTATATAATTCAGAGTTATTTTTTTTTCACTCTTATGAATTAGCTTTCCTATATAATCACGCGCGCTCTATTTTTTAGTTAAAATTTAGCTAAACATATATAAACGTTATTTTAGATACTCTCTATAAAATTTTAACTCCAATTATACTCTCTAGTTTAGGGAGTCATAAATGTTATAACTATTTTTTAATTAGTCTCTCTTTCTATAAAAAAAATAATAATAATAATATAAAAAATAGTTAGCGTTAATTAAAGGTTTAGGAGCTCCTAGAAGTCTTCATATTTTAGGAGGGGGATAGGGAGATGGTAGGAGTTGTATTTTTCCAATTCCTTCCTAAAATTTGTCTAAAGAGGTCATTTAGGAAGCTCATTGTGGATACTCTAAAAAGTGGTCAGCACAGTTACATTTAGTAGTTTATTCATTCCAATATTGAAAACTAATGCATCAAATGCATTTTCTAATCGAAAACTAGAGCAAAATAGCACGAGTTAAAATATATCCTTTAATAGAAACTTCAAATGCAGAATGAAAATAAAAATTAGAATAAAGGTCGGCCCTAAGATGTCTTATTCAACTTACTTAAATTTACGGTCAGCATGCTACTCTTCTTGTTACCACTGCTCTCTAATGGTTTGGATTTGTATGGCTTCTCAAATTTCAAAGATTCAAAGGTTGATTATTGGAAAAATAGAGTAATAATCTTTTACTCGTATGAATCTTTTTGTTCAACAAAATGTAGGAGGTCGAGACTTTAGTATCACCCCGGCTTAAAGAAACTAATAATAACGACTATATGACTCCGCGTGAGCTGTTTACAAAGAACCACAAGGAGTTGGTGAAGGAAGGAGAAAGATGGATGAAAGAAACTGCAACTTCTTGTACAGTTGTAGGTGCTCTCATTATTACCATCATGTTTGCTTCAGCATTTACAGTCCCTGGTGGAAACATTGGAGAAACAGGCATTCCCATATTCTTGAAAAAAAGGTTATTTATGGTTTTTATAGTTTCAGATGCTATATCGTTATTTTCTTCCACAACTTCAGTGTTGATGTTTCTGGGAATCCTTACGTCACGTTATGCAGAAAATGATTTCCTCAAATCCTTGCCAACAAAGATGATAATAGGCTGGATTGTTATTCCAATTATTTTTCTTGCTAGTGTTCCAGTCACCTTATTTATTTGGATGCAGTTTCCTCTCCTTATTGAGATTTTCATTTCTACTTATGGAGGAGGAATATTTGATAGGAAAGTCAAACCGTAGGCGTAAATTCTTGATGGCATTGGTATGTAATGTATACGTGATATTGTATAACTTTCGTAATGTTGTCACTTTTTTGAATCTTGTATGTGTTTGGCATCCTATAATAAAAATTTGAAGTTCAATATTTATTTTATTTGCTCGAAGATAGCCTCTTGATTACACTTAAAATGACTATAGTTTGGTGGGCTTGGCATGAACTTGATTGAAATTGAATTCAGGCCAGTAATACAGAATGGCTGGTGGCCCTGCTCTTTCCGTCTCTCTTTCTATGCGCGGCCCAAATGCAAGTCCGGCTACAGGAGCACTACTACAAAAAGGGCAAAAGACGACCAGTAAACAACGACGGTAGATCAAAAAACCGTCGTTGTTTTTTAAAAGACGACGGTAATAGAAACCTGTCGTAGAAACATACTTTAAACACCTAAAAAACGGCACATGTATAGATATTTTGAAACCACGACGCACCAAATTAAAAAAGCGTCGTCTTATTACAAAGGTATTTTTCAGAGTTAAAATCTGAACCTAAAAACAATGACTGCATCTATGAAATCACCGACGTAGAAAGTAAAGACGACGATAAAAAAATAAGACGCTGTGTTAATTAATTAATAAACACGACCCAATTTTCTTAGTCAGCGACGCATAAATTCAAAGGAATCTACGACGGTTAATTACAAAAAAAATCGCCGTTTTAAATTAAGTTACCACGACTGTAAATATAAATTTATCGACTTTTTAATTATACTATACTACGACGGTATCCATAACTCTACTGTCGCATAATTGTACTAACCACGACGGTTTGTTAAATTAACGACGTACAAATTTTATGCCATTATTCGTCTATCATTACCAGAATGAACTCTGTTCCTCATCATAATCGAACCATTATTCGTTTTTTACCATTGTTCCTCATCATAATCGAACCAGAATGAACAAAGGCAATGTTTTAGAAGTGGATGATGTGCCAATTACTCTCACAAGGAGTTTGAGGGCAAGAAGCTTGTCTCAGCCGCCAAGGAAGGTCTCAAGCTTGATGAGAGTGAAGACGAGGCAAAGAAGAAGGAAGAGTTGAAGGAGAAGTTTGAGGGACTCTGCAAGGTTGTGAAGGATGTTTTGGGTGACAGAGTGGAGAAGGTTGTGGTGTCTGACCGTCTGACCGTGCTGGACTGCCAACATGGAAAGAATCATGAAGGCTCATGCCTTGAGGGATAACAGAGCGACTGGGTACATGTCGAGCAAGAAGACCATGGAGATCAACCCAGAGAACCCCATCATGGAGGAGCTGAGAAAGAGGGCTGATGCAAACCTTGTTCTCCTTTTGTGCAGAAAGACAATTTTTTAGATGATGTGCCTCCAGAGAGGTGAGAAAAAGTTGAAACCCTAATTGAAAAATGAAGATGACAGAAAGATAGAAAACCCATTATTTATAAACAAATCTTATATACCACGTCGGTTGTTTTAAATTATCGATGTTTATATGATAACATAAACGTCGTTTAAAATTAAAATAAGGCCGTATAAATAAATTAACAACGACGCTATATAAAAACGACGTTGTATTTTTTTGGAAAATTAATTTATTGTGTAATTAAAAAACTTACACGTCGGTATGAGTAATTAAAACGACGTGGTATTATTGAATATAAGGTCGTTGGGTAAATTGGAAAATGACGATTCATCTTTTTGAAGAAAAATGCGTCGTGTAATTCTATTTAACAACGTCGTTTCATTAAAACATAGCGTCGTGTAATGTAATATTATAGGACAGTGTTAATACTAGCGACGTATAATGTACCATACTAGGGCGCATACTATTAATAGCGTCGTTTTTATGAAACGGTTTTTTATTATTTTAAACTTTTCGCCTTCCTGACCCATACTTGCACTGTTTCCAAACTCGAGAAAAACTTTCAAGCTTCTCTCATTTTTCATTCTCCAAGAACTGTTTCTAACTTTCAAGCTTATCTCCTCTTCGTCTTCATCTCTGAACTGACACACCAAACTCCAGAAGAAAGCTTTCATCGCAAGCAAAGGGTAAGCATTTCTGGAAGGATTTTTGTTCCTGTTTTGCATGCGCATATCATTTTCATTTTTTTAAATCTTTTTACATTTTTTCTTTCCAAGTTTGATAAAATTTGCAGACAAAGACGAAAAGTTTCCAAGTTTGAACACTACTCTGGTTCTTTTACTTCAACTAAATAAGACGACGGTGGCTTGTTATTTACGTGGTTAGATTTATTGACCACGACGGTTCATCAGTCACCCTAGCGTCGTGTGAAAGTGTTCTTCGTTGTTTTTTAAAATGATATTCTTTTTTTGTTTTTGATTTTTAAGGATATATTCATCGCAGGTTTGATTTCTCTGAACAATGGTTTTTGTTTCGAAAATCTTTTTAATTATTTTTCTGCTGAAAATATTTTACGTTGTTCCTAATTTGTTTTTGTGGTATAGACGACGGTATATTAATATTTACGTCGTTTTATTTTCAATACCACGGCGAAGTTTTATTATTAATGTCGTTGTAATATCTGTTTTTGATTATATCATAAGACGTCGGTTGTTTATTATTGACGTCGTTGTAATATTTTATCACGTCGGTGATTAATTACCGCCGTGCAAATTTATTATTACGTCGGTTGTTTTGTTCTTACGTCGTTTGAAATATTATAATACGTCGTAGTTTATAAATAATCTCGTGGTTTTTCTTAATTTCACTGATATATTTTCACTTGCAAGTTTAATTTGTCTGTAACAATGGTTTCTCAATCCCAAAGTAAGGAGTCTGGCTTGAAAAAAAATGAATCCTCGAAGAAGGAGCTTAGAGTTGTAAATCCTCAAACCAAGTCCTCGAAGAAGATGAAGTTTGTTTCATCTTCTGAGACAGAACCAGGCAGCACGGCAACTATTTTTGAGGAGCCAAAGTCAGGTCGGGGTATGAGCACAATGCCCCGTGTTGTGCAGAGAAAAATTCAGAAAATCAAGCCTGTTGTTGAGTACAATGAAGAAGGGAAACCATGTGGCCGTGCACATAGTGAGATGCAGTCCTACATTGGTGTGTTGGCACGCTCCAGAGTCCCACTTGTGGACAAGAAATGGGTTCAAATACCCAAGGATATAAAAGAGCAGATTTGGGAAGCCGTTGACATGGCTTTTGTGGTTGGTAAAGGGGGCAAGCAAATGGTGCTATCTTCTGCCGCCAATAAATGGAAGGATTTCAAGTCTACACTAATGAGGTTTCATATCCTTCCATTCATCAAGGAGCAGGATAAATTAAGGCAGCCCCCTGAAACATACAAATTCATAGAGAAAGCTCAATGGGATGCCTTTGTAGCTTCAAGGTTATCTGAAAAATTTGGGGCTGTGCATGAAGAACAATCACAGAGGAGGGAGAAACTCGAGTACAATCATTGATTGTCTCGAAAAGGAAAAAAGCTAGAGAAGACAAACATGGTAACATCCTGGATCCAAAGACTGCAGAGAAAGCAAAATTAATTGTAAGCCTACTCACCCTGTTTTAAAAATTTTATTACGTCTACTGTTATATTTTTGCGTCGTGTGAAAAATTTTACTTCGTCGAAATATTTTAAAACGCGTCGTTAAAGGTCTGAATATGGAATCAATGCTCTGTTTTTTGTAATTATATCATAAGACATCGGTGGTTTATTATTGACGTCGTGTTAATTAATTAATAACGTCGGTATTTAGGTAGCGTCGTCTGAAATATTATATTATGTCGATTGTTATGCTATTGAGTCGTGTGAAATATTATATTACATCGATTTTTTATAAATAACCGTCGTTTGTTTCCTTATTCTGACTTTTTATTATGTCTTTTTGTTAGGATGATTTGCAAAAGCAAGTCTCTGAAGGCACTCTTACTCTGTCAGGAACCAATGATTTTTTGACATTGGCTTTGGGTCCCGAGCATCCAGGAAGAGTTAGAGGGGTAGGGGCTGGGGTTTCCCCTAAGCAATACTTCAATTTACCTAGACAACAAAAGGTAAGGTTTGCTGATCAATTGAAGGAAAGTGTAAGACTTGTCCTTCAAGAAGAGACTTTGAAAATGGAGGCTAGATCAAGGGAAGAGAGTTTAAAGATGGATGCTAGGACCAAGCAATTGGTAGAAGCTGAGAGGGAAAATTTGCTCAGTCAGCTTTCAAAACTCATCCCCAATTTTGATCCAAGCGTGCTGAAACTGAATACATTGTCCCAAATCCAAGGGCAAAGTCCCAAAAATCCAATGTCGGACAAAGCAAGCTGCTCTGGGGCACTTGATGTTAGAGCCCTACAATTTGAGGAGGATACTGCCAAGAATGGGGAAAAGCAGGAGGAACTGGTAACGTCTTTGTACTTTAAATTCTCTGTTTCTCTGTTTATATTTACCGCCGTGTTAAAGTTATACCACGACGCTTTTTATTAAACCGTCGTTTTATGTTATTCAGACGTCTGTAATTATTTCATACCGTCTTCTGTTAAGGTTTACCACGACGGTTTATTTATTTGTTTTAATTTTTCTACGATATCATTTATATATTTCTTTATTTCTTAAAACAGAAATCCGGGGAAGTAGAAAAGAGAGTAGAAGGAAAGATACTTGAGATAGTTGAACAGGTAAATTCTCATAACTTTGTTTTTTTCATTTTTTTTTCAAAAAAGGAATTACCACGACGTTTATTATTTAACGTTGTTTAATGAATGTTACATGTCTGCAATTATTTAATTGAATGTTTAAATTGTTGTACAAGCTTACATACCGTCAGTGGCGGATCTATAGAGGCGCAAGGAGGTGCACCTGCACCTCCCCTCGTCGGAAAAAAGCCATGGAGGTGCTAGATTTGCCCCCCTGCGCTAGCGCCCAAGGTTTTAAAGCTTTATGTAAGGGTTCTGGAAATCCCCTCAAGGAGCCAATCGTTTGGCAAGTTACATATAGTAGCATGGTTCAAGGCGATGCGAGGTGCACGATGTGTTGCAGAGGTGTCTTTAATGGAGGTTGAGGCATCTGTAATAGAGGCTGAGGCGATGGTTCATGAAGGAGGAAGATAAATCTATACCCTGATTTTCTTTTTAACAAACGACGTCGTCCTTTTGTTTAATGAAAGGCACATTTCATTGAAGTTTTTAAAAAGTCAAACTCTACCATACTCCTTTTCCTGCCCAAACTCTGACAAAATTAATAAATAAACAATAAATGAATAAAAACCTCACTTACAGCCCAACTAGTTAAAACTGAAAACCAAATCGTTATCACAGCAGCACATATGTATGTATAATTTTACAAACCTCCCCTAGCTTTTCTTATTTCTTTGCCAAGTCAGCCTAGATAAAATAGTTTTAAGATTGATTATTTTGCTTCAATTACCTGATTATAGCTATTGTAATATAAATATTTCATTATAATAATCATTTTAATATGTTCTTTAATTTTTTTAAATTCCATCCTATCAAAATGTTATTGCCCCTTCCTTGAAAACTTCCTGGATCCGCCTCTGCATACCGTCGTAGTATATTCAATACCATGACGTTTATTATTTACCGTCGTTTGATTAAATATACACGTCTGTAATTATTAAATACCGTCGTTTGTTATTATTACCACGACGGTTTAATTTAATTTTTTTACTTCTTTTTTTCCCCCTTTTTGTACTATATCTTATATATATTTCTTTATTTCTTATAACAGAAATCTGGGGATGGTGAAAAGATTGAAGAAAAGAAAGATGAAAAGGTAAATTCTCTTAACTTTGCCTTTTTCATTTGTTTTTCAATTTTCAGACGTCTATATTTTCTTTCAACCGTTGTTTGTTTTAAATTTCCACACCATTTTTTATTTAGTTGAATGTTTAAATTATTGTACAATCTTTCTTATATATATATCTCTTTATTTATTAAAACAGCAATCCAGTGTTAGAGAAAAGCAAATTGAAAAGGTAAATTCATATTAATTATGAATTTTGCATTTGAATTAGACGTCGGTTTTATTTAAACGACGTAATAAAGTATACATTACGACGGTATTTTTTTTCTCGTCGTTTAACTTAACTTCATACGACAGTTTGTTATTTAAACCATCGTATTTATTTATTTACCACGTCACTTTATGTTGCTTTATTTCTTCAAACAGGATGCTGAAGTACCAGATTATTCAAAGCTGGAGTTGCCATCTTCTTTACAATCCCTTTGTAGTTATGTTGAATCGACACTAAAGCCTCAGGAGAAGGCTATGAGCTTTACAATTGAGAAGGAGGTGTTTGGCATAGAACGCAATACCTTCGTCTTGCATGAAGATATTACCCAATTTGCTGGCATGGAGGAAATTGGGGCTACTGTAGTTGCAGTCTATATGAGGTTTGTCCTTATCAAATTTTCATTTGACACTCTCCTTTATGTTGAAAAAAAAAAAACACTCATGGTTTCAATTCATATATTTAGGTGCCTATTTGATCATTTGAAAGCTGCAAATATGGTGAATATGGTTGGCTTTATAAACCCTGCTCTAGTTAGTGCCGATGCTGGTTCATTAACTAAAAGATCACGTATCGTAGCCAGTCATCTTCAAAAAACAGATGGTGAACAGATTTTCATGATGCCTTACAATCCAGGGTTAGTCTCCAAACAAAAAACAGGATTTTGTTTGTATGATGCTCTGCATATAAAACTATTAACCTTTATATTTATTTTGTGCAGCCGTCATTGGGTCTTGATCATTGTGAGAGCAAAGAAGGAGACCGTCTATTTTCTGGATCCACTGCCTGGAAATCGTGTTGTGGATGAGGACGGGAAAAACATAGTGAACTCTGCTCTAAAAATGTATAATACACACATAGGCAGAGTAGGCCGTAAAACACCTCTTTGGAAAACTCTACCCGGCACTCCAAAGCAACCAAGCAGTGTAGAATGCGGGTATTATGTCATGCGCTTTATGAGAGACATCATAAAGGATACTTCCCTGGAATTTGAGAAGACGGTAAGAAGAAAATTTTCAGATTTATTTTTATGTGGGTTTTTATATTATCAATGACGGTAAATTAAAAATACCGTCGTTGAATATATATACTACATCGGTAAATGTAATAGCGTCGTCTGTGAGATTAATCTTTGTTTATGGACTGCAGTTTGCCAAAGGAAAGGATCAAGCGCCATACCCCCAAGCTGCCATTGAAGAAGTTAGGAAAGAATGGGCAGAGTTTGTTTGTGTTCATATGGAGTAGAGGAATTTTAGCATACTTGAACATTTTTATAAAATGTACGAATTTTGTTAGAATTAGACAAGTTTTTGTACAAAATTGGTTAGAATTAGCAAATTTTTGTTGACGTCAACGTCCCTGTAAATTTGTTGAGGTTTTCATGTTGTGGAAAACCGTAGTTTCTTAAAAAAAAAGACGTTGTAGACATATAACAACGTCACAGTTTTAAAAAGCGACGTCAAAGGTTGTTAAAATGACGCTCTTGGTTCTATAGACGACGTTGTTTTCTTGATATTAGACGGCGATAAGTTAAGAGTTTCGGTCGTGGAAAATGGTTTGTACGTCGTTTTATGTGTAAAAATGGCCATGGTTTAAAATTTAAACGACGTTTTGTTTTAAAATTAAGTCATTTATTATAATTTAAAACGTCGTTTATTTATTAACGCCGACGTGGTTTGTGGGTTTTATTAATAATATTTTATTCCATTTAATTCACATATTCATAATAAATTTAAAATAAATCCAAAAAATGCAACGTCAACTCCTATGAAGTCATTGCGATATTTTCTTCCCCCTTAAGCTTTAAAAAATTAAGTTTGAGTTATACAAATTTAAAATTACCACCAAAAAGAAAAATGTTTTCATGAGTCACAACATCACTTATACTTTAATGGTTTAGGGTTTAGGGTTTAGGGGGATAAAGGTTTATTTTTGGGGTTTAGGGTTTATGGTTAATATATATTAGGCCATAAAACCATAAATCCTTTTCTATAATTATTTAAATATATATATATAATTTAGGGTTTATATTTTATGGTTTAGGGTTTAGGGTTTAGGGTATAGATGTCATATTTAACGACGGTTTTATTGTTTTCCGTTGATGATTTACTAAGAGCGCATTTCTAAACCATGGGTTCTTTAAAATGACGTTGTACACACATAACAACGTCATATTTTTTTAAAAAGCGACGTAAATTATTTTTCAAACGACGCTATTAGTTATATAGACGACGTTGTTTTTTTGACATTAGACGGCGAGAGGTTAAGAGTTTGTGTCGTGGAAAAGTGTTTCTACATCGTTTTCTTTGTAAAAATGGCTATGGTTTGAACTGTAAACGACGTTTTTTGTTAAAATTCAGTCGTTTATTATTAGTTAAAACGTCGTTTATTTATTAACGCCGACGTGGTTTGTGGGTTTTATTAATAATATTTTATTCTATTTAATTCGAAATAAATCCAAAAAATGCAACGTCAACTCCTATGAAGTCATTGCGATATTTTCTTCCCCCTTAAGTTTTAAAAAATTAAGTTTGAGTTATACAAATTTAAAATTACCTCCAAAAAGTAAAATGTTTTCATGAGTCACAACTCACTTATACTTTAATGGTTTAGGGTTTAGGGTTTAGGGTTTATATAAATTTAGAAAAGGGATTAGGGTTTAGGGTTTTATGGACGAGATATTTTAGGCCATAAAACCCTAATCCCTTTTGAAAAATTATTTTTAAAAACAATATATATAATTTAGGTTTTATTTATTAGGGTGTAGGGCATATTTCTTTAGACATTTTAACGACGGTAGTTTGGTTTTGCGTTGTAAGTATATTTACAACGACGTCATTTTTAAAATAACCGTCATGTTTATGTTGAACTTTTAACGACGATTGTGTTTTTGTTTCCGTCGATGTTTTTTAAAAAGCGCGCTTTCTAAAAATTTCACCTCAACCTAAAATTTTCAGATTTCACTCTAACTCTTATACAAGTTGGCCATAGTCTGTGTCCTAAAACATTTCGCTCCGCTCTCTCACTTCAACTCTAATTCAAAGTTGGGCTCTCCGTCGAATCCAAGTTGGCCATAAGCTGTGAGCTCTGCCTGCCTGTAAGTGCAAACCCTAATCTCATGCTTGTAAATTCATTGAATGATATTCAGTTCTGTGGTAAAGGGTTTTGTGATTTTTTAATGTTGTAGACGGTATGGGTTAATGGATTTAATGTTTAATGTTTTCATGAATCGGGTTTAGGGTTTAATGTTGTCGGATCTTTTAATACTCTCTGTTATTATGAATCGGGAATGGATTTATTATTTTCATGCTTAGTATATGTTGGTTTCGTGCTTAGTATTAATGTATATGTTGTGTTCTTAATACCCTACATAAAAATTAATGTATATGTTGTGTTCTGAATATATTCTGGGTTCTTGAAAATAAACTAGGATTTCGAAATCTTTTTTATGCATACGACGACGGTTTTGTTAACAAACCGTCGTCTATAAAAATATACCACGATGTTTTTTTTAACTACCGTCGTGGTTCAAGTTCGCTGGCGTCTGTTTCTTGCTAGCATTAGACGACCTTTTTTTAAAATCCGTCGTCTATATAAGTGTAATATGTCTGTTGTTGTTTAAAAACCGTCGTCTGTATACTTTTTTATTTGCTATTAAAACCTTATATAATCTGCTATAGTGATAGTCATTGCTTGTCTTTTCACCTTATTATAGATAATAGGATATAGTGTCCAAGATGGATAAGTCATGGATGCACTCGGATAGAAGATCGAAGGCATATGAGTTAGGGGTGGAAGCATTTTTGCAATTTTCTGTAGAAAATCTTCTAACTACAACGCATATCCGTTGTCCATGTGTTAAATGTGCAAATTTGAAATTGTTTGGGGTTGGAATTATAAGGGATCACTTATACTTTAATGGAGTTGACCAAAGCTATAAGATTTGGACATTTCATGGAGAACCTTGGGAACCAATTGCAACTACTAATGCTAGTAGAAATGTTGAAGAAGATGATGACCATAGTAGGTACAGTTTTGTGTCTGAAGAAATAGAGATGGATGATAATGATTTTGGTGATTTTGGATCCGATCCTTATGAGTTTGCTAATGTGATTGGGGATGGAGATCAACCATTGTACCCTGGTTGTAGAAAGTACACCAAGTTATCGGCATTAGTGAAATTGTATAATTTGAAGGCAAAACATAGATGAGTGATGTATGTTTTACAGAATTATTGATACTTCAGGGAGAGTTGCTTCCAGAAGGAAATACAATACCGGCCTCTATGTCTGAGGCAAAAAAGACTTTGTGTGCATTGGGGCTGAGTTATGAGAAAATCCATGCATGCCCCAATGATTGCATCTTGTATAGGAAGGAGTATGAAGATTCAACTAATTGTCCTACTTGTGGTATCTCAAGGTGGAAGGAAACCAAAGATGGATTCTTGAAAGAGGGTGTGGCAGCGAAGGTGTTGTGGTATTTTCCTCCAATTCCAAGGTTTAAAAGGATGTTTCAATCACATGAGATAGCTAAGAATTTGACTTGGCATGCTGCTAGAAAATCAATTGACGATCAGATGTCTCATCCGGCGGATTCCCCGTCTTGGAAACTTGTTGATGATAAATGGCCCGAGTTTGGTAATGAGCCGAGAAACTTGAGATTGGCTCTTTCATCTGATGGATTCAATCCCCACAGTTCTCTAATTAGCAGATATATTTGCTGGCTAGTTATCTTAGTTACATATAATCTCCCACCATGGCTGTGCATGAAACGAAAGTTCATGATGTTGACTTTATTGATTTTCGGTCCTAAACAACCTGGAAATGATATAGACGTCTACTTGGAGCCTTTGATTGATGATTTAAAATCTTTGTGGGATGGGATTAGAGAAGTGTATGATGCACACATAGGAGAATATTTTACACTCAGAGCTGCATTACTGTGGACCATTAATGATTTTCCCGCCTATAGAAACTTATCTGGTTGTGTTGTTAAAGGATATAAAGCTTGTCCAATATGCGGCGATGATACACCTAGTCACAGGTTGAAAAATGGCCACAAAATTTGTTACATTGGGCATAGAAAATGGTTACCAATCAATCATCCATATAAGAGGCAACGTGCAGCTTTTAATGGGAAACCTGAATATGGCACGCCTCTGGAGCCATTAATGGGAGAAGAAGTGCTGCATATGATTGAAGATATTAATTACATATGGGGATCGAAAAAATGGGGAGGTGGAGGTGAAAATGATGGTGACAGAGTTTGTTGGAAGAAGAAGTCAAAATTCTTTGATCTTGAGTATTGGAAATACCTTCCAGTGAGGCATGTCCTCGATGTTATCCACATTGAGAAGAATGTTTGTGATAGTATCATTGGTAAATTGCTGGAGATCCCTGGAAAAAATAAAGATGGGATTGCTGCTCGGTTAGATTTATTGAACATGGGGGTCAAAACTGATTTGCAACCCGAGTATGGAGAAAGAAGTACTCGTTTGCCTCCAAGGCTTTGGAATTTGTCAAGAGCAGAGAAGAGAGCGGTTTGCAATTCTTTCTATGGTATGAAGGTCCCTGAAGGTTATTCTTCAAATATAAAAAATCTTGTATCTTTACAAGATTCAAGACTTCTTGGCCTTAAATCACATGATTGTCATACCTTAATGCAACAATTGCTCCCTGTGGCAATTCGTTCTGTTTTGGAGAAGCCTGCAAGGTATGCAATAACTCGTTTTTGCTCCTTCTTCAATGCTATATGTACAAAGACGGTTGATGTTTCCAAGCTAGATAAGTTGGAAAAAGATGTAGTAGTTACTTTGTGTTTGCTTGAAAAATACTTTCCACCTTCATTCTTCGATATCATGGTTCATCTAGTAGTACATCTTGTCAGAGAAGTTCGTCTATGTGGGCCAGTATATTTTAGATGGATGTATCCGTTCGAAAGATATATTAAAGTTCTAAAGGGGTATGTTTAGAACCGTACTCATCCCGAAGGTTGCATTGCGGAGCGTTATATAGCTGAAGAAGCTGTAGAATTTTGCACTGAACATTTATCTGATATTAGTACAATTGGAGTGCCATCAAGTCAGAAGATAGGAGTTTCAAAGCCATTATCAGGTTGCACAGTGAGCTTAGTTGATCGGGACCTGTTGAACCAAGCACATCTATATGTCTTGGAGAATACGGAGGAAGTTCTACCTTATATCGAGTATGAGTTTTATTCCCCTTAAGTTTCCATTTTAAATTATTCCTTATGTTTATCTTATATGTTTGGGACCGTAATGCTTGAATTTTTCGTGTCATGTAGGGAACATATGATCCACATCAAGGTCGCTTATCCAAAATTTAGAAAGAGAACAAAGTGGCTGCAAGATAAGCACAATAGCACTTTCATTCAATGGCTACACTTCAAGGTATATGTTATTCAATAACATATTGGACTTTTAATTTTCTTCTTTCTATGTTAGATTGAATTAAGATATGATTAATTTGCAAGTTCAAAGTGAACTTGATGAGGGAGGCAATCATGGGGTATCAAAAAATTTAAGGTGGCTAACAGCTGGTCCAAACATGGCAGTGCCATTATATAGGAGCTATCTTATTAAAGGTGTTAAATTTAACATCAAGGCACAAGATGATGTGCGGACAGTTCAAAATAGTGAAGTTTATTTACTTGCACATACCATGCAAGGTGCTAGTGCCATGGATAAAAACCCAATTCTCTCAAATATGGGTTTTTATGGTGTCATTCAAGAAATTTGGGACCTTGACTACCAAAAGTTTACAATCCCAGTCTTTAGGTATGATTGGATAGATAGTACTTCCGGCCTTGTAGTCGACGAACTTGGATTTACCCTTGTAGATTTGAGTAAAATTGGACATAGGAATGACCAATTTGTTTTGGCTTCTAAAGTCAAACAAGTATTTTTTGTTGACGATCCGATGCATCATGGTTGGTCAGTAGTGTTATCAGTGCCTAATAGAGAATATAATGATGATGTTATTGGTGATGATGTCTTAGGTGATGTGTGAATTGAGTGTGAGCCATTTACTAGAGGGATGCCAAATGTTGACACATTTGATGAACTAGTGGGTGAGTTTGGGAGTCAAAATATTCGAGATGGGTGTGAAGATATATGGATTGAATGATGCTCTTGTAATTTATGAAATTATTTATGCCCTAAACAGTACTACTGTATGACATTAATTTTGTAATAAATTGTAATGTGTTTTCTTCACTTTCATTATGCAGGTTTTGGACACAAAACAATCAGTACATAAAATACTGGTACAGTATTATAAAACGACGGTCCTTATAAAACTGTGAAAACAGACGTCTGTTGTCATAAAATTGTCAATAAAAAATGACGTTTTGGAGCATTCAACGACGGCACTGAATTTACCGACGTCTAAAAGCGAACAAAAAGTGAAAAAAGACGACGTTATTGTGAAACAGCTATTAACGATATCACGTCGGAGAAGGATAAAGAGCCGACATCTAATTACAAATAACACGACTTCAGTACAATAATACTGACGTCTAAAAGGACAGATATCGAACCTGAACGTTACAAAAGACGACGTCTTGGATGGATTAGACGACTATTATTTTACTAAAGACGACGTATAAATAGAGAAACACGGCTGTCTTTTACATGATCACGACGTTGTATATCACATACTACGTCGTTTATAGAAATAAATATGTCGTAAGTCATGAGCCTAACATATTTTCCACGTCGGTTATGTAAATATATAAGACGTAGTATATATTAATAACGTCGTATTTTATTTATTTAAAGACGTAGTATATATATACACACGACTGTGTTTGTATAAAATAAGTCATCTATTCTTCTTCATGACAATTTTTGGGTTCATTTTTCAGTATACAGACGTCGGTTTTTTTTGTAAATGACGTTGTTTGTTACAACAACGACGGTAATTTACCCTAACCGCTATTTCCACGTCAATATTAATGGAAAAAAACGAAGTGGAAATAGTATTTCACGACGGTTATATAAATATATTGGACGTCGTATGATTTAATAACGTCATATTTTATTTATTTAAAGACGTATTGTATTCTTTTACACGACGGATATTGTATAAAATAGGTCGTCTATTCTTGTCCACGACAATTTTTTTGGTTCATTTTCAATTTACAGACGTCGGTTGTTTTTTGTTAATGACATTGTTTGTTACAACAACGACGGTTGTTTACCCTAACCGCTATTTCCACGTCAATATTAATGGAAAAAACGAAGTGGCAATACTATTTCACGACGGTTATATAAATATATTAAACGTCGTATGATTTAATAACGTCATATTTTATTTATTTAAAGACGTATTGTATTCTTTTACACGACGGATATTGTATAAAATAGGTCGTCTATTCTTGTCCACGACAATTTTTTTGGTTCATTTTCAATATACAGACGTCGGTTGTTTTTTGTTAATGACGTTGTTTGTCATAACAACGACGGTTGTTTACCCTAACCGCTATTTCCACGTCAATATTAATGGAAAAAACGAAGTGGCAATACTATTTCCCGACGGTTATATAAATATATTAAACGTCGTATAATTTAATAACGTCATATTTTATTTATTTAAAGACGTATTGTATTCTTTTACACGACGGATATTGTATAAAATAGGTCGTCTATTCTTGTCCACGACAATTTTTTTGGTTCATTTTCAGTATACAGACGTCGGTTGTTTTTTGTTAATGACGTTGTTTGTCATAACAACGACGGTGATTTCGCGTCGTGGTTTTACTTTGCAAAAGATGTCGCTCGATTTTACGACGGTTTGAAAACCCGATTCACGACGGTGAATTCCTGTCGTCTTTTGCCTTTTTTGTAATAGTGGAGATAAGAAGAAAATGCTCTACCACGGTCCAGTGAAATGTTAAATTATTTCTTCTCTTTTTGTTTTTTGGCAATATCAGTGTTCTTAGTTGGCAATATCAGTGAAGTGTTAACTTATAGGGGGTCTGTCATAGAATCACCCAATTTGATATCAGATGAATTATGGAAAGTTGACAATATGCAAAAGCAAAAGCGAAAGATAGCCATTAAGCTTTGATGTATAATGAAACTATGACAAAGACTATGACAATACAGCATTCACACGTACATAGACTATGACAAAGACTTCGCATCATCTTGTTTACTTTAAAAAAATAAACTGAAAAAGATAGCCATTAAGCTTTGATGTAAAATGAAACTAAAGCCTCTTTTAGGTGGTGCTCCTACTTTTTGTCTCTTAGTGCTCCACATCATTTATTTAATTCCCCTGTAAATTGAATTGAATTTATAATTATGATGCCTTTGTTTAAGGGAGACTTTGGAAAACGCCAAAGGAGAGAGAAATTTTTTAAAAGAAGCCAAAATGGACAAAATTGCCCTTATTTATTTTTGGATTTCCTAAGGAATTCTTTACATTTGCATGTCTTTGGTATGAAAGTTGAGAGATTTTTTTGTCATTTTCGAAAAAGCTTTGGCTTTTTCCACAAGTGAAATTTTTTTTGTGGCTAAAACCTAAATTACCTTTAGTTTAATTTGTTAATTGCAACTCAAAGGGAATTCTGCGTCTCTACATTTATTGAATCGCATGTACCCGTATTTCTTAAAATCTAGACCATCCAACTCATCCAATGCTTATGAGTATGCCACATTGTCTACAATAAGTTTTTTTAATTTTATTTTATAAAACTGACATTGTTACCTCTATCTTCTTTTCTCTCTCTCTGTTCTTCCTCTGTGTCTTCTGGTCTTTTAATTTTTTTTTTCCTTTTGGTTCTTCTTCTGCCATTGAAGAAAATTAAACGACCAGCACTATTTGTCATTCTGAATATAGCAAGAATAGGTATTTTCCTCATCAATTTCGGTTGATGACTAGAACTTGCACTAGCAATCAATTCGTGTAGTATTTGGAATTTGAAATCAATTCGTGTAGTGTATACATATATATCCCTCCTTGAAAGAAGAATAAACATATGAATTTAAACCCTAATTACTTTTGAGTATTACTTGTTGGCTCAAGACCTTTGGAATGTCATTGAGCCTTCAGTTGAACCTCTTAAATCAGAAGAAGATGACCCATCGGTTCAAGGATTGGAGGAAGAAGAATGCCGTACACACACCAATACAAAAGAGTTGGGTGACAGTGACAAGAAGAAAATGCTCTTCCATGGTCCAGTAAAGTGTTGAATTATTTCTTCTTTTTTTTCTTTTTTTTGGCAATATCATTGTTCTTGGGACTTGGGAGTATAAAGTTTGGGGAGAGGACTCGGTTAAGATAAGATATATGCAACTTGCAAGCAGTGAGCATTTCATAAACCGAAAATGTGGGGGCCTTGGTGTCTTAAGATTATTTTAGGGTGTCGGTCCATAGTATTAGCATCACCCAATTTGATATCAGACGGAAATGGAAAGTTGAAATGGTCACCCGACCTGAAGTGAGATTTCTACTCTTCCTATACATCTCCATTGTCCTTTAGTTTCTCCTCACTTTCTGTTGTTTTTCTTTTTTAATTGTGACCATCTAGATGTTAATATAAACAAAGACTATTAGTAGACATACTCGGTGGGCTATTTTTAAATTATTATTTTTTAAAGACTAACTAAGAAAGATCTTTAGTAAGATTTCGCATCATCACAAATTCACATGTGTGAACAAAGACTATACAAGCAAAAACAAGAACTAAACAATATGCTAACTAAACAAAGACCATGACAATACAGCATTCACACATACACCGATCCAATTTCTGTTTTTGTTCCTTTCCTCACCCTGGCTTGTATTAAAGAATGCTTGGAATGAAAAAGCACGGTCGTTGTTTCGCCAATACTTTAACACGTTATATATATTTTGGAGTACAAACAATAGTCTAAACTCACACACACAACTAGGATGTCATGGTGATCCGAACCTGAGACTTCTGGTCTATGAGATAAATTCTCCTCAGCCATATATAAGAGCCTGTTGGGATTGACATGCGTGTGACTCATCATTGGGACTCAAATTATGTGTCTCTTGCATTACCGTTCAATAAAAGCTGGATTGGATAATGACCAGTTTTTGTTTTTAAAAAAAAAATTGTGTCCAATACGAGCAATTTTACTGATGGAGAAAAGATATAGAGATGGGAGCGGATCCACAGTCCCAAAACCAAATCAAAACTAAACTAATCTAATAGGTTTCAAGTGTTTTTAGTTAAATTTTAACAAAAAAAAATAGGGAGCATAATTGTATATGTTCTTAATCCAACCACCACCATTTTTTTTTTGGTCGAAATCCCACCACAACCTTCAACCTCACCATTGCCGCATCGGACTATTTCCAAAACCCAGATCCACTTACCTAGTACCTACCATCATCGACAATGATACTTTTTGAATAATTTGAAATTTCAGTCTTTTGTTTGCTTTTTGTGTCAAGTACTTTTTGAATATTGTGTATCAATTCGGATTTTAAAAATATGTTTTATTACGAAAAATCTTCGCTGAGATTTCTGATATCCACATGTGAACAAAAGACTTAAACAAAATGCTTATTAAACAAAGACTGACAATTGCCAAACCCAACTACTTTAACAGGTCATTCTTTTCTCCCAGTCTAATTCATTAAATTTATTAAACAAAGACTGACAAAATGCTTATTAACCTATATTTCCTTCACTGTCTGAAATCATTAAATTTCATGGACACTAATATTATTAGCATTTTTACAGCAACAATGACCAAATGTTATGAAGAAGGAAAATAAACTACAAAACTCTTTTCAATAAGGAATTCGTTGGAAACGTTTTGAGGGTGTGTGTGTTGTAAACTACTGTACAATAAAGCCAGAGAAAGCAGCGGGAAAGAAGATAGAAGATAGAAGATGAAAGAAAAGGATTGCCCATTAAACAAAAAAAGGAAGAGAGGGGAGAGAGAATATAATAAAATAATTAATAGTCTTAAAAGTTGGGCTGCTAGGTTGTCCCCAATGTTTATTTTTACATTTGAATGATGTGTGAAAGAAAAGGATTGCCCATTAAACAAATGCAATTCTAATTTGATAATTTAAATGGTGTGTCAAAAAGTGTGATTCTACATGTGAATTTGAAACTTACTTAAGAATGGAGACCCTCTTTGATTCTGTCGAGTGGTGTTGGATCCCTCGAAATAAAAATCGTGCGGCTCATTTGGCGGCCTCGATTGGAATTGGAACGGTGCATAGGGTAACCTGGCTTAACTAGCCACCACCGTCCCTCGTTCGTGTTTTAAGTTCTGATGGGCTTCCATGCCCCCTGTAATGTAACTTTTTTCCTTGCTGGAACTGCTTCATACACTAAGCTGTGTTTGGTTAGTGTCTGCAGTCTCACCTTTCTGCTTGCTGTTTTTAGGCTTCCCCTATTTCCCGCTTTGGGGTTTAATGAAATTCTCTTAGACCAAAAAAAAAAAAAAAATGGTGTGTCAAAAAGTGTGATTCTACGTGTGTCTCATAATATTTTTAAATTTGAATGATATGTGAAATACCATTATTATCCTTGTATTATGATTTTTAATTTTTTAAAGACTTGTATGGCACATTTAGTCTCTTTGAATGATGTGTGCAAGAATTGAGATGGTATTCAACCAAGGGTATATTACTACTTGGATAAGAGTGTTTTGGTTGTTCATGGAGTGTATACCTTTGTGTAATTAGGCCATCCCCAATAGTTGGGGCTCTAAAAAGGATTTATAGAGCCCCATTTAGAGCTCCGATGGAATCTTTGGGGTTTTAAAGGAATCTCTCCCATAATGGGAGGTTTTATATTCGGGGATCCATTTATGATGTAATTTGATTTATGTGCTATTTTTTATTTTTGTTAACTTATTATGTTTTAATGAATGTTTTTGTTATGTTAGTTTTTTTGTGTGAACATTTCAAACCAAAAAAATCAAAATTTGGACAAGATTTAAAAAAAAGTGATTAGAGTAAAGAGAAAAAACTAGCTATTTATTTATATACAAAAAGTGAAGACATTCATTTGAAAAGAAAAAGAAACGGTAGAAGAAGAGGAGAGTACAAAAATAAGTTTTTTTTATGTGCTAGCAGGCCCCGTGCATGTGGTTTGGTAGGAGAGTATGTGGGCACTTGTGTCTCTTGGGCGATTGAGGAGAGAAAAAAGTGATTCATGTGGGGACCACTCGGGCTGAAGGGGCTGCATCCATGTCCACTGATTTGAGGACAGCTCGGGCGGGTCTTTAACATTTAGATCCCAAAATCTCTCCCATTGGGGATGCCTTTTTGGCATTGGGCTGTGGTGGTTGAGCCCCAAATGAAGCCCCCATTGGGGATGGCCTTACTCACCCTTCACGGACCCCCATTGCTTTAACAAGTGGCTCTTCACTCAATTGGGTATAGTGAATAAAACAGAAATTGCAAAGCCTCTCCTGAGTTTTTCATGCATTTCCGATTTTATTTGTAAATAATTCGAACCACAAATAATTAAAAAAAAAAGGTGAAGAAAAGATGCGTTACCAGCTCACGAAACTGTAGGTTTTACCTTAAGATATCAACCGTCCGATTGGCCTTGGAAGTCGGTGTTTGTTTAATCCGAGAACGATCTAACGGTGACAACTGCAAACTATTTGGATTCTCTGTGAAACACGTTTTAACTTTTATACAGGGAGAGGACGGTATCTTGTCAACTTTTTCCCGAGACGATCAATCAATCCGTCAAATCAAACATCAGAAATATATAAAAGAAAGAAAGCCAACTGCTGGTTTGCTGGTTCACCCTCATCTGCAAAATTTGCACCATTTTGGTCTTAATGGTACGTATTAGGCTTTAATATTCTTTTTATTTCTTTTTTATTTGTATTTTTTGTTGTTGGTGATGACTAGTAAATGCATGGTTAGTTTGGGTTTCAGAGAGAATGACACGTAGGTGTATATTCTTTCGTGTATATCTCTCTCTACACGTGACTCATCATATGAAGAGAGAGATAGACTCAAAGCGGTATATTATGTTGCAGTAAGTTTTAGCCAAGTTTTGAGGGGATTGAACTTCCTCTCTTTTCCTTTGTTATGCTTCATTTTATGGGGTGAGATATTAATGAAATATGAACTAGTGGCTTTGCGAGACCTCTCTTCTTTGACCAATTAATTAACTTTCTTCCTTTTTCTCTAAATAAGGTTAATTAACCTTCTAAGAGAATTGAACTGACCGTGAAACGAACACGTGGACTTTCTGTATGAAGGCAAGGTTGACATGTTTGATTGTGAGTGTCTGATGCATTGCATCTTGCATATGGAATAAGTTGGTCCCTGTAAATTGAATTGAATTTATAATTATAATGGTTTTGTTTAAGCAATGACATCTAACAATGTTGTCAGTGTCAAGTTTGATTGTAGGGGGATTATTTGCTGAGAAAAATAAAGGAAAATAAAAACTAAAAAAATAAAAGATCAGTTGAGAAAAATAAAAGTGGGAAGAAAATACTTTTGAGAGATTACAATAGTTGCCAGCATAATAAAAGTGAAAAACAGAACTGACAATTAAAAGAAAAAGGACACATCAAAGAGACGGAAACAAGAGGGAGGAGAAAAGATAAAGAAAATAAGAGAGAGGAAAAGTGGGCACCTTCTACGGTGCACCAGGTGCACCCATGCACCATTTGTTGTTTATGAAGCATGTGCAGTGCACATGCCAATTAATTTGTAAAAAAATTAAAAGAAAACCTGCTATAACAGGTGGAGGTAATATGTTTCTTCTGTGATATTTTAGCGCGCTTCTCCTCAAATTGGTTCTGAACTTCAAAACCGAAAAACCTCTTCTGCATATGGCGATCTCCTCCATGCATCTCCTCCAGTGATTAGTTGATTCCTAAGGTTGAAAACATTGGGTAGCAGTTGATTTGAAGCGTTTTAAGGTTAGTATTGAGCAATCTCAGTTATCTCTTGCTAAGCCCTAACTAACCTCACCTCTTTTTAAGTTCATTATGTTTATGGGTAAACTTTAATCTCATCTCTCTCTTGCTAAGCCCTAACCAATCTCAAGAATTTTTAGGTTAATTTCTGTTTAGGGGTAAACCTTAATCTCACCTAAGTTTTCTACCAAATTTGAATTGAATTTGTGTGGGTGGGTAACCTTATTTAAAATTCTAAAATTTGAATGGAAGTTGCATCGTAATTTATCTATTATACAGAGAACAAGCAGTGTAAAATTATGCACAAGAATTTCGTTGGATGTATAGAAGATGATTTGTTGGAGCACGAATATACAATTGCATAGGGGTCATGCAATTCATAGCTTTCTGTTTGTCAATTGGCATATGTGTTGGCATATTACTATCCAATTGAGTTTGTTTGATATGATTGGCGAGATTGCAATTTCATATATGGTTCAATAAACGTCTGTTTGATAATTGGAATATGAGCAGACATGTTATTATTTTAGTTTTTCGGTATGACTGACTAAAATGGAATTATATTGGGTTCATGCAATTTGTTTGTATGATTTGGCAATTGAATATGAGTTGACATATATTATTTGGTGAAGATTCCTCCATTGATTGGTAGCTATTTACTTAAGGTTTAAAGCACTTAGTTAGAAGTTTTGTAAGGGTAGTATTGAATAATCTCATTTTATCTCTTGATAAACCCTAACCTTTTGTAAAATTAGTATTGCGTAGTATGACTTGTGTTTTGCTAAACCCTAACCTCACATCTTTAAGTTTATTTTTGAAAATGTAATATGAATTTCATTTTTGTGGGTGGGTAACCTTATTACAAATTGTAAAATAGTCATTATAGTCAGTAGGCTAAGAACAACCATTAAAAGTGTTTCGTGATGCCTCATAATTATATTGGATATGTAGAAGGTGATATAGTATAGCACAAAAATGCAATTGTCTAGGGGTAATGCAATTTCATTGCACCTGGTTGGCAATTGTCTAGGGGTAATGCAATTTCATGCAGCTGGTTGGCAATTGACTAGGGCTAATGCAATTTCATAGCACCTGGTTGGCAATTGACATATACATGTTATTTTACGATTGTTTATTTGATAAGACTACTTTTTGTTTTGTTTAATGTGTTGTGTTCATGGATGTTCGAACTATGGAATGGATTGAAAGATTTGAAAAATAATGGGTTGAAGTTAATTTCGTTCACATATTATTAAACATTGTAAAATTTCCATGAAAGTGGATAGCATGAGAACAAGCATTGAGATTGTTTCGGATCCCTGAGAATTACATTGAATGGGAGATATATTGGAGCACAAACATGCAATGCCTAAGGGTCTTGCAATTTCATATCTCCTCACAAAATATATGAGTTCAAATATTATTTTCCCATTGATATGAGTTGACATGTTATTATTTCATATAGTTTGACAATTTGCATATGAGTTGACATGTTATTATTTTCTATTGAGTTTATTTGATATATTAAATGTTTTTCTTGTTTAATGCAGGCTCATCATTAATTCGACTTATAAAATGGTGAGAAAGAATAGTGATGTGCATAGTAAGGGCAAAAATCCAAAAACAACAAAAGATGAGTCCAATATGATGATTCATCGCAAGACCGGTTACTTTAACTTTCTGTAAGTGTTAAACGGCTCTTCCAGTATATTAAGTACTTTTTATAGGACTAACTAAATGTAAATGTTTTAAATAGGAAAATAAAGGGCGATGAAATGAAGCAACAAAAAATAGTGGAGAAAGTGGATACAAAGGTGATAAATTGTAAACAATACATTTAAATAGAGACGTTACAGCTCACAACTTATAATGAATTGATTGAATTTGATTATTTTCTTTCTCAGACGAAGAAGGAAATCGCAAATATGTGGCAAAAGTTGGATGCTACTCAGAAAGCAGAGTATGAATCTAAAACAGCTTCAACTAACACCTCGAACAAAAGTTCTTTGAAGATAGCCACACGATGCAGTCCGAAGGAGATAAAGGACACTATAAATGTTTTAAGCGATGAGAAAAAAGCAGCCATTGAAGAAATGGGATTTGTTTCGTTGTTGGAAATGAAGGGCGGAAAATTGTCTCATTCAATGTGTCGTTTTTTGGTAGATAAATTGAATCCTGGTGAATCATCAATCGTGCTACATGGGAAAACACTTAAGATATCTGTGGATGACTTCGTGCGCATAATGGGTGTTAAGGATGGAGGAGAGGAAGTTGACTTCACCGGATCCATGGATGACCAACACATTGTAAAGGTGCGAAATTCATTTTTGGGCGGGAAGAAGCTTTTAAAAAATAATGAGTTGAAGCAGATAATGGTGGGGACAAAAGAAGCAGATGACTTTTTTAAAGTTGGTTTTGTCATGTTTGCTCTATGCACGTTGCTATGTCCAACCACTTCCGTGTATGTGAATCTAAAATATCTGCTTCCGTTAAGAGATAGCAAGGCAATCGCAAAGAAAAATTGGGCAAGTTATTCATTTAGATTTTTATTAGACAGTGTCAAGTCATTTAAGGAGAACAATCAAGTTTACATCGGTGGTTGCTTGTTATTCCTTCAATTGTTTTACCTTGATGCTATAGCTCATGGTAGCGTACTTGTGGATAGGTCTGTGCTACCACTCACTGTGTGGGGGAAAGTAGAGACCGAAAAAATGAAGAAGTGGCTACAAAAAAGAGGGGGGGTTTGAAAGTGATAAGGTAGTTGTTATGAAAACGCAATATGGAGGTCTCGGAGATGATGCCAAAACAATGACTCACTTTGCCGAAGAGTTAAGTTCAATAAGAAAGGATTTGGCAACTTTGCTGGCCACTGTTGCTCATATGGACGAATCGCTCTCTAAGGTTATGTCTGAGTTATCATCAAAAAATGAAGAGAAAGAAAGAACATTGCGCACTTCATCCCCTAATGAACGAGAAGTTAAACTGAATAAGGAAGATGATAACATGTTTGAAATGGGGCATGATGGAGGACAAGAAGACCTTGGAAATACTAAACCTCCAAAAAGTAGGCCAAACAAAGAAGACGGAACTCCCAACGAGCAAGATGACAATGTGAAAGGATTTGCAACTGTTGATAAAACTTCGGCTCCCTTTGTTGAAGTCATCCATAGCAGAAAACATGCAAAACAACCTCAGAATGAGGTATGATGAGTATTGGTTGTAGCTTGTTTGTATTTGTTTTCATAATTTCACTTGTTTGTTTACATGTTTGGATGATGACAATTATCGAGTATTTGATTTGCAGAGATCATGGTACTATGAATTATGTTGTAATTTTATTTGGTTTTCTCCCTATGTAATAACAAAGTTAGGTGTCCTTATTTTATGCAGATTCTTTGTATCATTTAATATATGTTTGTTTCAGTTATATTGATTTGTAAATGCTATTTCATAATGATTTGTGAGCACTGGGATAAAATGGGTCAGAACGACGTAAAAAGTTTGTTCTTAGAGAATTGTAGTTCAACTTCAACAAGGGATTCGATAGTGACTCGTGCAAGAGCGATTAGAAAGCCGGGCCCCCACAAGAGAACTCCTTATGAAGACATCAATGTGTTGAAAGCTAAAGCAAATGCAAAAACCCGACAAGTAATTGCGCACGAGCGGATTATGAAGAGAGTAAATGTCGGTCCATTCCAGATGAGCAACGATATTTCTGAAGATGATAGAGATCTACTAAGTTTTGCATTTTGTTGCAATCCATTGGATCCAAATGTTTCGAGGTATACCCTGAACTAAATTTGTGAATTTAATTTTTATGTGTTATCATAATGACATAACAGCAATTGATTAGAACACTTATTTTTTCTATTTAATAGTGAACTACTCGTTAACACTGGTGCTGTAGCTATAGATCGTCACCATTTTGGAAGCCTTGCCCCCGGGTCGCCTCTCTTTGATGATGTAAGGACTATGAATCGAATATATATTTAACTACTCATTAGTATATGTTTAGAATGTTGGTACTAGGATGCTAACAATCGTGTCTTATCTTGTAATAGGTAATCAATGTCATGGCAGAATATTTATATGATACCACCTTCACAAAGTGGTTCCTACCTACATATTTTTGGTCGGTAAGTAAATGGATAAGATTAATGAAGGATAGTTTTTGGTTAAAAGTGATGTGTTATATCTCATAAAATACAGGACGGCGCCAAGTATGTACATCCCAGTGATCGTACAACATCATGTGCTAGTGTTCACCCGTTTTGGTTTACTTCCTGAGATGACAGGGCAAAGTTCCCCATTAATTCAAAGACCATGTTTTGGTCAGTAAATTAACTTTCTTTATGTGTTGAGCGTGCCACTGCTAGCAATTTTTCAACCCTTAACAGACTTATGGTAAAAATAACTTGCGCCCCAAGTTACTGATTTTGACCAAACGATTGTGAATTTGGGTGAGGAATATCTCCCAAGTAAGTTCTTTTCTATGCCTTAGACTGGTAAGGACTTTTACAATTTATCTCAGTATAAAAACCGGCAGTTCTGGCCAGAACAACTAATAACAGATTGAACTGATTTTAGGCAGAACTCCCCTTTACAAGACTCAAAAAGGGAAAACTGACTACATGAAAATGAGAGGAGGGCTGTGCTTCCATTTCTGCCTGGTTAGTTGCCTCTGTTCTGGGCTGGATTGGGTGCGTCTGTGCTGGGCTGGACTCTGGACAGCTTCCACTGTTAGGCTTCGGCTGCAAATCGATGCCAAAGCTTGAGTTTGGCAGAGCTTTAATCTACTTCAAGCCCTGATGGCTTCTGGATGGGCAGAACTGGGACTTCTCCAGTCTGAAAGGGGCAGAAGTGGCTGGACTTGAGCTGGGGATGTACTACAGTACCTGCGCGGCTAAGTCAGGGCTCTTCATAAATTTGTTGAGGTTTTCATATTTGAGAGAACTCGAACTCTGCTAAACTTGGCTTTTGCTGAACCAAATTTGTAACGAGAGAAATCTCGTTATTGTTGAGTTATGAACTGGGATTCAATTCAGGAGCAAGGGTCTAACTGCCTTTGCTGGGGGAAAATAGGATGATTCTGCAAGCTTGTCTGAGAAGCTCTTGCATTTGAAGTACTTCAGACTCTGAGTCTGTTGTAACTTGCTTGAGATTTTTATGATCAAGTGATCCTTTGAGTGTTTTTGTCTTTTGACTGAGTTTTTGGTTGTTTTTTTTTTTTTTTCCTCTGCTCTGTTCACCCTCTCTTGTATATATAGGAAATGTTTTTCTGAGAGTGGGCGGCAAGTAATCAAAAGATCTTTTCTAGTTTTTTAATTGAAACAAAACAGGGGTTCCATCCTTTTCCTGGTGAATAAGCACTCAACGATCAGTTCTTGAGGTGACTGCTTCTGCATTTTGATGGTGCGCCATGCTTGTTCTTTCATTTCAATCTGCATCAGTCTGATCGTTTTGAGATAGCTAATTCTCAGCTTTTGAACAGCTCCCTGTTTCCCGCTTTATTTAGCAGAGTCTGTTTATCTTTGAAAATTGTGTTTCCCCAAAATATCAGATTATTTTTAGATAAACTAAGCGATTTTTTATCCCCTGGCAGCGAAGCTAATTCAGAAATTTCTCTTTTTTATACCTGCTCTTGTTCAGATTCTATCTCGAGCCGAATTCATTGACTTTCCTAAGCCAGGGTCACGTGGGCATGTTTCTTTTTAATTGCAACCGTAAAAATCATTCCTTCTTTGGGCTTGAAACTGTTCTATTGCAGCCCAGGTTTCTTTAACGCTCTTTGGACCACGTGGTATTGGCCTGTTTGTTTTGCTTAATGGACTGGACATGCTGGTGGACTGAAATCGCTCAAGCGGCTTTGGAAGTGATGTGGGCTTTTCGCTTTTGGTTTTGGCGCGCCGAATTTGGGCCCAAACAGCTAGGACACAAAAAATTTGTCGTCTCGCAAGATTTAATGGGCGACTGAAGGAGTGCATGCAGGTGGGTTTCGTATGCAAGCTCCAATAATATCAATTATCGGTGATAATGAACATACCACTTTTTTGCAGATATATATTCCGATGCCCGATGACGTCGTTGGTCACTGGTATATTTTGATTTGTGACATTTTCCACAAGAAAGCAGAAATTTGGGACAGTTTACCCGATGTGCGTCACAATAAGAAACGCGAGAACGATTGCCATATTACTGTAAGTGGAGAAGCTTTTGTTCAATGCCATTATACGTATTTCTTTTGCTAAATGTTACTAATGTTGACTATGTTCTTGTGTATGCAACAGTTGTTGTACCTAGACTCTGTTTTTCATGAAGACATATTATCGGTATTTGGGACGGGGTGGACGTTCTCCTCCTTTTCTATTGTGTCCCCATTGGATGCCAATCCCGTCCAACCTAATGGTGTGGATTGTGGCATTTTTGTCATAAGATACATGCAATATTATCGTCAATTGTGGCATGACCGGGTATGCATTGCGCATGTGCTATTTTTTTGGTAAAACTGATTAATACGTAATGAAACACTAAATGTTTTTTTTTTTTTTGTTGCAGTACGACTCTAATGTACAACGAATGCGACTTGCTATTGAGTTGCTCCGAAATGAAAAAAATCAATTGCGTGATTTGATAATACGTGAAACATTGAAAGTGATGGAAAATCCATTTGATTTTATGGCGAAGGGGAATAAGATTGGTAATGTTGAGGTTAAAGACAAGGATGTGGCGGATATCATCATTAGAAGAAAGAGGGTTTATAATCGGAAACAAAAAAAATCAGAGATGACTATACCAGAAATACGTACAGGTCGCGGTCAGCCTAGACCTCGGCGCCGCTAACAAGGTTGGGTAATGGGACTCTAATGACTGACCAGTATGTATTTTTGTGACCTTAGATCTAATGCTGTGATGGTATTGGTTTTGGTGCATGCCCTATATTTTTGGAAGGAGGGTCGCCATGGTATAACATGACAACTTTTTTGTTTTTTGTAAAGTGGTTGTCAAAGGATTCTGACCGTGGTTAGGTAGGACACATTTTTTTGTACATCTAGGTCGAATGTTCTATTTGGTGTTATTTTTTGGTTTCCATATTATAGATTATGACTAGCACAGGGTGTCAAAATGCAATTTGGTGAAGTTAATATGTTAACTTTGTTGGGTAACCATATGTACGAACAATTGATGAAGTTAATATGTTAACTTTATTTTGTGCTGCTAGCCTTGGTTCTGTTTCTATTGCAAGTTATGACGGTCATTCCAATGTTTTAGTGTTCAGCGGATTTACCATATTGGGTGACAGTAATTGCCAAATCAGGGAACTGTAATTTATTGTTTCTGGATTCCAATTGCATTACAATGTCCAATTACTAGCTCCTGTTTGGCAATTGACAAACAGTATTTATGTATTTGTAATTCAAATGTGCGAAATCCTATTGCCCGTTTGGTAATTGGTAAACTACAATGTGCAATTCCTGCCTCCTGTTTGATATTTCGCCCTTTCCATGATTGAAGTACCTAAAAGAAAAAACAATGACTTTTAGTTCAAATCACACTAAAACGTAAATAAAATACTGTTGTTACTTTATATTTAAATATGAACAAAATAAATGAACACATCACATTATGTAAAACCCCAAGTATTGTAATTCACAAATGTAAGGATATCGTTTACTAATTTGTGGAATGCCTATGTCCATAATAGTGTACTGTTCGTGCTTATTGTTGCAACTATTTGTTCTTACAAAGACAAGGACCCAATTTACTCCTCCAAGGTTCATTCTTACCTTCACATTGTGTTGGGGGTCATTTCCCTTGTAAATTATAGAATTACGAGATAAAGTATGACTTTTACAATGTAATGGAATGAGTATGTCCATTTTAGTATAATACAAATCCTTAATGTTGTAATCACCACCTTGTGTACAAGGATAATGACTGAATTTACTCTGCTAAGGTTCATTCTTACCTTAACATTGTATTGGGGGTCATTTCCTTTTTAAATTAAACTATTACAGGTATAAGGATCCTTTTTATACATTTATGGAACCCAGGTGTCCATATCAATATAAACAAAGTCCTATATGTTGTAAACCCCCCATGTTTATAAGCTGAAGGACCAAATTTATTCCACTAAGGTCCATGCTTACCCTATTCTTATACAAGAGTTCCTTCTTGTTGTAAATAATGGTATTACAAGATTAAGGATTGCTTTCACAATGTAATGGAACGAGTAACTACCACCTTGTTTACAAGGATAATGATTAAATTTACTCCTCCAAGGTTCATTTTTCTTTATATTGGGGGTCATTTTTCTTTGTATTAGATGTCCTTATCTTTGTAAATTACGATATTACCTTAATAAGGATGGGTTTTACAATGTCGTGGAACATAATTATCCAAAATAGAGTAATACGAGACCTTAATATTGTAAACATTCATGTTTACAATACTAAGGACCTAATTTACCTTCCGAATGTTCCCCTTTACCCTAATGTTGTACTACATGTCTTTATCTTTGTAAAGTACGATATTACAATATTAAGGATGCATTTTACAATCATATGGAACATAACTGTCCAAAACCGAGTAAAACAAGACCTTAACATAGTAAACGTTTGTGTTTACACGTATAAGGACCCAATTTACTTTCCTAATGTCCCTAGTTACCTTAATATTGTACTAGACGTCCTTCTCTTTGTAAATTACGATATTACCATAATAAGGATGGGTTTTACAATGTCGTGGAACATAACTATCCAAAATAGAGTAATACGAGACCTTAATATTGTAAACATTCATGTTTACAATACTAAGGACCCAATTTACCTTCCGAATGTTCCCCTTTACCCTAATGTTGTACTACATGTCTTTATCTTTGTAAAGTACGATATTACAATATTAAGGATGCATTTTACAATCATATGGAACATAACTGTCCAAAACCGAGTAAAACAAGACCTTAACATAGTAAACGTTTGTGTTTACACGTATAAGGACCCAATTTACTTTCCTAATGTCCCTAGTTACCTTAATATTGTACTAGACGTCCTTCTCTTTGTAAATTACGATATTACCATAATAAGGATGGGTTTTACAATGTTATGGAACATAACTATCCAAAATAGAGTAATACGAGACCTTAATATTGTAAACATTCATGTTTACAATACTAAGGACCCAATTTACCTTCCGAATGTTCCCCTTTACCCTAATATTGTACTACATATCTTTGTCTTTGTAAATTACGATATTACAAGATTAAGGAAGCATTTTACAATCTTATGTCACATACCTGTCCTAAACAGAGTAATACAAGACCTTAACATAGTAAACTTTTGTATTTACACGTATAAGGACCCAATTTACTTTCCTAATGTCCCACTTTACCTTAATATTGTACTACATGTTCTTTTTTTGAAAAAAGGAATGCATGCACGTTTGCACTTTGACACATACGGTTTGTCAATTGCATTCATTTATATCAATTGTCAAATTGCTGTTTGTCAATTGCATTATTCTTGGTCAATTTCTAATTTACTATTTGTCAATTGCATTATTCGTTTTCAATTTCTTACTCACTGTTTGTCAATTAAATTATTTCCTTTTCCTCCTGGGCGAGCCAATCTATCAGTGGCCTGTCCATCTTATGGTAACTTCCTTTCAAATTAACTCATTCAATCTATTCACATACAACAATAGAAGATCATATTTGACATCATTATTGTTTGTACCAAAAATCGACTTTTTGCCTAAAATGGAAGATAATTTTCCATGAACATCAAAATGGCCAAAATATGGCTAGACAGGCATTGCTGCAGTCAGATGGGGTGAGCTCAAAAATCAACTTCCAGCGCTCAAATCAATTTTCGTTCTTCATGAGAGTTGTTCATCTCTATGTCTACTGCACCATATCCAAATTTGGGTTTATTTGGACAAATTTGGAATCCTAAGAGCTGAAAACACCAGAAGCATACCAACAACAGCGAAAGCTGAAAACAGTGGCAATTCTGGCCTAATTATGGCCCGATTCTGGCCAGCTTCCAGTCCTCAAATGAACATTCGTCCTTCATGAAAGTTGTTCAGTTGGATGTCTACTACGACATATCTGAATTTGGAATCATTCGGATAAATGTGGGATCCTCGCGACATCAAACATCAGAAGCATACCAGCAACAGCGAAAGCTGAAAACAGTGGCAATTCTGGCCTAATTATGGCCCAATTCTGGCCAGCTTCCAGTCTTCAAATGAACATTCGTCCTTCATGAAAGTTGTTCAGTTGGATGTCTACTACGACATATCCGAATTTGGAATCATTCGGATAAATGTGGGATCCTCGCGACATCAAACATCAGAAGCATACCAGCAACAGCGAAAGCTGAAAACAGTGGCAATTCTGGCCTAATTATGGCCCAATTCTGGCCAGCTTCCAGTCCTCAAATGAAAATTCGTCCTTCATGAAAGTTGTTCATTTGGATGTCTACTACGACGTATCCGAATTTTGCGTCATTTACACAAGTATTGAATCTTCACAGTATTAATCATGATTTCTGTTCGTGACAGCAGTCTGTGACGACCAGTTAGTTGCTAAATCAGATTTTCTATTGCTCAAATAGAATTAAGTTCTTCATGAATGTTGTTCCTACTTACGTAGAGATCAAAATATCCGACATTTGCAGCATTGGATCAATCTAGCATCCCCAGTTTATTATGCATCAAGGCATGTTCAGAGAAGAAACTTAGTGGCTGCAAATAACGGGTGAAACAATTATATACTACGTTTATAGCATCAAACAACTTACATAAGCTTTGGGGTTACAAAACTATGTAGAAACGGAATTAAAATCATGTGGAAAACCAAGTCAAAAGGGATGAAAAAAGGCATGCAGGCACCTTTGCAATTTCAAACTGACGGTTTGTCAATTGGATTACTCTTGTTCAATTTTCTGCTTGCGGTTTATCCATTGCATAATACTTGTTCAATTTCCAACTCACTGTTTGTCAATTGAGTTATTTCCTTTTCCTCCTAGGCGAGGCAATCTATCAGTGGCCTTTCCATCTTATGGTCACTTCCTTTCAAATTAACTCATTCAATCCATTCACATACAACAATAGACGATCATATTTGATATCATTATATAATAAGTTTATAGCATCACAAAAGTTACATAAGCTTTGGGGTTACAAAACTATTTCGAAGGGGAAGTGAACTCCTGTGGAAAACGAAGCCAAAAGGGATGAAAAAAGGCATGGATGCACGTTTGCAATTTCAAACTTACGGATTGTCAATTGGATTATTCTTGTTCAATTTTCTGCTCATTGTTTGTCTATTGCATTATTATTTTTCAATTGCCCACTTACTGTTTGTCGATTGCATTATTTCCTTTTACTCTTAGGTGAGCCAATCTATCAGTCCCCTTTCCATCTTATGGTCACTTCCTTTCAAATTAACTCATTCAATCCATTCACAGAGACCAATAGACGATCATATTTGACATCGTTATATAATAAGTTTGTAGCATGAAACAAGTTACATAACCTACTAGTTAACATCTACCACAAAATATCACGCAATCTCACTTATGTTCACAATTTTTTCAACGTATACCAGAAAGACAAAATACCCATAATACAATTTAAGTTTTCTTCCTTAGCCTCTTACTAATAGGCTGTGGTTCTGGTTCTGGCAAAGAGGTCTTGCGTTTTTTTGGTGATGCTTTGCCTTTTGCTTTAATCGCAGCTGCTTTTTCTTTGGTAGGCACCTCCCCTCCTTCGCATTTCGTTTTCACCACAGCTTCTTTTCCTTTGGGGTTTGGGGGTGGAGACTTGGTTTTAGACTTCTTCATTAATACCTCATCTTCCTCGTCCTCGTCCTCACTTTCCTGGTAGTTTTCGTCCTCCTCCTCGCGTTGTTGGTCATTTTCGTCCTCGTCCCCATTTTCCTCGACCTCCTCGTTTTCTTCATCCAACTCATCCACCTCGTTGTCCTCATCCTCCTTGTTTTCCTCATCCTCCTCATCCTCCCCTTGTTCCTCGTCATTGTCATTATCCACCCCATTCTCACCATCCTCATCTGATGTCTCAAACCCATTATCGTTCTCCTCATCCTCCTCATCATCCTCATCATCAATTTCATTCTTATCTTCCACATCAACAATTTCTTTTCTAGTAAGGCAGTTATGGTTGTGTTGAGTGTTTGTCCCCTACAAAACCAAAGTCATAACCTTTGATGATTACTGCAATTATAAATATGTTGCCTAATCTTTAACTTAAAATAAAAGAACAATTATGGCACATAACCATCATAACTACTCTCCTGCATTGCATCAACATCATCATGAACTTGTTTTTAAACATAGAATTTTTTATTTTATGCTTACAAACCCAATTTTACAATCTTATCAGTCCTCCGCGTATAATTCTAATTAAAGGCACTGTATTTGCCATAATATCACGCATATTTGCCATAATATATAACGAGTGGAGTTTGAATTCATATATGCCATGTATACAAAAAAAATTCCAGTAAAGTAGATTGCATTAATTTTGGATAAACGCCTAAAGGCAAATGAATTAAACATTACCTTTCGAAGCTCACTTATGATTGTCCTAGCAGCCATACATTTAGTGAAGAGCAAGGAATTTAGGCCACTAATCATATCCAATAGTTGTGTTGCTGTCGATGCACTTACCTATAGTACAAATATGTTAGGTGTAAACAAAGTTAATATAATCGTGTTGTTTCGATTTCAACATTTAAATCCAATCCTTAACCTCAAACTTACATATTTCACATCCTTCGGAAGTGGTAGGCACGTGCTAGACTTGCCTCGGGGGATATCTAATACTTCACAATCATCTGCGTCCCCCCATCCCACCACTTGAACAGTCCATGGTGGAATTTTAATTTCACTACCTTGAATGTTCGGACCAACAGAGCACACACCTTCTTCTGCAGTCTGCATAGTGATGTGATATGAATTCAATATTTTTTGCATAATGCAAAACTATATTAGGAAGGACCATTAGGAAAGGTAAAACTTACATTATCGGTGACACTTGGATAATGCTTATATCTGACATACTCATTTCGAAACACTCCATAATCGGTGGATTCAGCAAACCAGTCATCAGCCTTAAATCCCTTCAATGATGCTTTGGTTTCATTGTCCATGGCATACACTTTCATGTCTTTGAGCATGGTTCGAGGGGGTGTTTTTGGGATCCGCTGATATGGTGCACCTAAGCTTTGCACGGATACTCTTTCCCCTAAATACCAAGCATACCCGGCTGATCCTTCTAGTAGAATTCTTTGTTTTGTAGCTGGAATGCTGCTTTGCACATAATGTGGTAGGGTTGTATCATCTGTTCCCCATGGATACCAATTGACTTAATCAGTAGTCATATATCTCAATGTTATCCTAAATTGCTCCAAGTTGTGGGATGTTTCCCGCACATCCGGGGCACTCAACCAGCGTAACGCGCACGGCCATTGACTATCTTCATCGGTACATGGTCGACTTAAAGCAAGTGGCTTCAAGTACTCACACGCCCATACCTATAAACACAAAACATAACACTGTTACTTTTCACAACCAAAACACCTAAGTGTAATGAATTATAATAATCATTTAGTTTGTGAGCATAAATGTATTCACCTCCCAAGCACGCCAATACCCTCCTGAGCTTGACACTATCCTTCTGGAAATAGCATCCATCGACAGATACAAGCATGACAACCCAGCCCCGCCCCAATTGTAGTCTTTAATCTCATCGACTTTAGCAAGATTGGGCATGTAGTATAGATAAACAGAGTCACTCTTATCATTACATAGAGTGCTGCCGATCAATGCGAGAATGAAGACATGAGTTAACTGGTCTTCTTCTACAGCAGTTTTCGGCTTCCACCCCTTATACTTCTCCACAATATCCCTGTATTTTATCTTCGTATTAATCAGGCTTGCAATGGGGGTCCCAAATAGCCTCACTACCTCTTTAGGCTTTTTGTGGGCTTCCATGTCATATTTTAAAGGCTTCCCACAAACGGGTAAACCTGTGATCGCACTAAAGTCCTTCGGGGTCATTGTCAGTTCCCCGACCTCATCCAAATGGAATGTATGTGTGGTGTCCCGCCAACGCTCTGCCAATGCTGAAATGAGGTGTTTGTCTCTCCTTCCCTTTCGCGCAAGTAAATTTGCGAACTCAGAAAATCCCGCTGCTTTGACTTTGTCTTTCACTGGAACAGGCAAATGATTTTGAAACCATAAACCACATAGTTTGTCATTGCCGCATCCCTTAATATGGGTACCCGAATTCTGCAAGTTTCCAAAATTTAATCAATCACAACACTTTCCATGCAATTTCTGCAGTTACAAATATTCAATTGGCAAACAGTAATCCGGTAATTGCATTTGTGAAATCTAATTGGATCAATGGAAACCAGAAAAATAAGTTCGGAAAAACTAAACATACTCCCTAAACTCAATCAAATGTCCGAGGATTTACTTAGCAAGCACTTGGATTAATGGAACATAAAAAAAAAAAATTAAGCATAGTCAAAAAACTTGAAATGCAATTGTATTTACAAATCTTCAATTGGCAGACAGAAACTAGGTAATTGAATATGTCAAATGTAATTGCATAAGTGAAGTGCCCAAAAACTAGTTGAGCAAAACTAATCATACTCCCAACAGCCAATCAAATTGCAAAGGATTTACTTAGCACGCAACGGGATTCAGTGAACATACTTTCCTAATGATGCTTATAAAACGAACATATAAATAAAAAATAGCCACCCTATTTTACAAAAATTACCAATATCTACCTTGTAAGATAAATGGTCAGTGACTTTGACATGTAGCATAGGATTGGATGCGTTGTGATTCTTGTGTACGTATCGTCTCACCTCGAACAATGGGTGATCTGCAGGGCTTTGGTGTTTTGGTTCGGAACCTTGCCCTTGCTCAATGGTTACAATAGAATTGTTGTAGTTTCCCTATGCTTTTTTCCGAGGGGCACCCCACTACTTGTCTTACCCTTGAGTTTGCAACGTGCCTCGGAAGTTGCCTTGTCGTTGCCCATGTGCTCCCTCCCAATACCCTCCTATGTTTAACCCATCAATTTAATGAAACAAAAACATATTAATATATATAAGAAGAATTAATATATATGTATCACATAAAAAGATCGACAGAGAGAGAGAGAGAGAGAGAGAGAGAGAGAGAGAGAGAGAGAGAGAGAATTGGAAAAAGAACAGAATGAAGAAGTGAATGACCCAAAAAAAAAAAACTGTCAAGGAAAAAGTAATAACAAAACAACGAAACAATACAAAATTGAGAGAAATGACTGTGCGAGTTGTTTTTTATCACACCAAACAGACAATACAAAAGGCACTCATGCGGCCTCCAAACCCAAAAATGTTTGAACTGATCACCATCCTCACCATACCAAAAAAAGGAGGATATGATGTCCATTGAATACCAAATCTAGTTAATAACAAACACACATGAGCAACCTTTTAAAACAACCTAATCAGGCCCTACAATAAAGCCACATACATACGGCATACAAATACATACAATAAAGCCCTACAATAAACCTAATACAGCAGCAACATACATACGGCATACAAATAGGATCTGTCAAGCAAATAAAAGAAAAATAGCACAAGTGGGAAGGTTGGTCTCTAATGCGTACCTCTTCCTCAAGTTTTGAGAAAGTCAGTCTCTAACGTGTACCCCTGCCTTTTTTCAATGTCAATACTCAATATGTGAGGAAGGCCCTTTGCTCAGTGCTTCCTCTCAATCACAATATATGTTCCTGAAATTTCAATGCATAACAAATTTACTCTATATGTCGGAGTAACTTAGGCAGCTGAACTATGAAACAATTGATTAATGGAAACAAAAAGTCAAATACATTAATAGGCAATTGAAGAAGATTAGCACGCAGATAATCTGAGAAGTGATAAAAACCTTATTCTCTTTTACCACAAACACCCCAACAGCACTTAATACATTATAACAATCAAACCTCCACTTAGACACTGGATATCGTAGCATAATGAAACAACAATAAACACTATGCTCCAATCTCAAATTTCACCTCAATTTTAACTCCCAAAGAAATGAACTCACAGGAAGTTCATATAAAACTAACACCCTTACTCAATCTAATACAGCAGGTTAACCTAAGTCAAGGGGAACTTCATTCCGTAAAAACCAATCTATCATCAGAAATTGATTCACAACACTTGCAGAAACCAAACAATAATATACGCATATAGATACATATCTATGTATGCATATCATCAAAATGAGTTGGAAACTCCCAGATTCAACAAGGAATTGGAACAAATCGATATAAAACTGCAAATCTAAAAAGGTCACCAGCATAAGAATTTTAATTAACTAATTTTACTTCATTCACTAATTTTACAAGATTTACAACAAAAAAAAAAATAACTGAAATAGTAGGAAAAAAAACCACATATTACAATTGTTATGCATACCACAAATTATTTCTCATAAAAAAAGTTGCCACCCAGTTGCCTATCATAACAATGAATCGGAGAACATGAATGTCCACTAAAGGTGCAATAAACAGGAGAACTTGTAAGCAAATAGCACTTTAGGGTTTCACATCATTTTCAACTCTCAAACACAAAATCCATCAAATAATACACAATCGAATCAATCAAAACCTCAATTTCACTATGTATACGAAAATCAAGGCATGCCCAAATCACCATTTTCACGAAAAAGGAAAGAAGAACCCAAAAGAGAGAGCAATCTGAATTACGAAACCCCAACCAATTTAATCGATTCAAATATCACTGAAACTTAAATAAATTTTTCAAAAAAATACTCACAAGAGGTGGCAGAATCAGGGGCGCCAATCGCAAATTCGTTTCGTCTATTCCTTCACAGAGACGACGAGACTGCAAATCCCATCAGATTTGGGAACGAAGGGGCGTGATTGTCGTTGTCGGCGGCGTGGTGCTGTGTCTGAGAGAAGAGAAGCAGACAGAGAGCGTCGAGCGATAAGGAGAAGAGGAGGAGAGAGAGACTGAGGGAAAACGAAAACCTAATTCGTAAACTAAAGTGGGCCTGTATCAGATATGGCCAGTTCTATTCTAACAAAATAGAACTGGCCTAATAAAATAATATTTTTTATATTGTATATTATATATAATATATTTATCTCATGACCTCCAAATCAAATGTACTTTTATTTGTTTTAATTATGAATGACATGAATATAATTTAAATTTCAAGGGTATTTAGTTGTCTAAATTTGTTTTTCAAGTATTTAGCCTTTTAAAATTGTCCCTTTACTGAAAAATTCATGGAAATTATCAAGAGGAAATTCATCTACAAAAACATTAGGAAAATTAATCTTTTAAGCTTTAAACTTGTTGTTTTTTAAAAAATTTTAAAATTAATGTAGTCCCATGTTTCCTTTTTTTTTTTTTTTTTTTTTAATGTGAAATAAATAATTTTTTAATTTTTTAAAATAAATGGATAGAAAATGACTCATTTGTCCTAAAAAAACTTCGACACTTTTTACACTATGACCCTATGACCCGAGAATCCTGGATCCGCCACTATGTACAAAGTAAGAGATACACTTGAAACCTTGAAAAATAGAGTCCAAAATCGGATTGTACTCGAAAAAAGAAGTTGACGATGGGTGATTTGGGGTGTGTGAGAGAAAGAGATAGAGAGAGGAGAAGAAGAGCTCGACGAAGAAGTTGTTGAGCAGGGTTACTGGTGGCTACAGCGCGTATGATTGTAAAGGGTGCGCAAGGTTTTTGTTGTCCTTAAACGACGTCGTTTTGAATTTTATGGGTGCAACAATTGAACTGTGCGTTTTGAGTTATTTTGAAACCTTTTTTGTTTTATTACTTTGATTAATAGTTATGTTTTAGTTATTATTTACTTAGTGAATATTAAAGGAAAAAAAGAAAAAGAAAAATTGAATTACTATTTATTAACTAATATAAGTCATGAAGATAATTAAAATATTGAATACTAATTATTCACTTCATAAATAGTAATTAAAATATAATTATTAATTTAACTAATTAAATCAGGCAAATATATTATTTAATTACAAAAATTAAAATTTAACAAAATTAATTAACCTAAACAGCCTAAGTTTTTTTTGGTTTTTTTTTTGAAACACCTCTCCCTCATCCGCATGTGTTTACAAGCCCTAATCCTCTTGTCAATTTAGGAATCATCCTACTCCATTTCAATTGTATGACTAATTGGATAATATTAGGTTTTGAAATTGATTATAATATGTATTACTTAGATGTAATTGAATATTAACCCTCTATCAGATGTACTGATTTAGTTTCATTATATTTTATTATTTATAATTGTTGTTCTCCAAAGACTTATTCATCATCCCTTCAAGGTTTACATCTCACCTTTGCGGGACCAAAGTTACCTAGCATCTACGCATCGTCTTTCAAAACTTTGGTATTATTTAAATTCTCAGGGTAATTGGTTATGTAATATATATATATATATATATATATATATATATTTTCCTTTTACTCTTTTAAAAATTGCCCATTCGTTGAAGAATTATTGGATCCACCACTGTAGGTATATATATATACATATATGTGTATATACGTGTATATATGTACATTATAGTACATGTGTATGTAAGTATAATATAATGTCATAAATAAATATAGGTATATAATAATAATCAGAATAATATAATATATGCATCCTATACATTGGTGAGCATGGGATAAGTTAATCGTCCCTTTTCACATGGGTTTAGTAGTCCCTTCCTAAAGAGGTGCTTTGGTGGGCCCGGTATTAGCAATCTCATATAAGACTAGAATTACATGAAACAAACATGGTACTAAATTTAGTCTAGGCCAAGCCAAGCCAACCGTGTGTAACAAACGACACTTACTCCTCTCATGTTCCAAATTAATCTAGTGAGTCGGACATAATGTAAGGTAGTCATGAGCTTTATTTATATTTATATTTTTTTTTTCAAATTTAAAGCCACATTGTAATAACTTTATGACCAACCATAAATCGACTACCGTAGTAAATCTATATAAACAATACAAATTGATATTTAAAGAATTTTGTGCGAAAATATTTGTTTCAACCTAATTAATAGATTCAAATTATTCAAAGTTAAACGTGCAAGTGCACATTGTGAACAATAGCGCACATATTGAAAAATAGTAAAGGGTGCAAGTAAAGGATCTTGCCCTCAAAGATTGGTTGTTAACTATGTCAAATTTGTAGTTTAACAAACACTAAGAATGACTATATCTGACTAACTCAATTATGAATGTTTGATGGTGAAACATTCTGAATTGGACAATGAAACTGACAAACAGACAATGTGTAATTGCCATTTCATGTTGCAAAATCATATTGACTGTCAGGCAATTTCCAAAGAACTCTGCCATATCATTTTTCCCATTTTCCATGTAGTTTCATAATTAAGCACCTTAACCTAAATATGAAAAACAATGGAATTTATTGCATCTAACCATTCTAATCATGCAAATTCAGAATAAAATATCAACACAAATATATATCAATATTAATGTATCAAAACTCCTACATGTAACATTAACATAGATACAAAATAACACTAATAATATATGTCATGCCAAAAGTTGGGGAAATACATGAACAATATGGTTCTAATGAATATTTCGTACATAAAAGCTAAACCATATATATAGTGGAAGTACTACAATCCATGTCATTTTATTGGGGTGAATGGAACCCAAAATCTATTATGATCTCTAGGTGGTGAGGCTTGTGTGTCAAATTGTGATTCCAAAACACTATACTCGGGTGTCTCAAAGGTGAAACCATCTGAGGTGTAATGAGTGGAGCTACTAGACACTTCGCCATATGAGAAGCCCGAGTTAGGGGTTGTATAAGAAGAGGACAACGTCTTAGTCCCGTGAACAGCACTCGAGGAGGAATAAAATGTTTTGTTTCCAACAGTTGTGTCATCTTGTGGTCCAAAACTAGAAAGAATATCGCTCCTGTCACTTGTATAACCCCTTTTCCGCTTACCTCTCTTACCAACAATGCTATTTGGACAGTTTCTTTTGTTGTGACCAGTAACCTTGCACTCTCCGCATTGTGGGGCCTTTTTGCCTTTGCTTCCCGTTGTTTGCTTTCCTTTTGTCTTAACAACTATGGGGTCTCTTACAACATTATTATGGCATCCTAGATTAAGACTAGTTTGCTCATGTTGCTCCTTCCATCTCTCAACCAAAGTATTTAATCTCCCAAATTCAGCCTTTAGCCTCTTGTAAGCGACTTCTGTCTGCGACCCATAAAAACAAAGCTTGTTAAAATCAGCGCTTAATGACCCAAACCTAGCCATTTGAATAGTTTCGTTGGGAACATCATCCGACTTGACTACAAATTCACTCCCATGTCTTGCATCCTTTGTCCATCTCTTCATTATTACAAACGGATGTATTTGATCCATATGATCACATTTCATGACTCCAAACATATGACAACATGGAATTCCACTGGATTCAAATAATTTGCACGAACACTGCAGATGTTGCTCTTTCTTGTAGTACACTACAGTCCATTTCTCATCGGGTCTTCCAAATTTGGAAAATGTGTAAACACGAGGATCTTCATTGTTTGTTACGGGTTGCACGAGAATTAATTTAGCCTCCTTGTTTATCTCATTTCTTATCAACTTGTAAATATCGTGAGTGAAAATAGAAGCTGCATGTTCCTCTAGTGATCGGAGGTGCGTACGAAGGAGTGGGTGTGAATTGTTGGAATCAAAGTCATCCTTCACATTCTCATTTCTCAACCTCAATAACGATCTTTCAATCTGTGGAATACACTCCACTAACTTCATGCCTCTACCAATTCCATCCTTCAAGTTCTTATGCATACCCTCGACACGTTGTGTTGTGGTATTCCCACCAAAAAAATGCCCCGAGAAGTACGCTTCAGCCCATCGTTTCCGTTTACGGTACATCATCTCGATCCAATCGCCTTTTAGATCATATGTATCTATCATTTGCTGCCAATGTTGTTCGAATGCCACTGGTGTCAAACCACCATGCACACAATAGCTAAACTCCCTTACAATTTCTGGGTTATTCACATTGGTGTTCACATTCCTCATGATGTGCCATGTACATAAACGATGATGTGCATCGGGAAAAACTTCATCAATCGCTACACGCATTGCCTCATCCCCATCCGTGACAATAGATACAGGCTTCTTGTCCTTCATAGAAGTCAAAAAAGTTCTGAGTACCCAACGATATGTATCAGCAGTCTCATCAACAAGAAATGCACAACCAAAAACTATAGTCGCGTTATGGTTGTTTACACCAACAAACACCACTAAAGGCTTGTCATATACGTTGGTTTTGTACGTGCTATCAAATATCACCACATCCCCAAAGCAACAATAATCGTGTAGAGATTGAGAGTCTCTCCAAAAGAAATTTGCCAATCTATTCTCCTCATCTACACTAAACATGCAAAAAAATTCCGGATCCGCTATTGCCTTGGCATTCATGTAGCTTATTGCTGCTTCTGCATCACCATCCAATACCACTTGTCGACGCTCGAAATCCATCCTGTTATATAGATCCTTACTGGTGAACCCCACTTTCATGTATCCACCTGCTTGGTCAACCATACAGTCGTATGTCCGATTCACTACTACAAAAAACGAAATAGACGACGGTAATCCACCGTCGTGTATCATGGTTTACAACCGACGAGAAATCGACCGCCGTCTTTTCATACATGAAATAACGACGGAAAATAACCGACGTAGTTAATATAGTACACGTCAGTAAAATACTAAAACCGACGTAGATTTCATACATAAAACCTAAAAAAGAAACCTTTCGACTATAATAGACGACGGTTTTAGTAAAACATTGACGTTGAAATAATGTTAAATGTCAAAAACAACTACAAAACCGACGTAAATATGTTTATCGACGTCTCTAAATACACAAAAACCGACGTGTAAAACTTAGAAAACGTCTTGGTTAGTAAATACTACGTTCACTAAATGAAAAAACTGACGTCTTAAACATATAACATGGCGTATATTTACATAAACAGACGTAAAAACAACAATAACCACGACCATTTATATCACCACAGACGTTAAAAATGATTTTGACGGCTTGAACACAAAAAAACCGACGTGGTTAATATAGAACACGTCACAAAAGAACTAAAACCGACGTCGATTTGGTACATAAACGCATAAAAAAGAGACCTTTCGACTATAATAGACGACGGTTGTATTAAAACACAGACGTTTAAATAATTTTAAATGTCAAAAACAACTATAAAACTGACGTAAATAGTTTTATCAACGTCTCTAAATTAAATAAAACCGACGTGTCAAATTTACAAACCGCCGTGGTTAATAAATACTACGTTCACTAAATGAAAAAACTGACGTCTTAAACATATAACATGGCATATATTTACTTGAACAGACGTAAAAACATAAATAACCACGACCCTTTATATCACCACAGACGTTGAAAATGATTTTGACGGCTTGAACACAAAAAAAACGACGTGGTTAATATAGTACACGTCACAAAAGAACTAAAACCGACGTCGATTTGGTACATAAACGCATAAAAAAGAGAAGTTTCGACTATAATAGACGACGGTTGTATTAAAACACAGACGTTTAAATAATTTTAAATGTCAAAAGCAACTATAAATCCGACGTAAATAGTTTTATCAACGTCTCTAAATTAAACAAAACCGACGTGTCAAACTTAGAAACCGCCGTGGTTAATAAATACTACGTTCACTGATTGAATAAACTGACGTCTTAACGATATAACATGGCATATATTTACTTGAACAGACGTAAAAACAACAATAACCACGACTATTTATATCACCACAGACGTTGAAAATTATTTTGACGGCTTGAACACAAAAAAAAACGACGTGGTTAATATAGTACACGTCACAAAAGAACTAAAACCGACGTCGATTTGGTACATAAACGCATAAAAAAGAGACCTTTCGACTATAATAGACGACGGTTTTATTAAAACACAGACGTTTAAATAATTTTAAATGTCAAAAACAACTATAAAACCGACGTAAATGGTTTTACCTACGTCTCGAAATAAAACAAAACCGACGTATAAAACTTAGAAACCGCCGTGGTTAATAAATACTACGTTCACTGAATGAAAAACTGACGTCTTAAACATATAACATGGCATATATTTACTTGAACAGACGTAAAAACAACAATAACCACGACCATTTATATCACCACAGACGTTGAAAATTATTTTGACGGCTTGAACACAAAAAAACGACGTGGTTAATATAGTACACGTCAGTAAAAAACTAAAACCGACGTCGATTTGGTACATAATCGCATAAAAAAGAGACCTTTCGACTATAATAGACGACTGTAATAGACGACGGTTGAAATGAATTATAATGATATACAGAGCTATGAATTAATGTCATACAAAGCTTGCAGAATGAAAATGTGATCGGAATTAAAATGATATACAGAGCTATGAATTAATGTCATACAATTAACTGCTTAACTAATGTCATACATTACAACAATCAATCAATCCATATATCTTCACACCCATCTCTAATGTTCTCACTCCCAAACTCACCCACTAGGTCATCAAATGTGTCAACATTTGGTATCCCTCTAGAAAATGGCTCACACTCAATTCTAATATCACCTAGCACATCATCACCAATAACATCATTATATTCTCTATTAGGCATTGATAACACTACCGACCAACCACGATGCATTGGGTCGTCAACATAAAATACTTGTTTGACTTGAGAAGCCATAACAAATTGGTCATTCCTATGTCCAATTTTACTCAGATCTACAAGGGTAAATCCAAGTTCGTCGACTACAAGGCCCGAAGTGTTATCTATCCAATCACACCTCAAGACTGGGATTCTAAACTTTTGGTAGTCAAGATCCCAAATTTCTTGAATAACCCCATAAAAACCCATATTGGAGACAATAGGGTTTTTATCCTTGGCACTAGCAACTTGCATAGTATGTGCAAGTAAATAAACTCCACTATTTTGGACAGTTCGCACATCATCCTGTGCCTTGGTGCTAAATTTGACACCATTAATAAGATAGCTCCTATATGATGGCACTACCATGCTTGGACCAGCTGCTAACCATCTCAAATTTTCTGATATGCCATTATAATCTTCCCCATTAAATTCACTTTGAACCTACAAATTAAACATATATATTAATTCAATCTAACATATATATAGAAAGAAAGAAAATTAAAATAATAAATTGAATATGTCATTCAATAACATATATACCTTAACACGTAGCCATTGAATGAAAGTGCTATTGTGCTTATCTTGTAGCCACTTTGTTCTCTTTCTAAATTTCGAATAAGTGGTCTTGATGTGGATCATATGTTCCCTACAATTGACACGAAAAAAACATGCATTACGGTCCCTCATATATAAGATAAATATAAGGAGTAATAATATTTAACATGACTACATATATATGAAAAATTAAACTCATACGTACTCGATATAAGGTAGGACTTCCTCCGTATTCTCCAAGACATATAGATGTGCCTGGTTCAACAAGTCCATATCAACTAAGCCCACTGTGCAACCTGATAATGGCTTTGAAACTCCCATATTCTGGCTTGAAGGCACTCCAACTGTACTAACATCAGATAAATGGTCGGTACAAAACTCTACAGCTTCTTCAGCTATATACCGCTCAGCAATGCAACCTTCGGGACGAGTACGATTCTGAACATACCCCTTTAGCACTTTCATATATCTTTCAAACGGATACATCCATCTAAAATATACTGGCCCACATAGACGAACTTCTCTGACAAGATGTACTACTAGATGAACCATGATATCAAAGAATGAAGGGGGAAAGTACTTCTCAAGCAAACATAAAGTAACTACTACATCTTCTTCCAACTTATCTAGCTTGGAAACATCTACCGTCTTTGCACATAAAGCATTGAAGAAGAAGCACAATCGAGTTATTGCATACCTTGCAGGCTTCTCCAAAACAGAACGAATTGCCACAGGGAGCAATTGTTGCATCAAGGTATGACAATCATGAGATTTAAGGCCAAGAAGTCTTGAATCTTTTAAAGATACAAGATTTTTTATATTTGAAGAATAACCTTCAGGAACCTTCATACCATAAAAAGAATTGCAAACCGCTCTCTTCTCTGCTCTTGACAAATTCCAAGGCCCTGGAGGCAAGCGAGTACGTCTTTCTCCATACTCGGGTTGCAAATCAATTTTTACCCCCATGTTCAATAAGTCTAACCGAGCAGCAATCCCATCTTTATTTTTTCCAGGGATCTCTAGCAATGTACCAATGATACTATCGCAAAAATTCTTCTCAATGTGCATAACATCTAAGGCATGCCTCACAGGGAGGTATTTCCAATACTCGAGATCAAAGAATTTTGATTTCTTCTTCCAACAAACTCTATCACCATCATTCTCACCAACACTTCCCCCAATTTTCGAGCCCCATATGTAATTAATATCTTCAACCATATGCAGCACTTCTTCTCCTATTAATGGCTCAGGGGGCATGCCATATTCAGGTTTCCCATTAAAAGCTGCACGTTGCCTCCTATATGGATGATTGATTGGTAACCACTTTCTATGCCCAATGTAACAAATTTTGTGGCCATTTTTCAACCTGTGACTAGGTGTATCATCGCCGCATATTGGACAAGCTTTATATCCTTTAACAACACAACCAGATAAGTTTCCATAAGCGGGAAAATCATTAATTGTCCACAGTAATGCAGCTCTGAGTGTAAAGTATTCTCCTATGTGGGCATCATACACTCCTCTAATCCCATCCCACAGAGATTTCAAATCATCAATCAAAGGCTCTAAGTAGACGTCTATATCATTTCTGGGCTGTTTAGGACCGGAAATCAGTATAGTCAACATCATGAACTTCCGCTTCATGCATAGCCATGGTGGGAGATTATATGTAACTAACATAACTGGCCAACAACTGTATCTGCTACTTAAAGAACTGTGGGGATTGAATCCATCAGATGAGAGAGCCAATCTCAAATTTCTTGGCTCATTACCAAAGTCGGGCCATTTTTCATCAACAAGTTTCCAAGACGGGGAATCCGCTGGATGAGACATATAACCGTCAACTGATTTTCTTGCAGCATGCCAAGTCAAACTCTTAGCTGTCTTATGTGATTGAAACATCATTTTAAACCTTGGAATTGGAGGAAAATACCACACCACCTTCGCTGCCACACCCTCTTTCAAGAACCCATCCTTGGTTTCCTTCCACCTTGAGATACCACAAGTAGGACAATTAGTTGCATTCTCATACTCCTTCCGATACAAAATGCAGTCATTGGAACATGCGTGGATTTTCTCATAACTCATCCCTAAAGCAGACAAAGTCTTTTTTGCCTCGTACATAGAGGAAGGTAGTGTATTTCCTTCTGGAAGAAATTCTCCTTGAAGTATCAATAATTCTGTAAAGCAAACATCACTCATCCCATGTTTTGCTTTCAAATTATATAACTTCACCAAAGCCGACAACTTCGTGTACTTACTGCAACCAGGGTACAAGGGTTCATCGCCATCCCCAATCACACTGGCAAACTCATAAGGATCAGATCCAATATTGGCAAAATCATTATCATCCATCCCTAATTCTTCAGAAACATAACTAAACCTACTTTGCTCATCTTCTTCCACATTTCTACTAGCATTGGTAGTCCATTCCCAAGGTTCTCCGTGCCATCTCCAAATCTTATAGCTTTGGTTAATTCCATTAAAGTATAAGTGTTCCCTTATAATTCCAACCCCAAACAATCGAATATTCCCACATTTAACACATGGACAACGAATCTCAGTTGTATTTCCAAGATTTTGTAACGCAAAATTCAAAAATCCTTCCACCCCTAACTCATATGCCTTCGATCTTCTATCCGCATGCATCCATGACTTATCCATCTTACACTCTATCAAATTCATATAAATATATATATATATATATATATTAAAGTGGAAAGACCAGCAATGAAACACTACCTCATTCAAATAGCTGAGAACAAAATGAAAATTAAATATAAAACATGGAAAAGACGACGGTTTATAAAAATAATCGTCGTTTAATATACATTCCGACGACGGCATCTATAGTCACCGTCGTCATTAAGATACCCAGGCCCAGAAATTTGAACGGTGTTCTGGTAGCCTAAAGACGACGTTTAATGGAGAAACAGTCGTCTTTAGGCTACCAGTTGCGGCTTAAAACGTAGACGACGGGAGTAAATGAACAACCGACGTATAATAAACATTTGGACGACGGTTTGATCCTTCAACCGTCGTCGTAGTTAAAAAAAAAAAACAGCTTAAATCTCCCATCCCCATTCCTTTTCCAAGAACCCATGGCCAAACAAACATAAAAGAACCCAAACAGAGAGCAATTATTACAAGATTGCAAACACCAAAACCCTAATATAGCTACCAACGAAAACATTTATGGATTTAAGAAGAGATTAGGGTTGTACTTACATGGATATTGAGAGAGAGCTGCGAGAATATAACAACTGCTTCAGAGAGAGCTTGGAGAATCTACGTACCCAATGCTTTGAGAGAGAGCTTGGAGAATCTACGTACCCAATGAGAGATCTTGAAAAATCTACGTACCAAATGCTTTGAGAGAGATCTTGGAGAATCTACGTACCCAATGCTTTGAGAGAGAGCTGAGAGAATATAACAAAAGCTTGAGACAGAGCTGAGAGAATTAGGATTAAAGGGACTAGAGTTGTACTTACATGGATATTGAGAGAGAGCTTGGAGAACGAAAACTTTCAGACAAATTTATGTTGAAGAGAGAGAATGAACTATTTGAGGGTTAAAGGGAAATTCTGAAAATTTTAAGTCGCGGTCAAAAATTTTTAAGTACCGCGTTTTTCAACCACGACGGTCAACACTTATAATGACGTCTAATAATTACTTACAACGGCGGTTATAATACATTTACGACGTTGTAAACACTAAAGACGTCGCTATTTTATAACTGACGTCGTCAACCGAATTCAATTAGTCTTTGTTAATGTAGTTGACCAAAAACAGCGGGAGAAAACCGGCGTCGTTTCAAAAAACCCTAAACCCTAAACCCTAAACCCTAAATTGTAAAATAATTTTTAAAAAATACACAAGTACGAGAAAAATGAACCGAAAATTGCTATGGATTCCTTACAACATTGCCTTCTACAATAGTAGGCTAAAATATGGATTTCATAATTTTGAATTTATGGGCACCAATGGATCACATAAACCTTAGGGTTATGTTATGTAAAGTATAAGGAGTACAATGCTTTGTCTCTAAATTTGTTTGAATTTTGTTATCATTTGAACTTTGAAAACTAAAATTACATTTTTCAGGCCTTAACGGGCAAGATATTGTCTCAATCAGTGCATAGAATTTGCCGGTATATTTTTCGGATTTTGTTTTGAATATATTATTAATATTAGTAATTAAATACAATAAAAAAATATTTCCAAAATTATATTTTTTAAAGCTTTAGGATAGAGACAATATTCCAATGCTTGGTAGTTTTCAGTATAATTTTTGGATATAGTTATGAATTTAATATGGATTTAAATAAAATATAAAAGTCAATAACAATTAAATTAAAAATGACTTAGCCGACGTTGTATCCCTTTACAACGACATTAAACATAAAAAACCGACGTTGAAACTATATTTAAGAATATACACAGGATGAATTAATTATAAACCGTCATTTTAGTGTATATAACGGACGTTGTTTAAATATATAAAGGCGGATATTTAATAATATCCGCCTTTGTATAATATTACAACGTCGTTAATGTTATACTAACCGACGTAGTATATGAATACAAATTCATTTATAAAGGATGAATTAATTATAAACCGTCGTTGTTACTAATATTAAACGTCATTTTAGTGTATATAACTGACGTTGTTTATATATATAAAGGCGAATATTTAAGAATATCCGCCTTTGTATAAGATTACGACGTCGATAAGGTTATACTAACCGACGTAGTATATGAATTCATATTCTTTTATGCAGGATGAATTAATTATATACCGTCGTTGTTATTTCTATTACACGTCATTTTGTTGTATATAGCTGACGTGTTTTTTTTATACAAAGGCGGATATTTAGAAATATCAGCCTTTGTAAATTATTACGACGTCGATAAGGTTATACTAACGGACGTAGTATATGAGTACAAATTCATTTATACAGGATGAATTAATTATAAACCGTCGTTGTTTTGACTATTACACGTCGTTTACTGCAATACGACCATTGTGTACACGTATGAGACGTGTAAATTAGAATCAGACGTCGGTGTTTGGGAACTAAACAAATTTTTAAACAAAATTTAATTTTGTTGATTTTTGTTCTCTTGATTACAACAAAATATTTATATACATTTTAAATAATCTAAATTAAACATTGTTCATAAATATTTATCTACATCAATTATCCTTCGGTAATTGCTTGTTCACGAATTCTGCCCATTCATGCCTAACTTCGTCAATATCCTTTTGTGTATACTGAAGTTTATCTTTTTTCTTGTCAAACAGCAAAATAAACCAAAAAACCGACGTGTTAAAAGAATACAAACGACGGTTAAACAAAAATATGACGTAGTAAAATAAAGAAAGTATATTTAAAATGTTGCGTTTTACCTTCTTTTCGAAATTTAGGTCTGGATCATGAATTATATCTCTCATGAATCGCATCACGTAATAGCCACACTCTACACTTGTTGGTTGTTCAGGAGTGCCGTGTAGATTTTTCCAAATGGCCTGCTGTTTACGTGAATTTTTGTTTATATGAATGTTAAACATTTTAATTGACCTGTTACAAGAAAACAAAGGGTGTTAAATACAAATAGTAACCGTCGTGGTAAATCAGTCAAAACGACGGAGTTTTTTAAACCAAGACGTTATATTTTGTTTAAAACGGCGGTAAAACCTAACCGTCGTTGTGTAACGTTATAACATCGGTAAGAGTAAAAAACGTCGTATGACGAAAATTGTGCAGAAAAAATTAAAACGTTCTTAAATAAAACGCAAACGACGTGGTAGTTAAATTAAAACGACGTTTTTAAGAAAATACTGACGTGGTAGTTAAATTAAAACGTCGGTAATATCTTCCCGTCGTTATATTATATAATAACGTCGGTATTAGTAAAAACCGTCGTTTATTTAAATACTTTATAGGAAAAATCATAAATCAGAAGAAATCAACTTACGTATTCACTATATTTTTCATTTCGTCGTCAACCATGCGTTTTGGCAGTGAATTCATGTAATAGGCAGTCTCTGTTAATGGTCTCACAATTACCATCACCCAATGACCCCTGCACATAATGATTCATATTAGAAAGAAAAATATTAGAAGCCTGGATTATAAGGCAATGAATTCATGTAATAGGAAAATACTTTAAATGGTACTAACCCTGGATTATAAGAGACCAAGAAAAATTGATTCCCATCTGCTGTATTCAGGCGGTTTGACAGGTTTTTTATTCGGTCTGATATTGATCCAGCTCCAGAGCTCACTAGCCCAGGGTCCACGAGGCCAACAAGGTTTACAAGATTTGCCATTTTTAAATAGTCAAATAGGAACCTAAATATATGAAAGTCAATTAAATGAGATTTTAATTTAAAAGAAAGGAAAATGTAAAACAAAATGGGATTAGGGAGAATTACCTCATGTATACTGATATCACTGTGGTTCCTATCTCAACCATTGAACCAAACTGCAAAACATCCTCAGTGAAGAGGAAGGTATCATGCTCAATGCCAAACACTTCCTTGGGCATGTGAATTGTTAGAGCCTCGTTACCATTAGGCAACAACTTGGTCTGGAAATGTTGGCATAAGGCTAAAAGAGGAGGTGGCATATCTAGCTTTGAGAGATCCTGTTTAAAGAAATTAATAAAGAAATATAAGTTAGTTTGTGTGTGAACTAAAATAAACGACTCTAACTAAACAAAAAAAACAGACGTGGTATATAATATAAACGACGGTTTCTCGTTAGTACTGACGTTGTATTGAATTTATAACGTCGCTATTCTATAGAAAGGTCGTCTAATATAAATACAGTTAATGAAATCATGAAATGAACGACGGTTTATAAAAGCGTCGTGGTATATAACGAAACACGACGTGTCTTGTAAGAAACAGACGTATTTACCGTCGTTATTTTAAATTTTAACGTCGGCTATTAAAAGGAGCGACGTCTTTTTAAAATTTAAAAAGCAGAAATATAAATAAGCAGAGATTTTACCGTGTCCTCTTTCTCTTTTGCAGCAGTATCAGCTTCAGGCTTCGGATCTTCTAATTCCAAAGCTAGGGGTCTGATATTAGTGGCCCCAGAGCAGCTTGCCTTATCAGACATTGGATTTTTTGGGCTTTGATCTTGAGGGGGTAAAATAATTGGAGGAATTGGGGTTTGGAGCATCTGGCTGGGATCAAAACTAGGAACTAGTTGACGGATATATGCCAACAAAGTCTCCCTCTCTGCTCTGACTGCTTCCATTATAGTTTCCCTTGACTTCGCCTCAATCCTCAAGGTCTCTTCTCTGACTGCCTCCCTCACACTTTCCTTCAATTTGTCACCAAATTTCACTCTCTGCTGCTTCAGCAAATTGAAGAACTGAGTTGGGGTAACGCCAGCACCAGCTCCTCTGACTCTCCCACCATGCTCCGGGGTTCCCAAAGCCAGAGTCAAGATATCATTGCTCCCGGAGACAGTCAGAGTGCCTTCGGAGACTTGCTTTTGCAAATCATCCTAAAAGAAAGAAAGAGAGATTGTTAGAACCTGAGAAGGGTGTATGACAGATACATATACCGACGTTGTAAATTATAAACAACGACGGTTTTTATTAAATGACAGACGTGGTATTAATTTAAAACGTCTATATATAAATACCGTCGTTGTTTATACTTTACAACGTCGGTATATAAAAATACGTCGTATATTCAAAATAAAACAGATTAAGACATAAATTAAAAACCGTCGTATATTCAAAGTAAGACGACGGATTATTAAACAAACAGACGTAGATGTACAATTCCATACGGCTGCACAAAATTACCGTCGTTGTATAATCATTCTAACGTCTAGATAAGATAAAACCGTCGTAAGTTTTAATGAAGAAGTGAAAAAACTCGATTGAAATATGCATTCTTTTCCAGAAATTGTGCACCACAAAATTCAGTGAAATAGACAGAGAGAGGGAGAGTGTGTGCGTGAGTAAACTTAAAACAAAAATGCAGTTCATAGAATAATTTAATCCGTCGTATTAATTCTATCTAGACGTCTACTTTATTCAAAAACCGACGTCCTATTCACTTTTAAACGTCCGTAAATTAAGCCTGTCGTGGTGTTCACTTTATAACGTCGCTTATATAAATATAAACGACGTCTATACCAAAATAAAACACTCTGTTTTTCAAATTTAGAACAGAGTTAGTGAGAGTTACGATTAGTTTTGCCTTCTCTGCAGCCTTTGGATCAGGGATGTTTCCTGATTTATCTTCTCTTGCTTTCTTCCACAGAACAGCTCGATCGATTTCTTGACCTTCGGGCATGGTTTCTACCAATTGGTCCGTCAAACCAACATACCCTTTTCTAGACAACCTATGGTTGTACTCCAATTTCTCCCTCCTCTCCTTCTGCTCAGCATGCTTAGCTTCAAAATCTGGGGTTAACCTTGAAGCTACGAAGGCATCCCATTGCGATTTCTCTATGAACTTATAAAGCAATGGGATTTCTTTTAATTTCTCCTTGTCATGTGCGAATGGAAGGATATATTGCTTAGTTAAGTTATACTTGAAATCCTTCCATTTTTTGGCGGCAGATGACAAGACCAAGTTCTTGTAACTATCCCCAATAACATAGGACATTTGAACAGCTTCCCAAATCTGCTCCTTCACGTCCTTGGGTAATTGTTTCCATTTCTTGTCCACAAGAGGGACTCTGGTGCGTGCCAAAACACCAATGTAAGACTGCATCTCAACAGCAACATCGCCATGTGGTTTGCCATCTTTATTGAACTCAACCACAGGCTTAACCTTCTCAATTTTCCTCTTCACAACACGGCTCATTGTGCTGATACCGCAGCCAGATTTTGGCTCCTCAACAAATGTGGCTGTGCTCGAGTCTTTCTCTGAGGTTGAGGAATATCTCATCCTCTTCGAGGGTTTGCTTTGAGTTGATTTTTCAACTTCCACTAAACCTGTTTTGGGTTCATCCCCTTGTGCCATTGAACCTGCTGTGGCCTTTGACGCTTCAGCTTCCTTGTTTTGAGATTTCGAAACCATTTTTGATTAATCTGCCAAAAAAACAACGTCGGTTATTAAAAATAAACGACGTAATAATATAAAAACAACGACGGTTTTATATATTTCATGACGTAAATATTCATAAACTACGTCGGTTATTAACAATAACCGACGTGGTTTAAAATTACAAAACTAGTGTACTTCTCTCACTAGACGACGGTTTTATCTTGTTTCCGACGTATTAATTGTCACACCATGACGGTTTTTAGCCACCGTCGTGGTGTGTCCATTCCATCGTCGAAAACAGGACAGAACTGTCGTCTTTTGGCGTCGTGAGGGTATCTACTTATGTATTTAATCAAAACCAGTGAAAGATTTCTTCAATTTGACAGAATCTAGTTTCCAGACAACTACGGCATGCAAATGAAAAGTAAAAAAAGGGAAGAGAGTGAGAAAAAACCTTGAAAAACACCGGCGTGCAAAGAAATGTTTCCTTCCGACGAAGACGAAGACCAAAATGGTGATTTGGACGATGAAGACGATGATTCAGACGATGATGCTAGGTCAGGTGACGAAAATGGTGATTTGGGAAATGAGAGGGAAACTACGATACTTTATCGGGAAGTGAAAACCGTAAAATATTAGGTCAGGTGACGAAAAGTTTATATATTTTCCCAGAGTTCAATACAACGACGTTGTCATTAACAAACCGCCGTATTATTTTGTTATAACGACGGTAGATAATTCATAAATGACGTGGTTATCACAACTGCCGAAATACTTTTGGAATTCCGATGTGGTTATGACGGCGCTTTTTTTCTCGAAACTGACGTTGTACTTGTAATTTCAACGACTGTGTATTTTAATAAACCGACGTGGTTACTTTGCGGTTCTGAAAACGACGTCGTTCTCTTTTTAATACGCGCCAAATGACTTTTGGATTTCCGACGTGGTTATGACGGCGCTTTGTTTCTCTAAACTGACGTTGTACTCTTAAATTCAACGACTGTGTATTTCAATAAACCGATGTGGTTACTTTGGTTCTGTTCTCTTTTTAATACTCGCCAAATGACTTTTGGATTTCCGATGTAGTTATCTTTTTAATACGCGCGAAATGACTTTTGGATTTCCGATGTAGTTATATCTAAACTGACGTTGATTAGTCAAATATGACGTCGCTATGTATATTAGAACTGACGTGGATATTTACTCCATTTTGTTTAAATAGGATTTTTTTACGCGGTTGTTAACTCTCAGTTTTCAATTAGGGTTGCAGAAATTGTCTTTCTGAAAGCAAATGGGTTTGCAGAATGATTCCTCACAAGACCAAGCATGGGTTTGCTACATCCTCCTGTGTAGCAAGGGTGAAACCAGCTTGAGAACCCGCGTGGGTGTTCCTGATGCTCGCAGAGACGGACTCAGGTGGTGGCTGTAGCTGGGAGTGGGCTTGAGGTTCAGAATGAGTAGGTGGTGTCTATTCATTCTGAACCTCAAGCCCACTCCCAGCTTCACCCCAAAGGCACAACCCACAACAGGTTCTAAGGCTGGTTCCACCTTGCTACACAGGAGTTTTGAAGTTGATCACTGTGGAAAAGGGGACTACAATGCAACCAGGAATCGAGGAGTGAGGGTTCACACTTTGTTGATTTTGATTTTGTTTTTCAGGAATCGAGGCTGTGCAGGAGCTTGAGAACAAGAGGAAGGAGAGGGCCCAGCTTGCATATGAGAGGAAGAAACAGTTGAACATATATTTGCCACGATGTATTTGCCAAATTTGTGTTCATATTTAACACGAAGAGATTTGCATTTTAAGATGAAAATGTTGTTGAGGATTGAGAATTAAATTTTGTTTTGTGTTAAGAAAGATATTACCAAAATAAAAGAAAAATTAATTAATTTTAAAAAGCTATAAACATAAGACGGCAGTTTACAGAGAGGGCAGACGTATAAATTGAAAAAATACGACCGTAATTTGAACTTAGGACGTGGTAAATAAAAACGACAGTAGTGTTGTAGGTACCGTCGTAGTATACTCCAAAATAATAAGTCGGCGGTTTACAGAGAATGCACCGTCGTAGTATACAGACGTTGATTCCACTATATTATACGACGTGGATTAAGAACAGTTGGTCGTGTTTAGTTAGGAGTTAACACGGCAGGTTTTTTGGTGAACTGTCGTCTTTATTTTCTACGTCAGTGTATTCATACCTGCTGTCGTTGTTTTTTGGTCAGATTTTAACACTGAAGAAATCCTTTTTTAAAAACGACGGTTTTTTATTTGTACGCGTCGTCTTTTAAAAATATTGAACAGTAAATCACTTATCCACGACGGTTTTTTTTATACCGTCGTCTATTTAAATACAACGACGGTTTTATGTTATGCCGTCGTCTTTTTCTGGTCGTCTTTTTCCATTTTTGTAGTAGTGATTGGTTTTAATAGAGGCTTTTCTCATAGACATAGATTGTGCTATGTTAGATTCCGTAACACACCGGTGCGAACGAAGAAAAGGCACCTCACGAGAGTTAGCAAGTCGGTGGCTGTGCTCCGTTACAAATTTAGTCACAATATAAGCATCCCGTTTAGGACAATACTTCACAGCAAATGTAGCGTGACAATTCTCTCTAGTCTCTTTCCTTGGTGTACGAACCATATTATCTCTATTTGTCCATTTCTTTGATCTACTCCCTTCTTTTGAGCACACCTATTGTCTTCCCATCACAACCCCACCCTCGCTACGTCTCAAACGACTTCTTCTTATGCTAAAACCAATTGCAAGAGCATAGTTGCAGTAAAATCTTTCTGCTTCCTCAAATTTTGCAAACTCTCTCTCAGCTAAATCAGCAATGCTCATATTTTGGAAGTTTAACCCATCATACTCAAATTGTCCGCTTTTCTCAGTACTTTCTTCTGTTCTACTGTCCAAAATCTGTAAAGATGGGGCATTTTCAATTTCTTCAAGTGACTCAGCCTCTGCAAAATAACCTTCACTGTTAGGTACAGAGTTTTGGCCCTGAATTCCATTCGTTTTACTTGCTTCTGCATCAATTTCCTGAAAATAGGCAACATGTCTTCCATGGCATAATTAATATGAACATAAATGGATACACATCAATTGCATTTAGTAGAAATATAAACATACAATTAAATTATGAAGGATTAGTCCTTACTGAGAGATTCTACATTTCATACTTGTGCACATATAATGCCAATTGCGCGACAAGAATGCAAAGACACTATTCTGTTTGTCAGTTGCAAGACTATAATGCAATTAGACGTAACTGTTTGTCAATTGCAAGACTATAATGCAATTAGACGTAACTGTTTGTCAATTGCATTCACAAATCACATATGTTCTCAAAATGTAAGAGGCTACCAATAACATGGCAATATGGATACAATCATTGCAAAATAGGACTAACCAATTGGTAATTGGATTCAAAATGACATATTGAAGTACCTCTTACATTTCCATTACCAAAATGCAAGGCTACAAATATCATGCCATTTGCATTACAATTAATAAATTCTATCTAATGTTTTTCGAATGAGTCACAAACTTTTCAACATCAACAATATGCCCAACATTAAAGAAGAGAAAGATATTGACATTGATCATATTGTGTTTCTTGTCTGTGAAATAACTCAAATTACAATGGTTTTCTTCTTACCAAATCAAAAACCCATTTACTTCTGCTTAGTTGCTTCCTGGGCTGCATTAATTTCTGCTTAGTTTTTCTGGTTTTCTTTTCATTACATAATTACTTGATTTCATAGAGGGAAAATTGCCCATAGAAATTGCTGGTTTTCTTTGAGCAGATCAATATAGCAAAATGTTATATTGCTGGTCTTTGGGAACTCAAGTGTGGACAAGGATAATAAAAATCATGTGGTAAATTTTCATTTTCATTTTTTATTTTTGTTAAACAAGAGAGATACCATCAAGAATTCAACATTTTAATATATGCTTATAATACAAAGTTTTTTTTTATTTTTGGGGTTCTTTTTTCGGGATTGAAAAGTTTGGTGTCCTCTTTGTGCATGCTTAAACTAATAAACTTAATCACTCAATCAGTTGTTGGGTTTGATTATTGAGAAAATGACAGAAAGCTGTAGGGAAAGCACAGAATCTTGCAACAGCCAATCCAACCGACCCCATTTCCATTCATATGGAAAATGCAAGCTGAGAAAAAGCTGGGAATTCAAGTGTGGACAAGGATAATAAAGCTATTAATTTTACCTTTGCAATGGCCACTTCAATTCGTTTCAGCAACAGCAACTCGTTTCCACTGGTTTTTTGTGAACCACGCAAAATGCCCAGCCACCGAGATTTAAGATCTTCTCAATTCATCTCCAGAATCAAGCGATTCACATGTAGGGGAAGAGAGGGAGAGATGAAAGAGAGAGTGCCGTTCTTGGAGAAGCCTCAGTTCACGATCTTCCCTTCTCCCTTTCTGTTTGTGTTTTTCTTTTCTTGTTTTCTTTTTCTTTTTCTGTTTAATTTTTATTTTATTCACTTTTACCTACACCAACCCTTTTAACAGGTTACCAGCATTCAATGGTGTGAATTTAACCCTCATCTCCACTTACTCATCCAATGGCTGATATTTTGGGCGCATGGATACACCATGCCCATCGTAGAATTTTCCAGGAAAAGTGTCCTAAGTGGAGTTAGCTTCAGAGGGTCTAAGTGAAATTCTCCAATTCTATTATCTTCAGCGATATCACCGGAGTTCATCAAACTTTATTGGTGAATTCACAATGTGATCGGAAAAAGCAAGTGTGAATGAGTTGGAAAAAGACCCTGCCAGTATCAAAGACCGACAGAAACGAACCAGCTGTCCATTTGACGCGTTTTTGGGTCTACCATCAGTGCTGGTGGCAGTAGCCAGTAGGGGCCTAATAGTAATGAGCGTGTGTATACAGTATATATATATATATATATATATATATATATATATATATATATATATATATATATATATATGGCGCAGATTTCGAGCAAATGGTAAATCACATAATCCTCACCCTACGCGGACCCCCATTGCTTTAACAAGTGGTTCTTTATTCAATTGGAAACCCTCTCCTAAGAGCAACTCCAGCAGCAAGGTTTGGACTGAGGCAAGGGGGAGTTTTGGAGAAAAGGGGCTTCCAGCAGTGGGGTTTGGCCCGAGTTGGTGGTAGGGCCCAGGAAGTCGGGCTGGCCCGAGGGCAGAACCAGCCTCAGGTCCAAAACTCAAGGGGAGCTGACGTCACGATGACGTCAGCCCTGCGCGCTCCCAACGGCTCTGGGACAGCTGGCGCAATCTGGGCGCTCCGATCTCCTTTCTCTCTCCAATCCGACGGCAGCAAATATTTTTGCTATAAAAAAACGAAAAAAAATCTGAAATTTTTTAAAAAAAATACCCAAAAATACTGTAATTTTTTTCTATAAATACCTACCACTTCTCTTCACTTTCAACACCAAATCCTCATACATTTTCTTCTACTTCTACTATTATTCACTTTTTACTCAACATTTTATTCACTTTCAAGTTTTATTTTTCCTTATCATTTTTATGGCTTCTTCTATCGATGGTGTTGGGGCATGGAGCACCATGGAAGATGTTTTGTTGTGTGAGTGTTGGGTCCAAATTTCTCATTGTCCCGTCACGGGCAATGAGATAAAATTCTTTCAAATGTGGAAAAAAATTCATTCCGAATTTTGTGAAAGATCGGGTTCGACCCGTACGGAAATGGCATTGTCTAGTAGGTGGAAAATTCTCAATAAAGAGTTGGGGAAATGGAGAAATGCTTTGGCAAAAGCGATAGACAACCGTAGAAGCGGGGAAAATCTTACCGATGAGGTAAATTATTTGTAATTTTTGTTTTATTAATTTTAATGTGCTCATATTTTTTTATAAATGTTTCTTGCATTGTCAATAGTTTGTTAATATTTCATTAATACAAAATATTTGGTTAATGTTTCTTGCATTGCAATTATTTTTTAATGTTTGTTGCATTGACAATATTTTTTAATGTTCCTTGCATTGCAATTATTTTTTAATGTTTGTTGCATTGACAATATTTTTTAATGTTCCTTGCATTGCAATTATTTTTTAATGTTTCTTGCATTGACAATATTTTTTAATGTTTCTTGTATTTCCACTATTTTTTTATAAATAGATTGTGCAAGCACAAATGTGGTTTGGTGCTACTGGGCAAGGAAAAAAATCATTTAACCATCAAGAATGTTGGGAGGTAGTCAAAAATTGCAAACGTTTCAGAATTATTCCCACGGGTCCGGAAGTTGTGTTGAACGAGATGCCACTCCATAATTCAACGCCACTCCATAATTCAATGGCATCGGATTCACCTCTTGATTCCCCGATGAGTGAAGACTCACCCATCGAAAAGGAGCGGAGGCCTATTGGGAGAAAGGCGGCGAAGGCAAAGAGAGTGAGTAATTCTACTAGTAATTCATCTAAATTTTTGGAGGAAATTGCAAGGCAAAGCGCCATGAGACTTGAAATAGAGAGGAAAACCCAAGAAGATGACAAGATATTTCAAATGAAATGTGCACAACAAATGGAGTATGTACGCAAGCAAAACATTTAGAAGAAGGATCGGGAAACCATGGCTATGGATACAAGCCATATGTCCCCTGAAACAAAACAATTTTGGAAGCTAGAACGAAGGGATGTTATGAAACGAAGACTTTTTCGTGATGATGGACCTAGCAACACAAATTGGTTAAATGATCAAAACAATTAAGTTAGCTTGCTTGCCTTTTATTTTCATTGTATTTTAATGTTTTATTTTGAAAATTAGTTGTAATTCATGTATTTTATTTTCATTGTATTTTAATGTTTTAATTTGAAAATTAGTTGTAATTCATGTATTTTATTTTCATTGTATTTTAATGTTCTATTTTGAAAATTAGTTGTAATTCATGCATTCAATAAAATACCTTTTTATTAAAAACATTTCATACATAAAAAAACAAACCACATCCAAAGCATTAAAAATAAACAAACCACAACCAAAGCCTTAAACTTAAAAAACATAACACAAAAGAAAACATAAACATAATAAATAAAACAAACTTGTTCACTTCACTTCATTAACCGTCATTGCCTTTCACCGATCATAAATGCTCGATCAAGTCAACTTGACGTCGTTCATGAATATAAGATGATTGCATCTCCTTATATCGATCAATCATACTCATCATTACACCACCGTCCCTAACCAACGGTTCATGTTGCACTGGTTCTCCATTTGGCCCCATGGGTTTTTCATAGATTCGTGTCAAGGCCGTGTTCATTGGATCCGGTTCGTACACGTCTTCAGATGAATAATCATACTCATCCTCCACAATCATGTTATGGAGGATGATGCATGTCATCATTATGCTCCTCAGCACCTCCTCATCAAACATACGTGCCGCACCCCTAATAATAGCCCATCGGGCTTGAAGGATACCAAAGCACCTCTCCACATCTTTTCTGTACCCCTCTTGATATGTAGCAAAAAAATTTTGCTTCTGGGATCGGGGATGCGGAATTGACTTGACAAATGTGGTCCACCTCGGGTAGATGCCATCAGCTAGATAATACCCATTTTGGTACATGGTATTGTTGATTTGATAGGTGATATTTGGGGCTTCACCTCTCAAAACTTCATTGAACACCGGGGATTGACCCAGGACGTTCAAGTCATTTTGAGATCCGGCAACTCCGAAGAAAGCATGCCAAACCCACGTATCAAAACCGGCAACGGCTTCAAGGATGATGCTTTTTTGGCCTTTCCGATTCCCATAATCGCCTTGCCAAGCGGTCGGGCAATTCTTCCACTGCCAATGCATGCAGTCGATGCTACCAATCATTCCTGGAAATCCTCTCTCTTCCGCTTTTTGTAGAAGCCGTTGCAGGTCCTTGGGCGTAGGTCTGCGCAGGTAGTCCCTGGTGTACAGTGTTTCGACTGCATCACAAAATCTCACCAAGGTCTCCAAAATAGTGGACTTCCCCATCCGGGCAATCTCATCCACTTGATCAGCAGATGAGCCATACGCCAACATTCGGATAACAGCTGTGAACTTTTGCTCGGGAAGCAGTCCCAAATTTCCAGCAGCATTTCTCTTGTGAACAAAATATTCATCATAATTGCAAATATCATGCATGACTTTATTGAACAAATGGGGTTGCATTCTATATCTCCTTCGAAAATAAACATCAGAGTACAGAGAAGTTGGGATAAAATAATCTTCCATAAGATTCTTACCCCGAGAATGTCTATGTCTGTCCACATTCGGTTTACGACCTTCTCGTGAACCACCGCGGCTCTGGTTTTCTTCATCTTGCATAGCCACTGCTGCAACAATTTGCATATCCATTTCTACCTGTGCCCTTTTGCCTGCAGCTCGTCTACGCCTTCTTTCTCTAAATTCTTGGATTTGCCTCTCCAAGAGCTCATTCATGTCTGCCATTGGAGTATGAATTCTAAAATTTGAGAAATGAAAATGAAGAGAAGATATGGAGTGAGAGGTATGAGTTGAGGCTCTGGTTTTATAGAAATGAAAATGAAGAGAAGATATGGAGTGAGAGCTATGAGTTGAGGCTCTGGTTTTATAGAAAAAATTTGGCTGATAAGGATGACACGTGGCGCAATTTTATAGGGTGAAAATCTTATCTGAAATTTGAAATTCAAATGAAATTGATATGAAATTTGAAATTCAGATTAAATTTCATTGAAATTTGAAATGTATTTGAAAATTATCTGAAATTTGAAATTCAGATGAAATTTCATTGAAATTTGAATTTTGAAATGTATTTAAAATTTATCTGAAATTTGAAACCGAAAATCTTATCCGAAATTTTTATCCGATTATGAGATATGAATAGTATTGACACGTAGGAACCCAAAAATCTTATCCGAAAATATTATTCAAATTAATTATTTAAGTAAACAAATTTGTGAAAAAAACAAAAAAATGAATAGTGTTTGCCCTAGACTAGGGCAACTGCTGGAAACGTAAATTGCTTTTTTCAAGGGCTGCCACTATTCACGTGAATAGTGGCTGCCCTAGCCCCCCCCCCTTGCCATGGCTAAGGGCAACTGGTGGAATTGCTCTAAGTAAGCCCTTGGTCAGATCCATCTAAGAATGGCCGTCTCCGCAGATGCAGCTGTTGTGGAACTTCTTGATAGCAGTAACTATGTGGATTGGAGTGTATGTGTTAAAACTTACTTGTTGGCTCAAGACCTTTGGGATGTAATGGAAGAAGAAGAAGAATATGACGACGACGACGACGAAGAGGAAGCTGATGATAAGTTCAAAGCTTGGAGGGAGAAGAATGCCACGGCTTTACATAAAATCCAAATTTCGTGCGGGCGGGAAGCTTCTTCCCTCATTAGAAACACCAGTTCAGCCAAACGCGCTTGGGATACTTTGGCAGAAAAGTTCAAGCCAAAACCAGGTAAGTCCCCAGTTCAAATCTTGAACCTCAACAAATCTGTGAGAAGTAAATATTCGAGTTAAACCAGAAATATATATGATATATATCAGTCCCGTTCTCTTGGACCACAGGAGTCCAAGAGGGTTGTGGTCACTTACCCTTAGATTTAATCCAAGGGCTGAGAAAAATTTACTTTGAAATATGTTTTTTCTTTTACCTTTTAAATTTCACTTAACAAAAAAGGAAAAAACTAAAAACTAAAAACCCAAAATATATTCTTCTTCCTCCGCTGCCCCCACGTTCTGCTTTCTCCCATCACTGCAGCCACAACAAAGCCTTTCTCCATGCTTCTGATTTATCAATTGATGGCAAAGGTGTACATAACAGCAAAATTGAACAGATTTGCACTTAACACCAGCTTCGGCAACTCAGCTAGGCTTGCTTTTACGCCTACTCCCATTTTTTCAGAATCTGACAGAATCTGTAAAGTCACCCATGCTTGATTTTCTTTCAAAGTTTTTATTCTCTCGGACTGATTTCATATTTTCTTTGACCATGAGAGGACCTGTTCCATTTCCTTCCCTTCTCTATTGCTAGAAACACAAAGAGTTCATTCATTTACAGACTTCTATGCTGGAGTCGGAGTTTCTAAGTCGCTCTGGATTTTCGCTCCTAGTCGGAGTTGTTGTGGCTGCAACGATGGGAGGACGCAGAAAGTGGGGGCGGCGGGGGGAAGAAGAACAGATTTTGGGTTTTAGTTTTTAGTTTTATCCTTTTTTGTTAAGTGACATTTAAAAGGTAAAAGAAAAAAGATATTTCAAAGTAAATTTTTCTCAGCCCTTGGATTAAATCTAAGGGTGGGTGACCACAAGTCTCTTGGACTCCTGTGGTCCAAGAGAACGGGACTGTGATATATATAACCAAATTATACTCTGAAACATTTAATTGATTAACCACAACACCACTATTTTTGTTCTTATACTAGCACGGAAGTAAGGACTGATCAGTTTACGTTTTGTTCTTTTACATTTTGGTCTCCCTAGACTTACTGTATCCGAAAAGAAATATACAAGTTACACGTATAACAATGTGGAAATTAAATATAACGGTGTCAATTTACCGCTTTGGCTTTATTTATTTATTTTAAAATAGTTAATTTCCCCATGAATCACAAAACTACCCGATTTATAACCCATGCTCATATTCCGAGCAATTCCATTCAAGATGTCAGGCAAAACAAATTTCATTCAAGATGTCAGGCAAAACAAATGCTCATCTCACTCCATATTCTTTACAAAAAAAATTCACTACGCCAATATTGCAAAAACACGTCACTTAAAAAACGTCGGAACTTGAAGAAAGCGTCGTGGTTTTAATATTGGCTACAAACCACGTCAGTGGTTATAAAAACGACGTCTTAAGGCATCTAATACGGTGGTAATCCAAAATATATTTCAAAAACACGTCAGTTGTCAAGAAGAACCGACGTGCATCCAAAACACGCTAAACACTGTTTCACTTAAGCGTTGTTCCTCTCAGCTTTACCAAAAACTAAAGTTGTCCTTCTCAACTTAATTTTTCACGCCCCGCTCAATGTTCAGTTTCCCTCTCGATGAAAATTCCATTCCCTCTCGATGAAGCCCTCTCTCCCTATCTGAGTTCAAACCCTCTCTCTCTCTCTCCTTCTCTATCACATCTCTGCACCTAAACCCTCTCTCTCCAGCTCAATCTTTTCTAAGCCGACTCTCACATCTCAGAGAGACAGAGGCAACGAGGAGGTGGACTTCGGTGTCGGCTTCGTCACGAGGATCGACGTCGGCGCCGTCTTTTGGATCGTCGTCGGCGCCATCTTCTGGATAGTCGTCTTCTGGGTCACGACCTTCGCAGTCCTAGCCTTTTAGAGAAGAAGATCGCCAAAGAGGTTTCATTTCATTTTCCTCGACTCTCCGACCCCGACCCCAACCCCAACTCCAAATCCTCTCTTCTATCTCGGACCTCAAGGTAAGGCTCTCTCTTTCTCTCTTCTATCTTGGACCTTAAAGATTTTTATGATTCTAATATTACAGAGAGATTTTAGAGATTTCAGTTATATTGCTCTTTGAGTTTTGAGTGATAGTTCAGTTTCTGTAAGATTCCCTTACTATTTTAATGAATTCACTGGTGACTTTAACCCATATATTTTGTTTGTATTGTTTTTTGTTCTTCTGTATAAGATCCATATCTCTTGTTTGGGAGTCTGCAGGATCTTGTGGACTTGCTGGAATTGAATGTGATGTCCTGAGCCTTTTGGCTGGGAAGACCCAGATTGTTGTTTCCCATTGTTTTTACAAGAGATTTTTCCTTCTGATGATTTTGATACTTTGCTAAATGGTATTTGAAATTGTTGTTTGATGATAGTTAGGCATATACACAGCTGCTGGGCTTATGTGACTTAACTTGTGTGGTTTGCATTTGTGCAGGAGGGTGAAGATTTCAGGATTTCCTTCTTTTATTTCTCTTTTATCTTAGTGTGCATCTATTTTACCCTTTTCACCATTTTGTAATAGAATTTTGATATCATGTGCATGTGAACTCACTATGGATCTTAACATTTTCAGGAAGCTCTAGATGTTGTCCATGTAAACAAAGAAGACCAACAAAGTGTATTTGCAATGCTTGCGGCAGTTTTGTGGCTGGGACACATTTCATTTATTGTGATTGATAATGAAAATCATGTTGAAGCTGTAGAAGATGAAGGTAATAATCTTCCAGAGGATAGATGAAAAAAAATTATAATTTTCTTTTAAGTGTTTACTAGTGGTGTTTGCACCACGAAGCATTTATATGGCTTCAGGATCCAATATAAACAGATGTACCGTTTGTAGTTCCTGAAAAGTGGGATATATGACAGCTGGGATGTCTATACAGAAGCTTTTTTTTTTTTCCCGATATGCAGACAAATAGATCATATCAGTTATTGGTCTAAGGTGAGGCAAAAAATTCCCAAAACATTTAGGTGACTTAAAGCCAATTAAGATTTTGTAACTTATTAGTAACAGAAGATCAGTAGAAGCTCCTGAGCAAGATGAGCAAGATGAAGAGTGCAAAATAGTTGAGACTTTGCTTTGCTTCTCTATTGTCAAAAAGTTTCATGCTGTAAACTTCCAGTATAAAGGATTTGAAGTTCATCCTGGAAAGGAGGGCAGGTGGAGGGAAGATAAATATAGCTCTGGTTGTGATGTATTTGCTTTCTGATTGTGTTGTATCTATTTTTCTATCCGAGGCTTATCCTGGCCTTTTGTCAACTATTTTACTATCACGTGCAACATGAATCCTGCTATCAGCCCATTGTGTGTGATGGGTTTATGGTTTTGATAATTCTGTGTGCTTTCTGGTTTTGATTATGTCCTCTAATTTTGGCATTATTTGGGAGAATTTATTTTAATGGATGAGGTGTATATTAATATACTGATTGGTCTTGGTTTTCATTGGTTCAATGAGTTTTTTTTCATGATCTCAATAATGATGCAAGTTTCATTTTCAGGTCTGTTCAATGTCTCCAAATTGATTGGATGTGGCATGGATGAGCTTAAGCTTGCTTTATCAACTCGAAAAATGAGAGTTGGTAATGACAATATTGTCCAAAAGTTAACACTAACGCAGGTAACAAAACTTTCTAAAAGAGTTAATATTTGTCTTGTAGGTTGAGTTTATCATACATAACAACATAGGCATGGAAGAGTTAATATATGCCCCACCCCCCCCCCCCCCCCCCCCCCCCCCCCCTTTAATGTATACAACTTCTGTTTTTCATCTTTCAGGCCATCGACACAAGAGATGCTTTGGCGAAGTCAATTTATGTATGTCTCTTTGAGTGGCTGGACCAAGATTCCATAGACAGCAGGGGAGTGGCTAGACCAAGATTCCATAGAGTAATGGTTTATGATTTTCCTGATATGTTTTAATTCATGCTTTTGAATGCACCTTTAATATAATTCATCTCATGGGACTAATATCAAGCACAGTACTTTTGTTAACTAAGTTCCCAAGTTGTTCATGCCAATATGTTTTTTTTTTATAGGGACTTTGGCTTTTACAATTTAACTGGAGGAATCCCACAATCCATGAGTGGTTTAAATTTAATTCATTTGTAAGGATGATACTGCAGTTGTTCTCAAGTCAAGGTTGAGGCATTTGTTTTATTGTTGGTGGACCTCATATTCATTACTTTTTGACACTTGAATTTCTATGACTGTCCACCCTTGCCATTTCATTTCTTAACTTCATGTTTTGTAATGATTTTCCTCAGGTAATTTCTAAACTACAATACCTTGACCTTTGGGGGAGTAAAATATCTGACCAAGGTACAATTCCTTGACCTTTGTTGTTAAAGTTAGTATCTGGGTTCAATATTTTGTTTTGAATGAGGCTTATGTTTTGTTTGGTTTAATTTGATAATTGCTAGGTTATATATATATGTTTGGTTCTATTTGAGTGGGTTAAATTTGGTTCTAATGCAGAGCAAATCCTCTGTTTTATTACTTTTCAGTTTTATCTCTCCTTTCATTTTATTTTGTGCTTGCTCATTTCAGTTCTAGCCTTAATCACCCAGGCTATATCTTCTAAACTTCGTTTTCTTTTCTCACATGGTTATCAAGTTTGGCTTAATCACCCAGGCTGTTTGTTCTGACAGATAAGTTTGCATTAATTTTATGGTGTTATCCAATTACAGGTAGTTGCTGGATTAGCAGCAGATGGAAGGCAAATTGTTGGCAGGACCAAGTCTGAAGCTAACTATGAAAGCCTACATGATAGTGTATACATCATTAACTTTCTCTTCGAATCTCTCTCTCAGTAAAGCAAGTAGTAGTGGATTAGTCCTCAAGCTGCTGTCATTCTAAAGCTGCATAGATCTTATTTCGACACCACCAACTTGAAAAATGTGCAAGAAAGCAGAGCTAAGTCAACCCAATAACAAATTGATGAAGTTAGATCAAATTAGTAGAATTTGTGAGCTGAATTATATCTAATTATAGGTAGGAAGTATGTATGTAATAGAATAAAGATTGGTTGACTATGTAATAACTATTGAAAGTTCAAGTTTTATGAAAGAAATAATTTTTGAGTGTATATGTTTGTTAATAAAGCAATATAATTGGTTTTCTAGTTAAAATCGTTGTATAGAATGATAGGAAACCAAAAACTAATGACCGTTTCTAGTTTGTACATATAATTAATGACCGTTTTTAACACAATACCGCCGTCTTTATATACAATTGACGATGATTTTTAACAAAAAACCGTCGTCTTTATATAAATTTTTTAACAAAAAACCGTCATCTTTCTATACAATTAAAGACGGTTTTAAATAAAAACCGTCGTCTTTACATATAATAGACGACGCTTTTTGAAAGAACTATCATCTATTATATGTAAAGACGACGCTTTTTATTTAAAACCGTCGTCTATTATATGTAATAGACGACGGTTTTAAATAAAAATCGTCGTCTATTACATATAATAGACGACGGTTCTTTCAAAAAGCGTCGTCTTCACAAATAATAGACGACGGTTGTGAGTAAAATCGTCGTCTTTACAAATAATAGACGACGGGGATTTACCGTCGTGGTTTTATGCAACAAAAGATGTCGGTCGATTTCACGACGGTTGAAAAACCGGATACACGACGGTGGATTACCGTCGTCTATTGCGATTTTTGTAGTAGTGATTGTCTTGAAAGTCTTCAAAAGTGAGTCAATTACCAAGAACCTAACTTTTCAAAATGACAATTAGCGCCACTTTTTGTAAAGAATATGATGTCAAATGACCATGAGTCTCTTAAAAACATTACTTTAATTGATGTAATTGGTAGGAATTACAGTTGGGTAAATCAACCAGTTTTGTATAGTTTATGGGAAAATTTGGTTGAAATAAAAGTTTGGGGGTAGATTGACACAATCTATATAATTCATGAGGGAGGGAAAACGAACTATACTTCATATCGTAATCATGTATTAATGTAACAAACGTGCTGCAAAGAGCGGAGGTTTTACTATTAAAATTAAAAATTAAAAAAAAAACTAAGAGTGGAGGTTTTACCTTCAGCCATCCCCTTCAATTGAGCTATATCCCTCCAATCACATTATTGAGGAGACACTTTGTAGGGCCATTTCGCATATGATAAACTTGTTTTTTTCCTTGGATCAAAATGTTGGGAATAATAGCGAAAAATAAAGACTAATAAATAATATATATGATTCGTTTACACTTCTAGCTACATATTCTTGATATGACTGAAAAAAAAAGAAAAAAGAGCTACATGCATATTATATGCATGGGTACAATTCATTCAATTATTAACACAAAAAATAAATGGATTATGTTATCTGATATCATTAATAAATTAATTAACCAAACTTTGCGCAGGATATTACAATGACTACAATCAGTATAACCCGTTGTTCGATGCTGTGTTGAGTGGAGATTGGAATGAAGCAAAGGAGTTTCTTACCCTACATCCCAATGCAATAAGAGCAAGACTTCCATCTACAGACAGGATAGCTCTTCACTTGGCAACAGATCTAGAGCACGAGCATATTGTGGAAGAGTTGGTGCAGTTGATGTCAGAGGAAGACTTGGAATTAACAGATAAATGGGGTTGGACAGCTCTTGCTGTTGCTGCACTGAGAGGAAATAAAAACATGGTTGAATGCATGGTTACAAAGAGCAAGAAAATACTTAGTATTCCCACTGAGGAGTACAATATGACTCCAATTCTCCACGCTTCTATCAATGAACATTGGGATGTCGTTGATTATCTTTACTCCGTCACTCCCCTCCAAGATCTAATGGCAGAGAAAGGACCATATGGCGCTACACTTCTGCGCCACTTTATTATTGGCATGAATTTTGGTAAGAGTTTTAATCTTTTAACAATGAAATTGATTACTCCTATTTTTTCCTTAATTATAAAAACTTGTTTTTCTCTACTACAGGTATTGCTTGGAAATTAATTCAGCGTTGCCCACAATTGGTCTTTACCAAGGACAAGTATGGGAACTTCCCGATGGAAGGATTTCTACCTTCTGCATTCCCGAGTGGAACACGCCTCAAATTCTGGCAACGATGGATCTATAATTGTTAGTATTCGCATTCTCTTTCCTCTTACAATTACAATTATATATTTTCAATGTTAGATTGACTGTAATGAACCTCTAAGAGCATCTCCAAGGGAGATGTCAAAAACCAAACATCAAATTTAAATTTGATGGCTAATGTGGCAATTTGACATCTTACACAACTTTACACTCCACCCGATATGTCAAATTAAATTATTATTTTATTACATTTTAGTGTTGATTTATTTTTAATTAAAAAGAATAGAAAAGAAAAAAAATAATAAAATATTCATTTGACATCTTGCTTTTGGGATGCAAAAATAACATCTCAATCTTCAGCCTTCATTCCATATCAGCTTTGACACATCGGTTGGAGTTTGTGAGATGTTATTTCTAGCTGTTAAATGTCTATGTGGCACTTTTGATATATCGGTTGGAGATGCTCTAAGACTTCAAAATTGACTGCGCTTTTGAATCCTTGAAACTTAAAAATAATAGTTATTGATCTTAATAGCTAAGAAATGACAACTTCAGTGACTTTATCGGAGGGAGGGGTTCAAAACATCAGACAAAGAACGAAATGGAACACCCAGATGAGAGTTGTGGAAATGCTGATTTGGTTTTTTTTAATTATTGTTTTAACTTCTCATCTCAAAGAATTGGAAGGGGTTGAGCGGTGGGTCTGTTGGCTGCGAAGGTTTGGGAAGACAAAGGAAGAAGATGAAGGATCAGAACTGTTCTTTTCTTTTTAATATTCTATTTTTAATTAAGAGTTAGAGGTATTTTCACTCCGTTATCTAAGAGGACATGTGACAGAATATTAACATAGGAACATGAGGGGACATTGAAAAAGTTGACAACACAAAACATATATATGCAAATCAATTATGACGAGATATCCATAATTGTAGTAGAAATAGTAATTCGAAATATATTGATTGAGGTTAATTACTGTCATTTTTTGACAGGTATACACATAGAGAGTGCCATTAGTGATATTCATGTAAGTGTTCAAAATGAAGGAAATGAAGAATGTAATCGAATGAAGATCACTTGGTCAGGTATGTTGCGATTATGGTTTTATCTGGTAAATTTTAAATAATTTCTTCTTATGTTATCGAACTCTTTGCACTTTGTAATACTACGTTTGTTTGTTTTTGCATTAAGAATACTAAAGAATAACTAATGTTCATGAGCAAATAAGAATCTGTCATTGCATAGTTGTGAAGGCAATGGAAGGAAACCAATTTGTTCTAATATGTGTCGAGACAAGAATTATGATATTTAGGTGTGTGGAACCAAATATTTGAAGATCCTAGGTCAAATAATTAGTCCTATCAATTTGGGGATTAATTGATTAAATTAGGTCAAATCCCTAATTGGTTCAATCTCCCTAAGTTAGGGAAAAATAATTAATTTCCATGTGAGGGATTATTCTTCCGAAACCCTAGCCACCAAGGCCCCTATAAATATGTGGTCACGTACAAGACACGAGGTACGTCTAAAACTCTTTCCTTTAAAAATGAAGTTTCTCAATTACCTTTGTCGCTTTGTCCCCACTAATTATGGACTCTAAAATTGCAAAGAAGTCAAAATGACAGGACATGCCCGAATTTCTTTGGAATTCGTGATGAACCCTATGATTCGTTCGACATCAAACTTTAAGCGATAAATTGAGCTCCAAAACTCAAAAATCGATCGTAATCAACCCAACCATCAGCTAGAACACACTGAGAGGGTGAGAAGGCATACCTAGATCTATGAAAAAGGTGGCCGGAATCGTCGAAACGAGCTTTTGAAACTTTGGGTCAAAATTGGTCGGTTTTCTGGTTTTTCCAGCAATGGTGGTTGCCGGATGGGGCGGCTGAGAAGTGGGGTGGGAAGAGGGGAGCTGACCGGTCGTTTTGGGACTTGTCCTGGCTCATATGGTGGCCGGAGGTGGCAATGGCAGCCACAAAAACAGCCGGCTTTACAAACGAGGAGGGGGGAGGGGGGGCTGTGTCGCACTCGAGAGGTGAGAGAGAGGAAGGGAGAGAGAGCAGAAAATTAGACTTTTAAAAAATTGGACTGCGAAATATTTACGGTTGTGCCATTGCACTTCCGTATATCGTAACTTCTTCGTTACAACTCCGATTTGAGTCCACTACGTGTCTACGAATTTGTAGAGACACGATCTACGTCACGGTGACATTCAATTCCCCAAAATCCTACCGGATTAAAAAGTGACCGAAATAACCATATCCCCAAGGGTAAAAAGTGCCTTCATTTCTTTCTTGCTTACTCTCTCATATGTTTAGAGACGACTCTAGCTACTGTCCTTTTTATAGCAGCTAACCCATCATTTTCCATTGGTTCTTTTTCTTTGCATATGTTGGAATTGTTGAAAGCTTCCTCATCTTGTCATCTAACTATCCTTTATCTCTTCTTGATGCATAAGTTTATTCCCTTCATCGTTAGCTACACTCCTATTATATGATACACATTTTGTATTACCATTTGATGTGACATTTGCACCAAACTTCTTATAAGCTCTTGCTAGATTTCAAAGTTTTCTAATGTAGGACATTTCCACCTTCACATTCTCACATGCTCTAACATGTGTGGCAAATTTTCTAGCTTAACACGTGGATAACACATATTGGGTGACGTGGAGCACGTATGGTTGTTGGGCTTTACACGTGGGCAAACTCACTCTGATACCATAAAGGAACCAATTATGTCCAAACGAGATACTGTGAGAATGTGAAGGTGAAAATGTCCCACATTGAAAAGTTAAAAAACCTTACAAGGACTTATAAGGTGTCCTCCGCACACACCAATCATTCATGAGTATCTAATTAGTCAAAAGGGACATGTCCATTTGCCCACATTACCGTCTGAAATGATATTATTAAACATATGTGGGCGAAATATGGAGCTGAATTGAGTTTTCTGTTTTTCAGAATTTAATTAACTAAATGGGAGTTTCACTAAAACACCCAAAATGGGGGCTGAAATTATAAAAAAACCCAATACCCAAAACACTTTATAAACACACCCAAAACCCATCATTACACACACTCAAAATCCATTTATAAACACACCCAAAAAATATACAATTGTTGATTGTAGGGTTAATTTTGGGTGTGTTTCTATGTTTAAATAGTGTTTGGGTTTTTTTATAAATACATGTCTAGGATTGGGTTTATTTATAAATATCTATAACTAAATTTGAATGTCCTTGAAATTTGAGCAAATGAAAAAAGAGTGGGGAATTTTTTTATTGCAATTAATTGGGTGTTTATCGGGAAAATATGATTAGATTAAACAAAAAAGGGAGTTGCAATTTTGGATACTTGGAAAACTAGCTTTTGAAATTATAGATTGATTTGAATAAATAAAAAACATATATTGAATTATTCAAAACCTAGTCGTCTAAATTTTGAAAGCTTGGGCTGTTACATCAACAACGACTAAATAAAAGACGTGTGGATGAATAATCGTTTAGAAAAAATAACTGAAAAGTTGTGTGCGTGCTCATGTTCCGAATATCCGCGAGTAGGCGAAAGGCCGCGCGTATTTTGCGAGGTTGGGAGTCCCAGAACAGGGTTATTCAGCCCAGCCCACTATACATGTTCGCATCCATGTATGTATCTAAATATTCCTTGCACCCATTTTATGAAACTTTTCAAGTGAGCTAATACTTCTTCCCTTCTACACATTTTGTCATCATCTAATTAACAGAGATACATACAACTTTCACCATCTTATATTTATATTTTGAATTTCCATTGCAGTGGTAGGTTTCTTGCAAGGTTTGAAACCAAACATCCTTGAACTTTTGGGTATGCTACGTTTTTTTTCCTTCAATATATTTCCTTTGTTCTCCATTAATTGTTTTAGCAATAAATTTTTTCATGAATTAGTGGTATGACATGTTTTTTTCAATGCCAACCTAGGAATCAACCGCATACGCGAAATAAAACAGGCCCACATTCAATCACGTGAACTCCTACATCACATGTGGGAAGTGACAAAACATCGACATAGCCATGATTATCTAGTTCCAGCACTTTTCACAGCTATCAAGCGAGGGATGTTTGAGTTTACTGACAGTGTATTCCAAGCAAGACCAAATCTCATGTTGAGAGCTAATCAAACGGGCAGGAACCTCTTTCATTTGGCCATTGAATGTCGACAAGAAAAAATCTATAGCCTTATTTATAGACTCAATGAAAGAAAAAGAAAATTGATTGGAAGTTTTACAGATAAGTCTTCCAATAACGCGCTACATGTGGCCGGGATGCTATCCCCATTGGCGAACCTCGATAATATCGCAGGTGCAGCTTTGCAAATGCAGAGAGAACTGCAATGGTTTAAGGTCAGAACTTATTCTATATAATTCAGAGTTTTTTTTTTCTCTATCTTATGAATTAGCTTTCCTATGTAAATTGTGGGAATCGGCGGTGGGCGCACTCTATAGTAATTTATCAATCGGCATGGTCTGCTTTAAATTACAGCTCAAAGGTCATTCTGCTACAAACTAGCTAAAATAATAAATCACTAAAGGCATCTAACATTACATGTCATATGACTGAATATGAATTTTCATACATTATTTGTTGTAAAACAAATAGACCGTTACTGTGTATTTGCATTACATTGCATCCTCTGATAGACGGATACTGTCCTAAAAAAATTGAAGAATATCGGAGTTACTTTATACTTTTTCAACTTATACAAATTGTAACATCGATGAAAATAAATTGTTTGGGCTGAAATGAGTCATTTCATATATTGAGATCAAGTTTTCGTTAGAAAAGAGTAAGAGCATCTACAATCATACTCTTTATTTTTTAGTTTAAATTTAGCTAAACGCATATAAAAGTTATTTCAAAAGCTGTCTATAAAATTTTAACTCCAATTAGAGCGTCCACAATCATGCTCTCTATTTTTCAGTTAAATTTTAGCTCAAAACATATAAAAGTTATTATAGGAGCTCTCTAATAAATTTAAACTTCAATCATGCTCTCTAGTTTAGGGAGTCATAAATGCTAATTTTTTTTTTAATTGGGCAATCTCTATTAAAAAAATAATATAAAAAATAGTTAGCATTAAGTACAGGTTGGAAATACTCATTAAATAAAACAAAATTAAATTATAGGGAGTAACTAGAAGTCCTTTCTCTTTCCTTAGATTTAAGAGCTCCTAGACGTCTCTCTATTTTAGGAGGTAAATAGAGAGCATGGTTGGAGTTGTATTTTCCAATTCCTCCCTAAAATTTGTCGAATGAGGTGGTTTAAGGAGCCCATTGTGGATGCTCTTATACTCTCTAGTTTAGGGAGTCATAAATGCTACAACTATTTTTTAATTGGTTTATCTCTATAAAAAAAACATAAAAAATAGTTAGCATTAATTAAAGGTTTAAAATATTCATAAAATAAAGCAGAATTAAATTATAGGGAGCCACTATGAGTCCTTTCTCTCTCCTCAGATTTACGAGCTCCTAGAAGTCTCCCTATTTTAGAAGGTAAATAGAGGGAGCATGATTGGAGTTGTATTTTTCCAATTCCTCCATAAAATTTGTTTAAGGTCATTTAGGGAGCCTATTGTGGATGCTCTAAAAAGGTTGTCAACACAGTTACATTTAGTAGTTTATTCATCTCAATATTGAAAACTAATGCATCGAACTCATTTTCTAATCGAAAACTAGAGCAAAATAGCACGAGTTAAACTATAATCTTTAATAGAAACTTCAAATGCAGAATGAACAGAAAAATTATGAACAGAAAAATTGGAATAAAGGTCGGCCCTAAGATGTCTTATTAAACTTACTTTACGGTCAGCATGCTAGTCTTCTTGTTACCTCTGCTCTCTAATGGTTTGGATTTGTATGGCTTCTCTCAAATTTCAAAGATTCAAGGGTGGATTATTGGAAAAATAGAGTAATAATCTTTTACTCATATGAATATTTTTGTTCAACAAAAATGTAGGAGGTCGAGACTATTGTATTACCCCGGCATAAAGAATATACTAATCACAGTGGGATGACGCCGCGTGAGCTGTTTACAAAGAACCACAAGGAATTGGTGAAGGAAGGAGAAAGATGGATGAAAGAAACTGCATCTTCATGTACAGTTGTAGGTGCTCTCATTATTACCATCATGTTTGCTGCAGCGTTCACAATTCCCGGTGGAAACAATGGACAAACAGGCTTCCCAATATTCCTGCATAAAAAGTTGTTTATGGCTTTTATAGTTGCAGATGCTATATCCCTCTTTTCTTCCACAACTTCGGTGTTGATGTTTTTGGGAATCCTTACATCACGTTATGCGGAAGATGATTTCCTCAAATCCTTACCAACAAAGATGATAATAGGCCTTTCCACCTTATTCATCTCTATTGCCACCATGATGGTTGCCTTTTCTTCCGCCCTTTTCATTATGATTCATGAACAGTCGTGGATTGTTATTCCAGTGATTTTCCTTGCTAGCGTTCCAGTCACCTTATTTATTTGGATGCAATTTCCTCTTCTAGTTGAGATGTACATTTCTACTTATGGAGGAGGAATAGTTGACAAGAAAGTGAAATCAAGGGCATAAATTCTTCTACTTGGAAGAGGAATATTTGATAGGAGAGTGAAATTATGGACATAACTTCTTGATGGTACGTGTAAGTGGTAATGTATAACTTTCGTAATGTTGTAACTTCTAAGAAGCTTGTATGCATTGTCCATGCCATGTATGTGTTTGGCATCCTATAATAAAACTGAAAGTTCAATATCTATTTTATTTGTTCCTGTGAAGATATATGTAATTGTTGGATAAGCTTTTGCTTCGCTCCCCTCACCTCCCCTCTCCATATCCCTGATAATATGTTGTGAACTTGTGATTCTTGGTGAAGATAAGCGTGTAAGAAAAGAATTTGGGATGAAGTCTTGAAGTTGTTTGACTTTGTTTTGGGCTCTGCCCGTTACATACAAAGATCGAGCAACGAAAAGAACAAGTGAAATGCGCCACCATGGTAAAACCTCTGTACCCTAGCAATAGTAAAAAATGGTTGATTGGATCTCAGAACTAGAAGATTATTATCTTAACTCCGGAGATGGGGAATCTTTAATAATTGTGGAACATGATCTGACAAAATAATTATAATTTTCATTAAATAAAGTTATTCCTTTCCATTTTTCCAATAATTTATTATATAGGAATCTTGTAATATTATAATTTGATGATAATTTACACATTTTGAGAGGATCAAAACTGTTAGCTGATGTTACTATTGACACGTGTCCTTGCTGAGGTGGCAAGTTTGTTAGCTCTCCACGTGTTTATTAGTGTGATTAGTTAGTCTGTTAAGCAGGTTAGCTTAGTAAAGAAGTCATTGTTACACAGCTATATAACCCTCGTCGTAAGTTGTAAATAGTGTTCCTCAATCACGGCGTGCATGAATGTTGTAATAAAAACTTAAGACGACATTCCCTGTGAGCCGTAATTCAGTTAAAGCAATTACAACACGTTTTGCGCGCCGTAAAAGAGTAATTAATGCTTATTTAAGACGTTCAGTGCACACCGTGTTTAACTTTAAATTTTTTTTAAAAAAATTGTTAATTCCCTGCCTACTCCTGTTTCATATTTACAATATACTTATATCATCTATTACTTCCCTGGATACAAAATTTCACAAAACGAAAATTAGTATTGCAACCAAACTTGAAAGAAAGAACCATTTCATTGAAAACTGTACTAATCATAATCAATTCCAAATACAAACTCTATAAAGTATTAAAGAAACACATAATAGTGCTGCCAAATTTACAATTAACTTGTACACAACCTCCAACTCATTCACTCATAATAGTGCTGCCAAACCTACAACGTAACCTATATAAAAACCTAATGATAGCACTGGCAGTAGACATCATCTAACAAGAATCAAAATCATACTTGATCTGCCACCTGCATTTTGTTTTAAAAAAATAATTAATTTCTTGACTACCCTGATTTCTTATTAACAAATATACTTATATCAATTATTAACCTGGACACACATGATGTCGCAAAAAGAAAAGAAGTATAGCAACCAAACTTTAAATCAACAACCATTTCATTGATAACTATACCAATTCCAAAAACATAATTATTGTTTGTGAAAGAGTAAATAATAAGGCATCTAAGCATACACAAAACTTCTATACATGGTTCAAATGACAAAACCCGCCCAGAATTCCTTGGAACTCGAGACGAATTCGGTGGAAATTTCGACATCACATCGATGCCAGCCTACATACTAAAAATTTAGCCTTTTTTCCAAATTAAGGAAAAATGGCATGAGACTTTCTGCTGAAAATTTGGCAAAATCTCCCCTGAAAATTTGATTTTTCCCCAAATTTTTCTACCTGTTAAAAGCACATTTTAAAACACCAACTAGCAGCATGCACAAATTAACAACATGCAATTGCATAATAGGCCTTCAACCTTCAATTAATTCGAAACAAAACCAGCAATGCTCTTAAGTCGAACAATACATAAACCAAACAATTAATGATCTCAAACAACTATACAAATACCCCCAAAATCATTAAACCGGATTCAAATCCAATAACCACATCAAAATCCAATCACATACTCAAAATCGATCAAACCTTTTTAAACATAGTATATTTCGCGATTGCACCCAGGTGAGACCCCAAGCTACCTATATACCCTTGGATGAGGGATCAAGCCACACGTAGTTCTTTCATCAACGGTCACAACTCCGATAATATACGATCATTTAAAGTAAAACCAATGAATAACTTTAGATTCCTTACTACATCAAATTCGATAAGGCAACCCCTGAACACTTTATGAGTTCCTTTCTTTTTATCAATTCTTTCCGCGCAACCATACCCTATCCAAGGCGTATGTTGCCGAACAACACTTCCCAAATCCAAGGCTTAAACATTCATACAAGTACAGAGTACTTACAAAGCACAATCTCACTGATCTCAACCCAGAATCAAATCCACATATACATATATGTAATATGTACGCCTATATATATACAGAAATTCTCCTATGCGAACATCCGGACGTTATTATCGTGCAGATGTCATGTATTTTGTACTACCCCTCCTTGCTTTCCTGCATGTTTACAATAGCATCTGCACGATAATAATGTGCGGACATCCGGATAAGAGAATAACTGTATATATATACATAGATATATAATAACACCCACCTCTCACCATCATGTGTGTGTGAATATATATATAGATATAATAACACCCACCTCTCACCATCATCATGTACCAGGGGACAACAATCCAATTTGGGGATCGTTTAACTAGACCACATGGAGGAAATCCTCAACACCCATGTGGCTAGGAAATGAGCCGTCCAACCGGGGGACTAACTCTCAGCTAGCACGTACGATCGAAAACCTCAAGACTCATACGCCTGAAACGGCCCTACGTGCGCAGACTACACAATTAAGGGTCTACAGCAACACCCCGTTAAGGATGCCCCGGGTCCTGTCATATCCACGTATCGATATCCACTGCGTCCAAGTATCAGTATCCAAAGGGGAGGTACATATGATAATGCACATCATGTACTGGGGAAAACAATCCAACCGGGGATCGTTTGACTAGTACACATGGAAAATCCTCAAATTAACCATGTGGCTAGTGAACGAGCCGTCAAACTGAGGGACTAACTCTTAACCAGCACGTACGATCGAAAACCTCAAGACTCGTACGCCTGAAACAGTCCTACGCGCGCAGACTACCCAATTAAGGGTCTACAGCAACACCCCGTTAAGGATGCCCCGGGTTCCGTCATATCCAGACCATATCCACCATTTCCAGGTATCCCAGTATCCATATCTACTGTTTCCAAGTACCCATTTCCACTGTTTCCAAGTGTCATCATCCAAGGGGAGGTACATATGATGGTAGAGTTCGTAACCCTTATATAAATATTATAGAGATAATATTCCCTTCCTTAATTTAATTTTTCCCATTTTACCTATTCATAGTATAGACAAATAATCTCTCAAGCATATAACCCATAACCGGGGAGGTACCTAAGGTAGTGCTAATAGCACTCAAACTAACATTCTAATCTCACATCTTTCCTCATCTCACCACAACATCCCAAGTACCCCACACATAATCAACAAAGATAGCACTTTCTCAAATATTATATATATGAATATAACTCGAGATACTCGAATATGTCAAAACCCACATATAATGCAAATACTTTATAAAGATATTAGATTCAACTATTGAATATAAGAAGGATTCAACTATTGAATATAAGAAGTATTCAATAAACCATTTAAATCGATATGCATAATTTTTCCATCATAAAACCATGCTTATTATTTGAAAACAATGTCCACTCACTCCCTAATAATCATAGTCGAGCTCAAGGCTCAAGTATCCCATACTCATCTATTTCATAATTTCAATTATCAACATAATAACCAAGAATTCCATAAGTTATTATAAACAAGCTCATACTCCCAATAAAATCAAAATAACTCAAATAATGGACAAGACTCGTTCACACGGTCATGCTAGTACTTTACAAAGGGTAAAACTACCTCGGAAGACTCACAGTCATCCGAGGGTCAAACTGTCCAAACTTGGTCAACCAGGCCCGCGGGATCCACGACCTCCATTTTACGATCCGAAAGTTCCTATGGGCTCCACAAGGTCTAGGATACACATCCTACAGGTTTGGTTCGGATCAGACGGTCGAATAGCTCGCGATTGCATGATCGGATGGTTATCGTAAAACGCAAACTTTAACTTATTGAATTGGAGCATCCGGGGCTCCGATTTACTATCCGCGAATTCCTACACGATCCTAAGAAAGTCTAGGTCAACATATATTAAATTGGAAGCGATCCAACGGTTCTAACGTATCGAACCCGAAAATCGCACAATAGGCAAAATCTGTTCGGGGTTCAAACGTTATCCAAATTGGAATCTGAAAGTACCTACGAGCTCATGAGAACCAGCGGATCATTTTAGGATAGAAAGTGGCCCCAACTACCCTGCCCACGAGCCGCCCAAACGCCTGCATCGTGTGGGTGTCTATATAAATTCCGGCGGCCGGAAAAACTCCAAACCGCCGGCCAAGCTTCCTACCCTAGGTGTAAAACCTCATTTGGAGTCACTTTTGTTCTTGGACCTACCCTGAAAAATGGCCAGAAGTGGCCGGATCGGAGGCCGAAAACTGGCAGATTTTCAATCACTTATTTAACTACCAAACCGCAGAAATTTCTCAATTCCTACCCAACCATCAGCTAGAGCATGAAAAATAGGTGGAAAAGCATACCTTAATCGACCGGTTTAGTGGCCGGAAGAGGGAGAAACCTCCGGCGAACAATCTATTAAAAATGGGTCAAAACCGATCGGATTTTTGGGTTTTCCGGCCATCTCCGGTGGTTCCAGTGGCTGTGGCTGGTCGGGATAGGAAGAGGACGACTAGCCAGTCATTTTGGTACCAATGCCGTCGCTTGGGGTGGCCGGAGGAGAAGATGGCGGCCCAAAAATTGTTCGGATAAACAGTAACAGGGAGGGGGAAGGTGCTGCCAACAAAGGGAGGAGGAAGAAAAAAATAAAAAATAAAAAATGAACTTAAAACTGCCCGGTACTGTAGCAGTACTGTTTGCTACATTAACATTTTCAAAACAATTCCCTATACGTCCTTTTCGTTTTCAGACTTTTCCTCCTTCGTTACAACTCGGAATTGGGCGTGCCGTATGTCTACGAACTCGTATCGACAAACTCTACGCAATGGTGCCACTCATTTTCCCAAAATCCTTCCGAATTAAAAAGTGACCATTTTACCCGTACCTCGAGGGCAAAATTGTAAATTCATAATTAATCATGTATGCAAGCTGGATTGTTGTTCTACCAACCTTGCACCAGTAGAGGCCATATATAATCATGTATGCAATTGCTTCTGTATTCACACTGAGGAGCTAAAATGCAAAAGTCAAAGAAAAACTAATTTGAAGCTTTAGAAAAAGAGAAGGGAAAAAAAAAAGATTATATTGAAGCTTACCACATTGCAATCAGTAAAGTTGTTTCTGCCCAAGTTGTTTATGTGTAGAACCAGATTATTATTTTTACACAACTTTGCACCAAACCCTTTTATACAACTTTGCACCAACATTTTATACAACCTTGCACCAAACCCTAGTCCTCAAAGGGTCACAAGAGCTCTACTTAACCCAACCTTAAACAAGAACAGACAAGAAAATAATTAAAAGCCAAGGTCTTCAATCATACTAAGTATATAAACTTTATGCGATTCTAGATACAATAAATTTCAACATCTACACCAGAATAGCCAGCAATTAGAATACTAAAATATAAAAACAAGATAATTAAATGTTGGTTCAAATTCAGATTGGAGATAATTTCCTGCATTTGACAAACTGATGATCATGAAGAAATAGTGGACGTTCTAAGCAGTTGACATCACGCATACCACATTTGTCTACCTGCAATTTGCCATAATTACATTAAATCATAATGTACACATAAATTTCACGGGACAATGCATCTACATGCCAGATGGTTCTTCACAAAATTCGTCCAGACCTGCAAGGTTTCTATACTTAACCTTAGAAAGTACCCTCACTTATGTTCAAAGAAACACACTACACAGAAATCAGATTAATAATGAAGCTGTGTTTCCCTATTTGTGTCATCTTCAAATTGCAAGATGTTTTTTCATAAGAAACCAGACCTGTAACGAAATAAAGAGGGACTCAACCAACTACTTGCTGATCTTCAGCGTATAATTCATCATAAATAAACATGAACCAAAGATCAAATCTAAAACTAAAACTAAACAGCAATCAATATGAAACATATATAGAATTGAAATTCTCATTTAGTTAGTTTTAAAAACCTAAATTTCTTCCAAATACCAAGATAGATTCGACCCCAAACAACAAAACAAAACTGAAATGAATAAGAAACAATTCTTACCAAAATGTGGAGCAGTCAGTGGTCATGGGGTAGTGGCGTTGATCCTTGGCAGCAGAGGAAGAGAATTAAAAAAATAAAAACGGAAAATTAAAATCAGAAAGGAAAAAAATTCTGAATCATAATCAAAACAAAGCAACTGCCTCAAACGCTGTGTTCAGACCTTTCATTGAACACTTGGGTTGCACCATTTTCAGGCAGATCCACACGATCAGTCGAACACCTGCTATCTTCCGCACATGGCTCTCTTGTAGTGGAAAAAATCAAAAGTAAAACAATAATGAAACATGAAAAAGAAATTAGAGCAGATAATTGCAGTTCTTAAATCAAATTCAATTAGAAGAATCTTCATATTGAACATACTAGCCAACAATTTTATTTATTTTTAAACTGTATAAGAAGCTGACTTTTACCTCTTTCCCACCGTCCTCTCACCTAGCTTTTTCTCCAACTTCAACCAATCACATGGCACCTCTTCTAAAAACAAACCAAAGCACCATTAGATTCAGCAAAATGAATAATAAAAAATCTAAATATAAATTAAACTTTTGAAAGAATTTGAAACTTTGTAGCACATAAATTGAAATAATTGAAAGAATTTGAAACTTTGTAGCCAGTGACGTTCTACAAAATTTAGTAAAACCAATTGAGAGTGTAGCCGTGAGGTTCTGCAAAGCTAAATTGAAAGAACTTTTTTATAACATCTAGAAAATAAAAGAGCGATACAGAGAGTTAGGGTTACCTTGCAATTGCAGTCGTGAGAGGGTTTGGGAACGAAGAGGATTTCTAGATGAGAAAGAATGAGCTCGTTTTGGGTTAAAGAGAATAAAAGGGATTTGGAATCAGATAGAGCCAGAGAGGGTTTTGGGTTAGAGAGAGAGTAAGTGAGTTTAGGGTCAGAGAGGGCTCTGGAAGAAAAATAGAAGCGCTACTACACGAAAAATTAGGGGGAGAGTATTCGGGGAAAGGGGGAGGATTTTCGCGAGCAACAAATATTAAGTGAGAAAAGCTGATGTTCAATTACGGCGTGCGCGTTCTGCACGCTGTTAAAACAAATTCAATTCACGGCGTGCATGTTTTGCACGCCCTTAATACCAAGGGAGCTTTCATTTTAAGACACTATATAGTTTACTAATTTGGAACATAGGAATACAATTTCACCTAATTAGCATAAGGCCAAAGACCAAAAAGTAGTACTAATTTTACAATAATGTAATTAAAAAACATCAAATTTACATAGCCACTCCTTTAAAAGCAAGCACACTATGCCACATGTCCACCTCCGGCAATCTCCCTTCCGGTCAGCTTTCACCACCGCCGGCCAACCTCCTTCTGGCCAGCTGCCGCGTCGCAGGTCAATCACCACCACCACCTGCCGCCGGCCAACCCCATTCTGGCCATCTGCCACCACCGCTGACCAGCCGCAGCCACCTACCGCCACCTACCGCCGACCATCTCCGACCAACCACCGCCACCTGCCACCGCCCATCTCCGACCAACCGGGGACTAACTCCATTGGCCTTTATTCAACCTAAAAAAATAGAAGATTTTGTGTCATTAAAGGGACTCGAACCTTGACCCTCAAAGGAAGAAGCCTCACTCACAAACCACTACACCAAACTTGTTGTTGTGATATTTATTCAATTACACAATATTTATATAAACAATCATCGATTAAAAAAAAAATTATTTCAACACAGATTCACGCAAAAATTGTAATAAAAAAAAAAACCAAAAGTACAAACAAACACAAAAACAAAACCATCAAAAGGCCTCGTCGAAGAAGAATTACACAAGAAAATTGTCGTGGCAAACAAACTGTTCACCCGTTTTGATTTGTTTCCTGTGATGGTAGGGTAAAATTCCCCATCAATTCAAAGAACGTGGTTTGGTCAATAAATGAACTTTCTTTATGTGTTGAGCGTGCCACTGTTAGCAATTTTTCAATCCTAACAGACTTCGAGAGTAAGGATAACTTGCGCCCCAAGCTATTGACTCTGAACAAAACGATTGTGAATTTGGGTGAGGAATATCTCCCAAGTAAGTTCTTTTCTGTGCCTTAGACAGGTAAGGACTTTATAATTTTCCTCAATATAAAACCGGTAGTTCTGGCCAGAATAAATGATAACAGATTGAACTAATTCCAGGAAGAACTCCCTTTTACAAGACTCAAAAAGGGAAAACTGACTACACAAAGATAAGAGGAGGGATGTGCTTCCATTTCTGTCTGGGTAGTTGCCTCTGTTCTGGGTTGGACTGGGTGTGCCTGTGCTGGACTGGACTTTAAACAGCTTCAACTGTTAGGCTTTGGCTGCAAATCGATACCAACGCTTGAGTTTGGCAAAGCTTTAATCTATTTCAAGCCCTGGAAGGCTTTTGGATGGGCAGAACTGGGATTTCTCCAGTCTGAAAGGGACAGAAGTGGCTGTACTTGAGCTGAAGGTATATTGTGGTACCTGTGCTGCTTAGTCAGGGCTCTCCATAAATTTGTTGAGGTTTTCGTATTTGGGAAAACTCAAACTCTGCTTGTCTTGGCTTTTGCTGAACCAAATTTGTAACGAGAGAAATCTCGTTTTAGTTGACTTGTGAACTAGGATTCAAATCAGGAGCAATGATCTAGTCTGTCTTTGCTAGGAGAAAACAGGATGATTCTGCAAGCTTGTTGAAAAGCTTTTGAAATTGAAATGCTTCAGACTTTGGGTCTGTTGGACTTTGTTTGGGATTTTTGTGATCAAGTGATCATTTGAGTGTTTGTCTTTTGACTGAGTTTTTGGTTGTGTTGATTGATTGATTTCTCTATTCACCCTCTCTTGTATATATAAGAAATGTTCTTTGAGAGTGGGCGGCAAGTAATCAAAAGATCTTTTTAATTTTTAATTGAAACAAACAGGGGTTCCATCCATTTTCTGGCAAGTAAACACTCAACGATCAGTTCCTGAGGTGACCACCTCTGTATTTTTGATGGGGTGCCATGCCTTTCTTTCATTTCAACTCCTTTTGCAAGAGTCTGAAGTTTTGAGATGGTAAGTTCTCAGTTGTTGAACAACTCCCTGTTTCCCGCCTATCTCCTTTTCATAAAGGCAGAGTCTGGTTATCCTTGAAAATGGTGCTCTTCCAAAAATATCAGATTATCTTTAGATAAACTAAGCGGAATTTGATCTCCTGGCAGCAAAGCTACTCAGAGATGTTCTTCTTTATACCTGCCCCTGTTCAGTTTCTAATTTCAGCCGAGATTGTTGACTTTTCCAAGTCAGTGATCACATGGGTATGTTCCTCTTATGGGATTTTTCTTTTTAATCAAAACTGTCAAGCCCATTTCTTCTTTTGGCTCGAACCTGTTTTGGCTTCCTTTGAGGCCCAGGTTTCCTATTGATTGCTTTCCAGGCTTCTAACATTTTTTTGGCTGGGCGCGTCGACGGGCTAAGGGTATCAAGGATGTCATTTTAGGTCCAAATTAGCGGCCCAGAATGATGGGGAGCTTCTATAGTGAGGGGAAAGTTATAAGGGGTTTTTTTGAGGGGTATGTAAGAGCCGTTGGATTTCATCCAACAGTGAGTTTTTAAAAGAGGGTGCATGTAGAACCGGGTTGAAATCTGACCCGTTGGAAACCCAACTTCAGTTGAAGATATTTCCCTCTCTGTGAAAAATTCAAGAACACAATCCTCTGTTTTTGAATGTAACGCAAACCCAGAATTAGAAAGATCCAAAGCTCCCAAACCCTATAGTCGCTCCATTGTCATCAGCTCCTTGGGAGGCTTGCGATCTATGGCATCCTCGGTATGACGATTAATGGCTCTTATCTAGCTATTGCCCTGTTTTGATTCTATGGCTCAAGTGAAAACCCCTTCTCTTTTTCGTTCAGCACACGAGATTCCAGATGAAAGCAAAGTAGCATATCTCGTTCTGTAGCTAGACGCCGCAGCAGCATTTGTTCCTCGATTGTGGTAGAGATGGAGTCTCCACTACCAAAGAGTCTTCTCTAATGTCCACCACATTCTCTTAAGCTGATTGACTTCGGAGCTCCCGCTTGAGTTTGAGAGGTAAGTTTACTGTTGCTGGATTGATTTTATTGGGTTTGGTTTGTTTTTTGTGAGGGTGAGAAATTCGTCATTTGTGGCATCAATAATGCTTCATTCTGCCGTCAATAATGTGTTATTCTGCCGTCAATAATGCGTCTGTTTTGCCGTCAATAATGCGTCATTTACTTATGAATATTCAATTTATTTAGTTGATTGTTTTTGGTGGGGGTGGGAAATGATGAAATGTAGGTAAAAGATCCTAAACTTAGGCTTAATGGCATTAGGAGTAAGCATTTGGAGAGGATATTGGGAGAAGTTCTGTAATTGCTGGTTTGAATTACATTTGTGTTCTTAGTTGAACATGTTGGTTCTAATGTTATTTTTTCCAGATTATTGCACAAGAGATGACGTAACTATTATTAAATTTTGTGTAATAATGGCTCTTACAAACAAGCTAGGCTATGTGTCTTTTTTGTGTCAATTTGGGCAATGTTTTGTGTAAGTGGAATGCATTGATATGTTGTAATGCAGTAATGATTGATTAATGAATTAATATTTGCTATGCAGTGATATAGAAGTAGTTCAAAAATATATGTGGGTAAAATGTCTGGGGGCTCAGAGAGTGATGACTGTGTAACAGCTAATGGGATGGTTTACATTCCTGAAGTAAAAAATGAGGAAACACCAGCGGTTGGGATGAAGTTTGACTCACTTGACCTCGTTTATAATTTCTATAATAGATATGCATTCTTGGCTGGCTTTGGTATTCGACTTCATTCCAGCTTTTGGGGGAAAAATAAGAAAGAGATTCTAAGGAAAGAATTTGTCTGTTGCAAACAAGGTGCATATAGGAAAGATGAAACTCAGGAGAGAAAAAGACAGCGGGGAATAAGTAGATGCAATTGCAAAGCTAAGATTGTGGTTGTGAAGACAAATGGGAGCAAGAAGTATACCATCTCTCTTTTTGCAGAGGGATACAATCATAAGATGACAACCTCAGAAAGAGTGCATTTATTGATATCACACCGTCGTATTTCGGATACTACAAAAGTACTTACAAAACAGTTGGTTTCGGTTAATATCCCCATTCATCAGAAGGTAAGTATTTTCGAGGTGCAATCCGGAGGAATGGATAAAATCGGTTTTATCAAAAAGGATATTTACAATCTTGAATGTAGTGTGAATGGGAAGCTGAGGAACCACGATGTTGAACTAGTGACCGAGTATTTTATGGCTGAATAGAAAAAAAATGAGGCTTTTTATTTCAAGATTGAGGGAGATGGCGAAGACAGGTTTAGTTGATCTTTTTGGGCAGATGCAACTTCTAGACGGGCGTACCGGTTGTATGGAGATGTTGTTGTATTCGATACCACATTCAACACGAATCGATACGACTTGACATTTGCACCAATATTAGGAGTTAATATCCATGGTCAGACAATTGTCTTAGCATGCACATTTTTGAGCAAGGAAACGACTGAGTCGTTTATTTGGATTTTTGAGGAGTTTAAGAAAGCCATGCCAGGTGGCGAACCTAAAACGATCATTACAGATCAAGATGCGACCATGACCAGAGCGATTTCAATAGTCTTCTCGACTACATTTCATCGACTTTGCATATGGCACATCACATCAAAGTTCCAAGTTAAGTTATCACATTCTGCTTATAAGGAGTATTGGCGTGAATTTCAGAAAGCCATATGGGATACTGACAATAAGGATGAGTTTGATGCAAAGTGGAATATTGTGGTTACAAAGGCTGGTTTGACTGACCATCAATGGCTAAGTTTAATGTTTGATTTAAGGGAATCTTGGGTTCCAGCCTACGCACGAGACTTTTTTGCCGCTGGAATGTCAAGCAGCCAAAGAGCGGAAGGTTCTCATGCTTTCTTCAAGAAATACATATCAAGGAGAAATTCGTTGATGGATTTCATAATACGATTTGAGAGGGTACTTTCTCATCAACGTCAAAAAGAGTTAGCTGCTGATCACATAGATGCATTTGAAGTGGCTCAATGTATTCTACCAATGCCAATGAACAAACAAATGGCTACCTTGTACACAAGGACAATGTTTCAAAAGTTTGAGAAAGAACTAATACAAAGTACAGCATGTTTCCTAGAGCTCAAAACAGAGGATGCTTCTAAAGTTGTCTTTAATGTGAGCGAAAGGAAAAATTGGCAAACAAGAGTGGCAGAAGTCGTATATGTCAAAGATTCTGACCACGCATCGTGTAACTGCAAAAGATTTGAATTTGTTGGGATTATTTGCAAGCACATCCTGGCATTGTTCAGAAAGGACCAGATTGAATATATGCCCGATAAATATATTTTGAAAAGGTGGAAGAAAACTGCGAAAGCTGGATTGGTGTCAGATGCAAATGGCAACGAAATTGAAGACTCTGCAGATCCTAGTCTTTTAATAAAGCGGAGTACAATGTCCCGACTTGCTTCAGATGTGGTTGAGGATGCATTAATGTGTGAAGAAGGATGTGAGCTAGTGTCAGAGACTCTAAAACGTTTGCGGGTGAAGTTGAAGTTGTTGAAGGATGGACCAAGTAATAACGAAGTTGGAGGGTCCAGCTCTCAAACACAATATATGAAAGACCCTAAGAGAGTAAGGTGCAAAGGAAGGTGGAAACGAGTAACGGGAGCAAAGGAAAAGGCAATGAAGCGAGGGATTCAACACTGTCGGGAGTGTGGAGACATTGGTCATGATATAAGACAATTCCCAAGAAATTTTAACACACCGTAAGATGTTAAAACTATTTATAATAACACCTAAAATTTGAAGAGTTAAATTTTTTATGTGCTTGTGATTGGTGTTTATGCAGGACATCACCGTCGAACAATGAGGAATCAACTTCAATAGATCTTAGTGACCCATTATTCGACGAATTTTATAAGATGCACGGACCTACCGAATAATTTATGTTTGTATTATACATAGCCCGGTTGTTATGAAGGGTAATGATCAGGTGAAGTTTTCTATATGCAGTTTTATTTCATTTGTTTGTTCATGTCCACTGATAAGCTCTTACTATGTCCACTGCTAATTGAAATGGAAATTTGGTTGGTTTACTTCTTGCATGAAATTTGGACACATGTTAATTTTACATATCTTCTCCCTATTTGGAAATTTTCATAGACATTTGATAAAGTATCAAATTTTGAGTTTTGTGAAGAATCAATGACTTTTACCATGTACAATCGGTAGTTTATGCTGAATTATGAACTAATGACATAGATTCATTGATTATATCACTGGCTAATGTAGCATTTCCAGCAGGCAGCTGTTGTTTCCATCAACAGTAATGATTTCCAGCACGAATCATTTCCAATAACACTAATCATTTACAGCAGCAACCAATTTTTCCTAATGTTATGTTCTAGTGCTTGACTGGTTATTAAGATCTGACCTTGACTATGAAGCAATATTGGTGCACGATTTTGTAAACATTCGTACCTGAAGGATACTTGAAATTTGCTCTATGTTAGAACACAATGATTAGAAATCAGCGTGTAAAATACAAACTACAATACAACATCTTCTATGCATGATAAGTACATTGCAGCTAATCACATTTCGAACGCTTGGAGAATATTAAAGTGTACACCAACATTTCAACTACTCGTAATTTCGCACACACAAGAAAATTACATTGCAAAGCATTTTATGGCCTCCCTCTTAGCAATATCACGATCACCCCAACCAACTGAACAATGGTAGCCATATTCACTCGGTCATATGGGTCAGCTTTTTCCGAGCAGCTTGCACGTGCTTATGGTCACTCGTGTCCCCACTCATATAGACGAAATAAACATTCAACAATATTTGTAATATTTTGTTATATAAATAACCCATAAACCATTCACCAAAGAATGTATAGCACATTGGCATATAAAGTGAATAAGGAGAGTGTTACTTATGACTGACGTGTCAATTTTTTGAGAAAAAGTACGCCATCTGTTTAATGTGTGATAATGCGACTTTACTGATTCCCAACGCGTGGTGATATTGACGACTTATTGAATAATATTTCAGTTTTTGCAAAATATAATGTTAGACACAAGGAATTGCAATACATAGTCCCAATTATTATATATGAAGCAAATGAAAGTAGTACTTGTGTTATTATAAATTAGATAATGAACATTAAGGAAATATACTTCTAATTTGTCCCAATTATATGTTGTTGTTTGTATTGTTTCATGTTCTACTTTGTCTATCTTTCTTTATATAATATGTTTAGGGAATCCCTAAAAGCAACATATAGTGTGAAATATCAAATGTTGAGTGAAGTTCTAATCACTCATATAGACTAGGACAAATATTCAGTACTATTTCAAAATTGCTTGACTGATGTCAGGTATTTCAGAACAATTAGGCCATCGAACGATGTGATTTGACATGATAGAGATATTTACTACGAACCCAAGACGCAGCCATATTGACAACTTATTGAATATCGTTGACGTGTTCAAATATCTAGATGCATGCACCCATGATGGCTTCAGAGCATTGTCCAATTATTATATATGTGGATTATTATAACAAAACAGATACTTTTACAGCCTTTTATATGAAAGGAAACTAATTCTTGTATTATTAAAACCCAGATAATGAATATTAGGGAAATATACTTGTGATGTTGGTTGTTCCAAAATATATAGCTAGGGTTAAGAGGAAAGTGAGTTATCTAAAGGCATTCAAATTTTTTCATTATGAAATTGATGATTTGTAGCTTCCCCCAGTTGTATAACGTCACAAGGAGGATGGAGTAATTTTTGGGGCATTTTTTCAATTTTCCTACTATTTATTTAACTTTTTTCAAGATTTTTGCACTAAACAAAGCCAAAATAATCGCAAGATGACATCTGGCGCGATCCGAGCGCATCACCTTTCACCACTTGCACAAGTGTACGTCAATAAACATGGCCACATCCTTGCTTTTTACCCTAAATTCTTATTTTATTGTTTTTTCTTATGAAATTCATAACTAAATACACAAATATGATAAAAATGTTCCGAAAATTGCTACGAACTCATTGACACTTCATCTTCCTTACTGAATTCCCCGTTTCATGGTTATTCATTTTAAAAGACAATTTCGAGCATTCACGGGAGATGCTTGTTGATGTAGGTTATCTTGGTTAAAGTTAACAACATATATAGCTAGGGTTAAGAGGAAAGTGAGTTATCTAAAGCCATTCAAAATTTTAATTATGAAACTGATGATTTGTAGCTTCTCCTAGTTTTATAACATCACAAGGAGGCCGGAGTAATTTTCGGGGCATTTTTTCAATTTTCCTACTATTTATTGAACTTTTTTCAAGTTTTTTGCACTAAAAAAAGCCAAAATAATCGCAAGATGACACCTGGCGCGATCTGAGCGCCTCATCTTTCACTACTTGCACAAGTGTACGTCAATAAACATGGCCACATCCTTGCTTTTTACCCTAAATTCTTATGTTATTGTTTTTTCTTATGAAATTCATAACTAAATACACAAATATGATAAAAATGTTCCGAAAATTGCTACGAACTCATTGACACTTCATCTTCCTTACTGAATTCCCCGTTTCATGGTTATTCATTTTAAAAGACAATTTCGAGCATTCACGGGAGATGCTTGTTAATGTAGGTTATCTAGGTTAAAGTTAACAACATATATAGCTAGGGTTAAGAGGAAAGTGAGTTATCTAAAGCCATTCAAAATTTTAATTATGAAACTGATGATTTGTAGCTTCTCCTAGTTTTATAACGTCACAAGGTGGCCGGAGTAATTTTCGGGGCATTTTTTCAATTTTCCTACTATTTATTGAACTTTTTTCAAGTTTTTTGCACTAAAAAAAGCCAAAATAATCGCAAGATGACACCTGGCACGATCTGAGCGCATCACCTTTCACCACTTGCACAAGTGTACGTCAATAAACATGGCCACATCCTTGCTTTTTACCATAAATTCTTATTTTATTGTTTTTTCTTATGAAATTCATAACTAAATACACAAATATGATAAAAATGTTCCGAAAATTGCTACAAACTCATTGACACTTCATCTTCCTTACTGAATTCCTTGTTTCATGGTTACGCTACATTAGTATTTTATTGTTATTTACCCTACATTATTATTATATTACTTTTTAGCCTCTACATTTGTTAATTATATTTACTCGAAATTATTATTTTTATTGTTATTTTGAGTGTGAATAGACCATTTCTGGTGTTAATCAGTTTCTCTCTTCTTCAATTTGTTAATTTTTTTTTTCTTTATTAGGGTGAAGGGATGTTTTGAAAAATAAAAAGAAAAAATTACATTCCAAGCATTGTATAACATCAGAAAAAAGTCAATGAATAACCCATTATTTGTATAGCTTAATTTGGATCCCAAACATCTCATTCATTCATACAAAATTGACGAATTACTGACTACTAACAGAAGGGTCCCATAAGATAGTTTTACATTGCAAATCATATTATTTGCTCCCTGTTAGCAATACCACGATCACCCCAACCAACTGAACCGCGGTATCCGCAATTAGTCAGTCGTATTGGTCGGCTTCTTCCGAGCAGCTTTGACGTGCTTATGCTCACTCATGTCACCACCATCGTCTAGTATCTCTCTCACAGCATTGGGGGATACATAGTCCCAATTATAACTTGTATGAGTAGTTGCCGCAAATGTTCGGAAATTTTCGAATCCTTCGTTGAATGCCATCTCCAGTTCACTATGGTGCTCTTCGCATCGCATATGGTTCATCAAACAACCTTTAATTTCATCATTCATTACTGTATCCAACTCCTCTGCTTTCAACTTCCTTTTATGACTCAACTTCAAGTACTTGTTCTTTTGGGAGAACGCTTTGTTAACTCTAATGTTAAGATCAGCCAAAATGGCCTCGTCTTCAACACATTTCTCGTGCCACGAATTGATGAGTCTGGAATTATAATCTAGCTTGCTACTGACTGCATGTATTGCCTCTAATGGATCATCGGAGTCCCCCTCACTCCCAAATGATGTTGAAAATGGAAGGGGTTGGCGAGTACAACGTAGAAATGGAACCTGCGACTCCAATTTTTCATATTCGACTGTGTTGTTGGCGCCTGAAGAGGATGACATGCTTGAATAATCCTATTTGTTTTTAGAGGATGGGAATTGCATATGAAATTTCGTTTGAGGAAGGGGACATAGCTTTATAGACCAACATACCAAAGCTTGCGTGTAGTCAACATATGTACTTTATTTCAATTTTTAAAAAGAGGTGTCAGGTTTTGCTTTTCAAGCATGTCAACCTCATTACACCACTGTTAGTGGTTGAAAGAAACTCAATGGAAGTGACATCTAGTTAGTGAACCTAACCACAGTCGTTAGGATTAAACTTAGATTGTATCAGACAAAAAATTAATTTATACATTGTCAACCAAATATTTTTTGTCGGGACCCTTTTTATTGGTATTACTATCACCCCCTTCATAGAAACTCTCCCTCCACGAAAAACTGACTCCTCCACCGAATCTCTCTCCATCGACTGAAACTCTCTCCTCCACAGAAACTCTCTCCCTCCATAGAATGGATTTACTAACCAAGTTTGATGTCAGCATAATAAACACCCCTCCAAACAAAGACCGCCTTCGAAACGCAAGTGAGTCACCAGACAAGCACTGTCACATTCCTAGACAGAATGACCATTTTGTTGGAAGTTTTGAGTCTGAAAAGGTTCTTGGATTCTGGAAGGAGAGGCATCTTCAACTTGGTGATGAAATCCAAAGGGCAAGGGTGCGTTTGGAATTTGTTGAAGGCCAAATTGAAGATGACAAAAGTCAGGCCAATCTGGATAGGGCGAAGTTGCAGCGCATGAAGCGTAGACACAAACGACTTCGGAGTGTAGCTGTTCAAAAATAAAAGAACTCATCTAATGCAGTGGAGTCAAAGAAGCGTGTGATGCAAGCTGGATTCGACTACTTCCGGTCCTATGCAAAACTCGTCGTACCTGGGTTTGATTGGTCATCTATTACCTTTTCCGACGTTAACAAATATACTCACCAAGGGAAGTAACCATTTTGGTTATCGTGTTTGAGCATAGGCAAATAAGTGGAATTGGAATTTTCATTAAACTCTGCTTCAAACCTATTTTGATGCTTACTACTATGGAAGATTTCAACCTTCATATTTTGATGTCTTTAATTATGAGAACACGTGATGCAACGTGGCCATCTACTTCAGTCATATGTTGCTGCCATGTCCATTTTTGTGTGATCACGTATCAGATTTGGACATGGTTGCATCATATGCAATGTTGCCTTTATTTATTATATGTTAGGGCAAGGTTTATGGAAAAGCATTTGTGAGTGCGTTTGTGACAAGGTTATGTTATTGTTTTTTTGTACTGGTTCATCTCCTACTATTGTTTTCTTCCTTTATATTATATGTTTGTTGAATCCCTCAAAGTTAACATATACTGTGAAAAAAATGCAGAGTGAATATATAATCACTTATATAGACTAGGACAAATATTCACTAATATTTTAAAATTGCTTGACTAGTGTGAGGTTTTTCAAAAAAAGTATGGCATTATTTTATGTGATTGGACATGATGGATATTTTGTACTGATTCCCGATGGACTACTTATTGAATACCTATGACGGTTCATAACTCTAGACGCAGTTGCGTATGGACGACTTATTGAATACCTCTGACGTGTTCAAAGCTCTAGACGCAGTTGCAATGATGGCTTCAAAGCAGTGTGCAATTATTATATATGTACATTATTATAACAAAACAAAAATAGATAATTTTACATCCTTATATATGAAAGGAAACTAATTCTTGTCTTATTACAAATTATATAACGAATATTAAGGAAATATACTTGTTAAAGTGAACAAACATATATACTTAGGGTTAAGAGGAAAGTGAGTTCTCTAAAACAATTTGGATTTTTTCATTGCGAAACGGATGATTTATAGGTTCCCCTAGTTTTATAACGTCACAAGGAGGCCGGAGTAATTTTCGGGGCATTTTTACGATTTTCCGACTATTTATTACAATTTGTTCAAGTTTTTTGCACTAAAAAAGCCAAAATAATCGCAAGTTGACACATGGCGCGATCTTAGTGCATACCTTTCACTACTTGCACAAGTGTACGTCAGTAAACATGGCCACATTCTTGCTTTTAACCCTAAATTCTTATTTTATTGTTTTGCCTTACAAAATTCATAACTAAAAGCACAAAAATGATAACAAAAACTTCTGCAAATTGCTACGAATTCATTGAGGCTTCATCTTTCTGACTGAATTCCCCGTTTCGTGGTGATGCTAAATTATTATTATATTGTTCTTTACCCTAAATTATTATTATATTACTTTTTACCTTCTATATTTATTAATTTTATTGACCCTAAATTTTTTTTTTGGTAATTTTGTTGTGAGAAAGGACCATTTCAGGTGCCAATTAGTTTCTCTCTTCTTCAATTTCTTAACTTCTAATTTTTATTAGGGTTAAGGGATGTTTTGAAAAAGTAAATGAAAAAAATACATGCCAACCATTGTATGACATCAGAAAAAAATTAGTTTAGGATATGATAAGTGGGAAAATGTCTTTCCCCCAAGTGATCGGTTCATAATTGTATATTATTTCATACCCTTTTAGCTTATGATTTGGTTATGTTTTTGAGTTAAACTTGTGCTTTTAATCCTTTTTGTGTTTATCTTTCAGTTCATTGAGCTTTAGGAAACAATGACGGCTTTGGATATGAAATGATGCAATCCATGCATGTTAAGGCCTGATTTGGGTGAATGGAAGAAGAGCTTAAAGACAAACTCATTTTGGCTACAACTCCTTGCCAGCCCAGTTTCGTAGGTCAACTTCTTGGCCTTGGATGAGCATGCTATGGGGCTCGAATGAGGTGATGATCTTCATGAAACTTGTTCCAATGGGTGTCTAGTACAACATATCTAAATTTCAGCCCAATTAAACATATGTGGAGTGCTTAGCCCGTCCAACACTCAACCTTGCTCAGGAGGATTTGCAGCTGCCAGCTTTTTGCCATGTGCCTCCTTTTAGCCATGTGCCTCACCCCAACTATAACTGACTTTGTACCCAACATAATGAGTGAAGTAGGGAGGCATTCCAGCTATGAAATTCTAAAGGAGCAAGTTGGTACATGATGGAGCTATTAAAGCGAAAGCATGTGCACGCATGTGAAGCAAAAAGAAAGAAATGAAATGAAAGGAAGTCAATTCCAGTCTCTGTTCGGCAGCCAACTTGCAAGGCCCAAAACGCACACATCTACTACTCCAATGGGAATACTTTCTTCATAGAATTTGTTCCAATGGGTGTCTAGTATAACATATCAAAATTTGAGCCCCATTAGATACGTTTTGAAACCTCAGGCCTTCCTACACCAAGTCTGGTTCAGAAAACTCGTTTTTGTTCAACAACCAAAAGAAGACCACATGGGTTGGCAGCAAAAGGCAGCCACAAATTGAACACCTTTGATAATCCCATGTGAAGAAAGCTTGGAGTGCAGCAAAAGAAGTATGGGATGGAATTGTTTCCAACCACACTAACATAGACAAGATGATGTGGGAGTTATGGATTGTATTAAAGGAGGAATGGTTGTGTTGAATTTCATTATGGTGTTCCTCTCTCTTAGCCCTATAAATAGAGAAGTCTTCAAGCTTCATAAAACACACCCCAAGGGGGGGAGCTCTCAAACACTTCTCTAGAGCTCCCCTTCCTTCTCTCCCTCAAATTCTCTTAGTTTCTCTTTCAAATTTTCAATTGTTGTAATGAAATATTTGTGCTGAAATTCTTCTTAAGTTTTTCTTAGTTCCACTTTACTTTTCATTGTTATGTAAATTCTTTTCTTAAGTATTCAAGTTTAATTAGTTTCCAAGTTTCAATTATGGTTTTTGTTCTTATTCATTATGCTTATAAGTTAATATGCTAGTTTGAATGATTGATCACTATTTAGGCTTGCATGTTAGCTATCTTGGTTTGAATTAAGAGTAGACACCATGCTTTAATTCGAATTGAACTATGAATAGGAAGAGTATGTATGGACATTCGACAACAGGGATTAGATACATGCTTGGTTGTTTAAATTGTTCTTCTATGCTTAATGGGTTCCTAATGCTTAATTTTAGGTTAGACAACAAATGATCAAATTAGGGAATTAGGAACACAAGGTTATGACCAAACACCATGGCTTAATCATACTTTAGCTAGAATCAATCCGTTAATCTAATTGAACTTGGGAACTTATTTGCTTGAGTTATTTCCTTTATTTTCTTGTTTTATTTATTTTCTTTTTCATTTCTGTTTTATGTAGGGGAAATGAATTGGATCATTCAATCACCAATCCTCGTGGGATCGACCTCGCACTTACATATGCTATACAACCAAACGGCTCGTGCACTTGCGAGTATCACAAGTTGAGGATGCAGCTGAATCCATTTTGGTGCAGCTGAATCGAAGCAACACCAAGCACTGGTGAAAAGACAGCTCACTCCATGCACGCCTTTTGGTTTACCAAATAATAAGATTGTAGTTGGGCAAAATATCTATGTCAGTAAAATGTCATACTACCCATCTATGATGTCAGTAAGCATTTGAGTATACAAATATATATACGTAGATTTATATATAAAACGGTTTATGACTGCACAAACACCAGACAAAATACATTCAAACTCAACATTTGGCCAACGTAGCCAGCCAACGTAGAACCCAAGAGAAGCAAGTCCAGAAAGCATAAAAACAATAAAAACATACTACAACTAATTATAAGGGTATGGATTCCCTGGCACAACATACACACGCATTACCTTGAACCAAAAAACACTCTCACGGTGCCATTTGCATCGATTGCAACAAGTCCAGAAGGAAGGATTTATCTTTGCTTCAGTAGGCTAGCCTTCAATAACAAAACATCATTCGTTGTTGTTACAAGCGCTGCAGTGATTGAACTTAATCTTCCCATAGTAAAACATATCTACGATATGTCTTGCAATAGAGAAAACTGGGCTTAATCTTAGTCTCAAAGCATCCCTGGTTCCTTTCATATCAATGTTGTTACGTTGATTCAAAGAATACAAAAATTCTAATGCATCCTCTTTTGACTGACCAATTCCAGACATGCCAAGAAGTCCAACTATATATGCCGCTTCCATATGGCCTGCCGTGGCTGCAATGCACATCCCATACAACGCTTCCACGTTACCCTGCATGAAAAACACTTCGAACGATTCTCTAAATATCGACTCAGGGTACTCGCAAGCTCCTCATTATTGCAAGAACAGCTGGACCGCAGGATTAGCATGGTACCAGCTAGGATGGTCTGGGTACTTAGCCATTGAAATGGTGTTCCACACTTGTGGAGTGTTTGCCAACGTCTGGAATAATGGGCACACAGATGCCATACGGAAGAGATCTTCCGATGATTGGGTTGCCATGTATAACATCACTTTAAACCAAGCCAACTCTAGGATGAAGGCTTGAGGCATCTCCAAATGGATATGCTTCCTTCTCTTTCCTCCGACTGTAGTGAAATATTTGGAATTCATGTGTTTCTATTTTTTTGGAATGAAACGATTTGAGGAGTGGAAGAGGGGAGAAAATGAGAATAGATGGGGTTTTGGTTCTGTTTTAGGCTGTGTTTGTTGTACCGTTTGGAAAAAGTGTTTCCACTTGAGGTTTTTCTCACTTGACCCTTTTTAAAGAAACTGAACCAACACCCTAAAACTAGAGAAAAACAGAAGAGAAGGAAAACATCATCGAAATGCAAAGTCAGACAGTCAAAAAGTAAATTAAGAACCTATTTGCATAGCCAATTTTAGGATTTTCCCGTCATTTTTATGTCATTGAATCAAATGTGACGGATTATTGACTAGACACAGAACATCCCATCAGATAACTTTTCATTTTCCCACATCGAAATATACTAGTAATGTTATTAAAATGTGATGGATGCTTATCCAACTAGTTAGCTTAATGAAAATTAATGAAAATAATATATTTACAACAGTTTCCCCTCAATTTTCAGATTGGGTTTTGGTAGTTAAATATTATATTGGTTTATGGGGTAAACGGTGCCACAATTCTGACGGTACATGTGTCCAAATCATGACCAACCCACCCACAGACAGAAAAGAAGGATATAATTCAATTTGGGCAGAGATGAGAGATAGCTGAGTCCGAAGAGGTTTCAATGAGAAGATCTGAGCGAGAAGGTATGAGTTCGAAGAGGTTTCAGTGAGAAGATCTGAGTGAGAAGAGGTACAGGTGAGAAGATCCAACATGTCTTCGTCTTCATCTCCTGCTCAAACAAAGAGGTGTCCGTACTGTGGAGCTGCAATGGTGCTTCGGGTTTCAAAATCATATAAAAATCGAGGGAAGCCATTTTGGAAGTGCCTAACCTCCTATGTAAGTTTTCATTTCCAGAATATGTATGTGGGTGAAAAAAACCTTGGTCTAACTCTGACACAATTATTTTGCATATATGATGCCTGCAATTAGGGAGCCACCAGTTGCAATGGATTTGAATGGGTTGATGTAACCTTCGCTCAAGCAGAACAACCAGATGACACGTATGATGCTACGGTGCTGAATATGCTGAAGTCCATTAAGGACTTGGTATTAGTTTTATTACTTTTATCAATTTTAATATTATTTGTTCTTTTAATGACCAATTAAGTGCACAGTTTCAAGGATTGTAAAAGTTCTCCCCAAAAAGACATGTTGCACGCACCACCAATGAGTTTTCAAACCCATTTTGTAATTTTTGTTCTTGAAATAGGTGGATTGGCATTGAGTTTAAATTATTGTTTGAAACAAAAGCATTTATTTGTCTGAAACCCAGCAACAACTTTTCAAGACCGACTTTAAAAAAATAAAGTCATACGAAGACGATAAAATCACAATACATGGCCAATACGATGCAATAATAAGACAATACATTTTGTTACAATTGCATAATTATTCGTTGTATATAGATTGTTTATTGGCATATACTACAAGTTTATTGATTGTTTACTGCATGTATATCGAATGTTATTGCGCGGATATTGGATGTTTATTAAAGGTTTATTGATTGTTTACTGTATGTATATCGCATGTTATTGCTCGGATATTGGATGTTTATTGAAGGTTTATTGATTGTTTACTGCATGTGTATCACATGTTATTGATCGGATATTGGATGTTTATTGAAGGTTTATTGATTGTTTACTGTATGTATTTCGCATGTTATTGTCCGATATTGAATGTTTATTGAAGGTTTATTGATTGTTTATTAGTAGGAAGAACAACTGTTAAGTAGAATTTCCTATTCGATACGACTCCCTTATGGATGGTGAAATTAGGGACTGATGTATATTGCATGTCTATTGCGTATAGATTGCATGTCTATTGTGTATATATTGCTTGTCGTTTGCCTGTGTATTGTTGTTTATTTCCTTCGTCAGCAATAAACAATCAATACACATGCAATAAATGTACGCTATGCACGCAATAGACAAGCAATATAGATGCACCAATATACATTACTTTTATGCTACTGAGCTGCCCAAGACCAATTAAATAAAGAAAATCAACGAATTTATTAACCGATTATAATGGAGAGAGGGATTCAAACCCGATGGGCAGTACGGAACCAATAGGAAGTTTTTATAGCATTGCAAATGGGAAAGGTTTATTGAAGTTTTATTGAATGTTTATTGATTGTTTACTGCATGTATATCGCATGTGTGTCTATAAAGAGGGCATGGTTGAATAAAACATTGGAGGCGAAGGCATAGCCGCCTGTTTCCCTTACAGAATTACCTTATTAAGATGCAACCCATTGCGATTAAGTTAAGGCATGGTGAACGGCTTAAAGATTGGGATCTAATATTTGGAATTGTGGCTTGGATAAATCATGACATATCACTTTGCAATAATGTAATACACTTTAAAAAGCCATCAGTCATTGTTCACATATGCAGTCTTCCAATCCCAATTCAATGCAGTTTGGTTAAGGTTATGTAAATGTCGTGAAGGAGTTAGGGCAATATTACACAGATGTTTGTTTCATTAAATCAAAAAAAACTTTACACTCCAGATGCACATTCTATGTATGGGAATGGCATGTGCCTAACTTCAAAAATGCATAT